>OY740793.1:7808984-8308723 GCA_963514005.1 Raja brachyura | reverse complement strand
CCCTCCCTCCCCCCTCACCGCTCCCTCCCTCCCCCCTCACCCCCTCCCTCCCACCCCCCACCCCTCCCTCCTCCCCCCACCCCTCCCTCCCTCCCCCCCACCCCTCCCTCCCTCCCCCCTCACCGCTCCCTCCCTCCCCCCTCACCGCTCCCTCCCTCCCCCCTCACCGCTCCCTCCCTCCCCCCTCACCGCTCCCTCCCTCCCCCCTCACCGCTCCCTCCCTCCCCCCTCACCGCTCCCTCCCTCCCCCCTCACCGCTCCCTCCCTCCCCCCTCACCGCTCCCTCCCTCCCCCCTCACCGCTCCCTCCCTCCCCCCTCACCGCTCCCTCCCTCCCCCCTCACCGCTCCCTCCCTCCCCCCTCACCGCTCCCTCCCTCCCCCCCTCACCGCTCCCTCCCTCCCCCCTCACCGCTCCCTCCCTCCCCCTCACCGCTCCCTCCCTCCCCCCTCACCGCTCCCTCCCTCCCTCACCGCTCCCTCCCTCCCTCACCGCTCCCTCCCTCCCCCCTCACCGCTCCCTCCCTCCCCCCTCACCGCTCCCTCCCGCCCCCCTCACCGCTCCCTCCCGCCCCCCTCACCGCTCCCTCCCTCCCCCCTCACCGCCCCCTCCCTCCCCCCTCCCTCCCTCCCTCCCCCTCACCGCTCCCTCCCTCCCCCTCACCGCTCCCTCCCTCCCCCCTCACCGCTCCCTCCCTCCCCCCTCCCACCCTCCCTCCCTCCCCCCTCCCCGCCCCTCCCCCCCTCCCTCCCCTCCCCCCTCCCCGCCCCTCCCTCCCTCCCCACCGTTCCCTCCCCACCGCTCCCTCCCCACCGCTCCCTCCCCCCCCGCTCCCTCCCCCCCCGCTGCCTCCCCCCCCGCTGCCTCCCCCCCCGCTGCCTCCCCCCCGCTGCCTCCCCCCCCGCTGCCTCCCCCCCCGCTGCCTCCCCCCCCGCTGCCTCCCCCCCCGCTGCCTCCCCCCCCGCTGCCTCCCCCCCCGCTGCCTCCCCCCCCGCTGCCTCCCCCCCCGCTCCCTCCCCCCCCGCTCCCTCCCCCCCCGCTCCCTCCCCCCCGCTCCCTCCCCCCCCGCTCCCTCCCCCCCCGCTCCCTCCCCCCCGCTCCCTCCCCCCCGCTCCCTCCCCCCCCGCTCCCTCCCCCCCCCGCTCCCTCCCCCCCCGCTCCCTCCCCCCCCCGCTCCCTCCCCCCCCCCCCGCTCCCTCCCTCCCCCGCTCCCTCCCTCCCCCCGCTCCCTCCCTCCCCCCGCTCCCTCCCTCCCCCCGCTTCCTCCCCCCCCCCGCTCCCTCCCTCCCCCGCTCCCTCCTCCACCCCTCCAAAGGGGGGAGGACAAGCTAGATGCTTGGAAGATTGTTCCCGACGTTGGGGGAGTCCAGAGCAAGGGCTCACAGTCTAAGGATAAGGGGAAATTCCTTTAGGACCGAGATGAGGAAAACATTCTTTACACAGAGAGTGGTGAGTCTCTGGAATTCTCTGCCACAGAAGGTAGTTGAGGCCAGTTCATTGGCTATATTTAAGAGGGCGTTAGATGTGGCACTTGTGGCTAAAGGGATCAGGGGGTATGGAGCGAAGGCAGGTACGGGATACTGAGTTGGATGATCAGCCATGATCACATTGAATGGCGGTGCAGGCTCGAAGGGCCGAATGGCCTACTCCTGCACCTATTTTTCTATGTTTCCCCCCTCCCCGCTCCCGCTGTTCTGGATTAATGCAGCTGCTGTCCACGCGCATGCGCAGTTTTCTATAACACATTATATCTCCCCCCCCCCCCCCCCCCTCCAGATGCGCCAGCGAGTTGGGGGATATGCGTCAGTGGATAGGGCAGTTATGGGGTAAAAGGAGCAAATGAATAATTATATATCAAGAGGGGTAGTTCACGTGTGTGTGTGTGTGGGGGCTAGTTAGTGTGTGTATGGGGGTGGTTAGTGTATGTGTGTGATGCCACATGCCGCTCCCTAACCCCCCCCAACCGCGCATTGGGGGAATAGACCCAATGGGTCTGCTCTTGGTCTCGGTGGGGAAAGCGGGGGGGGGGGGGGGGGAGAGATGAGGGGATAGAGGGGGAGGGAAAGAGAGTGTGGGTAGAGGGGAGGGGTGGGGGGCAGAGGGGGGGAAGGGGGAAGAGAGTGTGGAGGGGGAAGAAGGAAGGGGAAACGAGACGCGTGGGGAGGGGGGAGAGGGGGCGGGAGAGGAGAGGAGTGGGGGGAGGGGAGGTGGAGAGAGGAGGAGGAAAGAGAGAGGAGGGAGAGAGAGGAGGGGGGGGGAGTGAGAGGAGAGGGGGCAAGGTAGGGTGTGGAAAGGAGGGGGGAGGGGAGAGAAGAGGAGGGGATGGATGAGTGGGGAGAGGTGGGGGGGGGAGTAGAATGGGGTTGAGGGAGGGTGGGGGTAGATAGGGAGGGGGTAGGACAACTTTCTCTATTGTATTTTATTTAATTGTGCACGCCATTGATTGCAAACGTGGGACCACGTGAAAGTTGCAATCTCCCACCCCTGTCCCATTGTGATATCATACGTAAATGAGATCCGTTGTCTTTTTGTTTTTTTTATAATATTTTTATTAGAAGCATAGACATATAATAGCAGAACACGATTTGTTTACCAATTACATATATACAAAGCTTCTATTTTTTAGAAAGTTAGAGCTGTACAGAGAAAAAGAAATAAGAGAGAAAAAAAGAGACTATAAACTAATAGAGAGGGGAGGGAAAAAACAAAGGAAATTACCAATAACACAATTTTGGCGATAGGTCCATAGATTTTAAGGTGCAATTATTCATCCAGTCCTGTACTCAAAATATCCATCCAAAGATTTTTAATTTTTATGCAGTTTACAAAGGTATGAGTTAGATTAGCTTCTAAGCATTGACATTTATCACAGATAGGAGAGATATTTAGAAAAAAATGTGTTTAATTTTGGTTTAGAGTAGTGCAATCTATGTAGTACTTTGAATTGTATTAAAGAATGTCTGGCATTTAACGAACAATTATGTATATCTTATAAACTTTCATCCCATATATCTTTCATTATGGGTTGAGCCAATTCATTTTCCCATGCCTGTCTGTGTAATTCCGTCGACGGGACGTCAATAGCTGAAAGGATTTTATAGATGTAGGATATTAATTTATCTGTAATAGGATGTTTATTCAAACATTCATCAAGGATTTCTGGATCCCTAATTCTATATTCTTGTGTATGTGATTTTACATAATCTATAAGTTGCAAATATCTAAAAAAATTATTTGTGTGTTGTCCATAATTCTGTTGTAGCTCCTGAAATGAAAGAAAAATACCCTTTTGATAAAGGTGTCCCACCTTTCTAATTCTATGGGTTTTCCATTGTGCAAAACCTTTATCTAACATGAAAGGTTTAAATGAAGGGTTATTTACAGTAGAGAGAAGGAGTGATAAATTATCCAATTTTAAAGTCTTTTTTAATTGTTTCCAAGTTCGTATACCACTATATATTATCGGATTTCCACTATAAGTTTTTTCATTCAATTTTGTAGGGGTTAACAACATTGAGCCAATTTCAAAAGGAAAACGGTCTTCCTTTTCCATCTTTAACCAATCTGGTTGTTGATCCATATCCTCCAACCAGAAGGTCATGTTTTTAATATTAACTGCTCAGAAATAAAATAAAAAATTTGGTAAAACTACACCAATTGGTGTACGTGACAATAAATGTCCTTTGTCCTTTGTCCTATCCTCCATTTATCTTGGATTTACACGTGTTTTTTACTTATTCTGTGGTTCATGTAGTCCCAAATAAAGCTTGTAACAATAGAATCAAGTTTAAAAAAACGTTTTTTTTGGAAGATAGATCGGAATTGATAGAAATAAGTACCGTAGTTGTGGAAGGAAAATCATTTTTATGGCATTAATTCTACCAAGCATTGAAATGGGGAGTATTTTCCAGTACTGAATATTCTTATGTAGTTTATTAAGTAAAGGAGGAAAGTTTAATTTAAATAAAGAAGTATTTTTCTTAGTCGCATAAATTCCAAGATATTTAAATTTGTCATAGACTATTTTAAAAGGAGATTGTTTTAGTATATATGGGTTTAGTTCTGTTATTGGCATAATTTAACTTTTATTCCAATTAATTCTATATCCCGAGAATGAACCAAATTAAGTTATAAGATTTAATAAATTAGGAATACTAGTTTCTGAATTTGTGATGTATAATAATACATCATCTCCATATAAAGACATTTTATTAACTGTATGTTTAGTATTGTACCCATACGTTTCTGGGTGGGCTCTGACACTTCCTGCAAGTGGTTCGATAGCTATGGCAAATAATAACGGAGATAGTGGACATCCTTGTCTACAACCTCTAGTTGGATTGAATTTGGGTAATAACATTTGATTTGTCAATATTCTAGCTGTTGGATTAGTAGATAAGGGTTTAACCCATGTACAAAACATCTCACCCAGTTGAAAACTTTCCATCACAGAAAAAAGATACGGCCATGCCACCTGATCAAACGCTTTTTCAGCATCTAATGAGATGATTGCTAGGTCTACATTTGCCATTCTATTTGAGTATATAATATTAAATAATCGTCTCAAATTATAAAATAAATAAAGTTTTGGAATAAAATCTGTTTGATCGGGATGTATTAATTTATGAATCATTAAACTTAATCTATGGGCTAAAATTTTAGTTAGATCTTCTGATCAGTGTTTAAAAGAGCTTTTGCTCTATATGAACCAGGGTCCTCGAGATCCTTATCTGTTTTTGGTATGTGTTATTGTTGATTCGTTTAAAGTTTCTGGCAGTATCTGCTGTGTGAAGGCATAGTTATATAATGCCTGTAGACGTTAAGAGATCAAATTCTTAATTTTTCAAATAAAATTCACAATTTAAACCATCAGGGCCTGCGGCCTTTCCATTTTTCAAAGATCTAATGGACTCTTCAATATATTTTACTGATATTTCAGCACCTAATAATTCTCTCTTTCTCAGATCTAAACCTGAGAGATTAATTTCTGTAAGAATGTTTCCATTCTCACAGAACAGTCTGTCGATTTGGCTGAATAAAGTGTCTGATAATATTGTAAAAATCTGTCATTGATATCCTTGGGCAATATTAGTGTTTCTCCTGTATCTGATCTAATTTTATGAATTGTTTTTCCTCATCTAGTTTACGAAGCTGATGGGCTAACAGTTTTTGTGGTTTATCACCAAATTCAAATTGTCATTGTTTAGTATGTTAATAAAGTTTTATAATTTGATCTGAGTATATGTGATTTAACTTATATTTAAATGCAGCAATTTTATTGTGTTTTATCATAGAAGGAGCGGTCGCATTCTCTGTATCTAATTTCCGTATTTCCATTTCTAGTTCATGTTGTTTAGCTCGGTTCTTTTTATTATGAAAGGCTTGGACTCACAGTTCACTCAGCCACGGCTTGTGGACTCACAGTTCAGTCACTCACGGCTTGTGCACTCACAGTTCAGTCACTCACGGCTTCTGGACTCACAGTTCTGTCACTCACGGCTTGTAGACTTCCGGACTCGGCGCGACTTCCGGACTCGGCGCGACTTCCGGACTCGGCGCGGCTTCCGGACTCGGCGCGACCTCCGGACTCGGCGCGACCTCCGGACTCGGCACGGCTTGTGAACTCACAGTTCTGAACACAACTCTCACTTACGGCTTCCGGGCTGACTGACTCATGCCCGGCCTCCGGGGCTTTATTCTCCTCGTCTCCGGAAGGGGCATTACTTTCATGTTGACTGACAGGCGAGAAGACCTATCTGCTGATCTCACGATTTTTTAAACCTTCATAACTTTTCTAATATTCCACCGATCGGAAAAAAACTTGGTGCACCTGGAACATAGGAGAACTATGAGTCCAGTCAGCCACGGCTTGTGGACTCACAGTGCATCGAGACACGGCTTGTGGGCTCACAGTTCAATCACACAGCTTGTGGAATCACAGTTCAGTCACTCACGGCTTGTGGACCTCTGGACTCAGGCTTGACTTCCGGACTCAGCGCGACTTCCGGACTTGGCGCAACCTCCGGATGTGTGCGACTTCTGGACTTGGCGCAACTTTCGGACTCGGCGCGTCATCCGGACTAGGCGCGACTTGCGGTCTCGGCGCGACTTCCGGACTCAGCTCGGCTTGTGGACTCAGAGTTCTGGACTCATCTCTCACTCATGGCATCCGAGCTGACTGACTCGCGTTACCTTCATGGTGAATGACAGGTGAGAAGACCAGTCTGCTGATCTCACAATTGTTTAAACCTTCATAACTTTTCTAATAATCCACCGATCGGAACAAAACTTGTGCGCTTGGAGTAAAGGAGAACGGTGAGTAAGGTGCCTAAAAAATCCTAGCGATATACGGTACCATTTTTGCGCAAATTTAAAAACAACAAAGACCGGAAGTGTTCAGGACTAATAGTAATTTAGTAATAGTATAGATAGATAGATGTGCAGAGTGAGGTTATTTTACATGCAGGGTGGTCAGTGCCAGGAACGCTTCTGGGGGTGGTAATTGAGGCATTTACAAAAATGACATTTAAGAATCTTATGGATAGATATGTAGAGAATGGAGGGATTTAAATTTTGTGCAGGTAGATAAGAGTTGGGCATGGTGTCCTGTTTGTCATGGACATTGTGGGTCAAATGGTTGTCCCTGTGCTGCACTGTTCTATGTTCTTTGTCCATAACTTTACTGTTCACTTCTTCACTCCCTCCTTTATCTGCATCCTAAGATCTGTTAAGCTTTAACCTTTCCCAGTTCTGATAAATGGTCATTAATTTTAGCCATTAACTCAATTTCTCCCTCAAGAAACTTGCTGATTGTTTACACCATTTTCAGTTTTTTAAATTTCAGATTTCTAGTATCTGCACAATTTTGCTTTTGTTTTCCTATTGCCACCTTTACATCTTTCCTGGGTTTTCAGCTCCATTTTGTATATTTATCAGCATTGTTCTTTCGCATGTAACTAGCAGAGTGGATAAGGGAGAACCAGTGGATGTGTTGTATCTAGACTTTCAGAAGGCTTTCGACAAGATCCCACATAAGAGATTAGTATACAAACTTAAAGCACACGGTATTGGGGGTTCAGTATTGATGTGGATAGAGAACTGGCTGGCAGACAGGAAGCAAAGGGTAGGAGTAAACTGGTCCTTTTCAGAATGGCAGGCAGTGACTAGTGGGGTACCGCAAGGCTCAGTGCTGGGATCCCAGCTATTTACAATATATTAATGATTTGGACGCGGGAATTGAATGCAACATCTCCAAGTTTGTGGATGACGCTAAGCTGGGGGGTAGTGTTAGGTGTGAGGAGGATGCTAGGAGGCTGCATGGTGACTTGGATAGGCTGGGTGAGTGGGCAAATGCATGGCAGATGCAGTATAATGTGGATAAATGTGAGGTTATCCACTTTGGTGGCAAAAACAGGAGGGTAGACTATTATCTTAATAGTGGCAAATTAGGAAAAGGGGAGATGCAACGAGACCTGAGTGTCATGGTACACCAATCATTGAAAGTAGGCATGCAGGTGCAGCAAGCAATGAAGAAAGCAAATGGTATGTTAGCATTCATAGCTAAAGGATTTGAGTATAGCAGCAGGGAGGTTCTACTGCAGTTGTACAGGGTTTTGGTGAGACCACCCCTGGAGTATTGCGTACAGTTTTGGTCTCCAAATCTGAGAAAATACATTTTTGCCATAGAGGGGGTACAGCAGACTGATTCCTGGGATGGCAGGACTTTCATATGAGGAAAGACTGGATAGACTTTAGTTGTACTTGCTAGAATTTAGAAGACTGAGGGGATCTTATAGAAACTTACAAAATTCTTAATGGGTTGGATAGGCTAGATGCAGGAAGATTGTTCACGATGTTGGGGAGGTCCAGAACAAGGGGTCACAGTCTAAGGAATTCCTTTAGGACCGAGATGAGAAAAACATTTTTCACACAGAGAGTGGTGGGTCTCTGGAATTCTCTGCCACAGAAGGTAGTTGAGGTCAGTTCGTTGGCTATATTTAAGAGGGAGTTAGATGTGGCCCTTGTGGCTAAAGGGATCAGGGGGTATGGAGAGAAGGCAGGTACAGGATACTGAGTTGGATGATCAGCCATGATCATATTGAATGGCTCGAAGGGCCGAATGGCCTACTCCTGCACCTATTTTCTATGTTTCTATGACATTGCCCCTCACCTCTCCCTCACTTGGTTTTGCATCAGGTGGAGCTCTTGCCCCATTGAATCATTAGTGAATTCTGACTAATCTTCTGGAATTTTTTGAGGATGCAACTAGGAAAATGGACAAGGGAGAGCCAGTGGATGTAGTGTTCCTGGACTTTCAGAAAGCATTTGATAAGGTCCCACATAGGAGATTAGCGGGCAAAATTAGGGCACACGGTATTGGGGGTAGAGTGCTGACATGGATAGAAAATTGGTTGGCAGACAGGAAACAAACAGTAGGGATTAATGGGTCCCTTTCGGAATGGCAGGCAGTGACTAGTGAGGTACCGCAAGGCTCGGTGCTGGGACCTCAGCTATTTACAATATACATCAATGATTTGGATGAAGGGATTCAAAGTAACATTAGCAAATTTGCAGATGACACAAAGCTGGGTGACAGTGTGAACTGTGAGGAGCATGCTATGAGAATGCAGGGTGACTTGGACAGGTTGGGGGATTGACCAGATGCATGGCAGATGAAGATTAATGTGCATAAATGTAAAGTTATCCGCTTTGGTACCAAAAATAGGAAGGCAGATAACTACCTAAATGGCATCAGGGGGAAAAGGGGAAGTACAACGGGATCTGGGGTTCCTTGTACATCAGTCTATGAAAGTAAGCATGCAGGTACAGCAGGCAGTGAAGAAATTGAATGTTGGGCTTTATAACAAGAGGAGTCGAGTATAGGAGCAAAGAGGTCCTTCTGCAGCTGTACAGGGCCCTAGTGAGACCGCACCTGGAGTATTGTGTGCAGTTTTGGTTCCCCAAGTTGAGGAAGGACATTCTTGCTATTGAGGGAGTGCAGTGTACAAGGTTACTTCCCGGGTTGGCGGGACTCTCATATCTCATATGCTGAGAGAATGGAGCGGCTGGGCATGTATACTCTGGAGTTTAGAAGGATGAGAGGGGATCTTATTGAAACATATAAGATTGTTAAGGGTTTGGACACGCTAGAGGCAGGAAACATGTTCCGGATGTTGGGGGAGTCTAGAACCAGGGGCCACAGTTTAAGTTAAGAGGTAAGCCATTTAGAATGGAGACGAGGAAACACTTTTTCTCACAGAGTTGTGAGTCTGTGGAATTCTCTGCCTTGGAGGGCGGTTGAGGCCACTTTTCTGGATACTTTCAAGAGAGAGCTAGATAGGTCTCTTAAAGATAGCGGAGACAGGCGATATGGGGGAAGGCAGGAAGGGGTACTGATTGGGGATGATCAGCCATGATCACATTGAATGGCAGTGCTGGCTCGAAGAGCCGAATGGCCAACTCCTGCACCTATTGTCTATTGTTACCTGACTGAGCGACCTCTGAAACAGGCTTGTCCTGTACGTGAGCGATGTGTCCTAGGACGGAGAAGATGGCAAATCCGGCAAACACACTCGTGGAACAATTCATCACACAGACAAGGATGGTGTCTCTGTAACAGTTATTGTGGAATTTGTTGTAGGATGATAGGGTTATCAAGTAACCCCATGCCATTGCATAAGAATAGAATATTTGTGTTGCAGCATCTTTCCAAACCTGGGGAACAGAAAATAAAATGAGTCAGCACAGTGATATTAAATTCAAACGTATTCAACAAGTTTGGATCAGAGACAGTCAGAACCATTTTCCCAGCATAAAAAGAATACATACAAGATGGCATAGCTATGTGGAGAGAGGGACAAAGTTTAAAGAAGATGTGCAAGGTAAGTGTTGGCGTGGAAGATTGCAACCTTCATGTGGTCGGCCCTGTTTCGACGAATGCAATCAAGCCGGCGTGCACAATCAAATAAGATCAAATAGAACAAGTTGTCCTACAAACTTAGGCTGTGCACGTCATGTGCAAGAAGAAGGTAAGTGTTAAACACATAGCATGGCAACTGCCTGGAAAACACTGCAGGAGTTGGTGGTGGAGGCAGATATGATAGTGGCATTGAATACATTTTTCGATATGCACATGGATATGCAAGTAATGGATAAATATGGATTACATGCAGGCAGATGGTCTCGGCATCATGTTGTGCATAGACATTGTGGGCCTGTTCTTGTGCTTTAATTTTCTCACCACTGACTTCTCACTTTTTCATTCAGAGCATGGTGGGTTTATGGAACAAGCTGCCAGAGGAGGTAGTTGAAGCAGGTACTATAGCAGCACTTCTTAGAGTTAATAGGCCCTTCAGTCCAACTTAACATATAACATAACATAACAATTACAGCATGGAAACAGGCCCTCTCGGCCCTTCCAGTCCATGCCAACCGTTTATTTTCCCGTAGTCCCATCTACCTGCACTCAGACCATACCCCTCCATTCCCTTCCCGTCCATATACCTATCCACTTTACTTTTAAATGTTAAAATCGATGCCGATGTGAACCAAGACACCATCTATGCTAGCCTCATTTGCCCTTGTTCCATATACACATCATCCTCTGAGTGAAACCATCTCTCAACCATTGATTCTTTTCCCTCTCACAAACCTATGTCTTCTGGTTCTTGAATCTCTTACCATGGGGAAAAATACTATGCATTTACCCTATCTATTCCCCTCATGATCTTATAGATCTCTAGCTTCAGCCCTCAGCCCTCAGCCTCCTGCATTCCAATGCATAAAACTGGTAACTTCCTCGTAAATCTTGCCTGCATTCTTCAGCTGGTAACATGACAATCATTCAGGCCGATCATTTGAGGGCCGACCCTGTCTTTTCCCTTTTTTACACAAATCGCTGATCCCGTACAGGAGCCACATTGCTTCCCACTCTTATTGACAGTAGTAGCAGAACAAAATATAATCAACAAGAAATCACTCGGGGCAAAATAATAGTGAGCCTTACTTAATACTACTGCAGAAGTTGAGCCAAGGTTTGGCAAATAATTTTTACGAGAATGTTCCCTGTAGCAGGGGGTATTACTTGCAAGAAGAGGTTGGACAGGCTTGCATTGTTTTTTTTCTGGTACGCCAGAGGTTGAAGGAAGACTTGAGAATATAACTCAGCGGGACAGGCAGCTTTTCCGGAGAGAAGGAATGGATGATGTTTCGGTTCGAGACCCTTCAGATCTCGACCAGAAATGTCACCCATACCTTCTCTCTAGAGATACTGCCTGTCCCTCTGAGTTACTCAGCATTTTGTGTCTACTTTTGATTTAAACCAACATTTGCAGTTCTTTCCTTCACACTTGAGTATATAAATTGGGTTATTGCAACAACAGACACCATTCCCCTCATGGTCTGTTATAACAGTTTTCTGTATATCTGGTGAGATTACCTCAGCATCAGCCAGTTTTGAGAAGTTCGATTGGTTTCCAATGTAGAATTCAATCCCTTTCTGGGCTCCCTCCAGGGTCAATCCTCGGATCAGAAGTACGGTCAGAACCACGTATGGGAATGTTGCAGTGAAATAAACCACCTGGAGAGGGATTGTTAGATTGTTCTGCATTGTTGTACAACTACACCACTGAATTCAATTAAAAAGCAAACAGGAGGAACTATAATCGAAGCAGAGGATGAAGCAGTCGAAACTGGATGAGAACTAACAACATGGAATGTATATTTAATGCTGGGTTGCGCAGTGAACTAAATTTAAATGGCACAGGTGAGCTAATTTAATGACACATCATGGAAATAGGCTCTTTAGCCCACCGAGTCCAAGCTGACTATCAATCACCTGCTCCCACTTGTTCTATGTTATCTCACTGCTGCATCCACTCTCTACACATGGGGCAATTTAGAGGGCTAATCAATTTAGAAACCCGCACGTCTTGGGGATGTCGGAGGAAACCGGAGCACATGGAGTTGCAATGTTACAAAATTTTGAGATTTAAAAAATCAGATCTGCAATTTATCCCATCAGATAAAGCATAAAAAGAAGTTTAATTTGACACCTAATTCACTTTCATATCTTCAGTATTAATAAAGTTATGACCATTTTCATTCTCGGAAATAAGCATCTTGTTCCCCATTGCCTTTCAATTGACTTAACTCAAAAGCTGCGATCTAGAATAGTCAAAAGCCCATAACTTTCTTAAAAATTAAGAGAACTTAATGAAATTTTCAGTTATTATAGATTGAAGCATTCTGAAACAAATATGAAACAATCTTACTTGGATAACCTGAAATTAAAGCATATAATTAGCTAGTTATCTAATTGTAGCTAATTACAAAATTCAATGAGTAGATCTAAACATCTATCCATTTCTTAAGAAAAGATAAACTTTTTTTTAATTGCCTAAGTGTCCAAATAACATTCACACAATAATCCACAATATAACATAATTTTTAAATCTCATTTTCATGAATTTCTAGGCCAAATGGAAGGAATTTAGTGATTAATGCCTGTAAATTAATGCCATTTAAATCAACTAGCGAGTGGGTTTTAGTAGAATGCCGTGGATTAGAACGTTGCAGTTTGCGGTGAAGTCAGTGTGAAAAATACAGCCGGTTCATACATTTTTTTTTGTCCCCTTTTCGCAACTTGAAAATTGGATTAAAGCATTCCTAAAAACCAAGTTTTTATGTAAAAATAAACTGTAGATTCTTTTATCGCCTACCTTGGGTCCGTTCCGCTGTCACCATTCAGAGCTTTAGAAGATGATTTTTAAACTACTCTAGTTAATAAATAATCTAGCGTAGTTTAAAAAAACCTTTATGAATGAAATGTCGGAGCGATTTCTCTTAAGCGACGAAATCGCCCGACATGGATTGATTTGGACTGCCTAGAAAAAATCGGCATTTTAAACCCGCCCCCCTCTGAAAGGCGCCAAAGTCGCGCACACGGGGAGCGGCAGAAATGCAGCGCTGCTAAAGGTAGGTATTGTAACATACCTACATAGAGGAAACCCACGCGGTCACAGGGAGAACGCGGTCCAACTGTATATTCACCCACAGTCATGGAGGAGTGACTGAAACCCTGAGACCAGGGGCCGGTTGTAGCAGTTTGGGTACTCGCTGCCATTCCTTAACCCAGGGACAATCTTCAGATGCCCCGCTCCCCTCGCACAGAGCCAGTTGTAACATCAATGAGATTTCCTGGTGTAGAAACCCATATTTTATCACCAGAGTTTGACCCATTTCTTTAACCTCTCTAAAATTATTTTACCTTTCCTGAAGATTTGATTCCTTTAGACAGGGCGGCCCCAACTATCAGCCAGGCCAGAAGCAGACAGAGAGCCAAGTGCCAGACAATCTCCCCCATCTCATCTATCGACCTTGACCGGTGTAAAACCTGCTTACTGAATAAGATGAAAAGAAAATATCACATCTCATGAATCAGTTCAGTACACAGCATCATTATGAGATATAAACCACGAGGCATTCAACCAATCATTTGGATGTGTTAAAATCAACTTTAGCATGTATCAAAGTTAAAACACATAAAACTTTGCCAAGATAGCAATCAGCTTGCAGCACAGGAGAACCGAGACAGCATAGTGGCACAGCAGTAGGGTTGCTGCCTGACAATGCCAGAGGCCTGGGTTTACACGAATGATCCCAGGAATGAGTAGGTTAACCTATGATGAGCATTTGTGGGCACTGGGACTGTACTCGCTGGAGTTTAGAAGAATGACGGGGTACCTCATTGAAACATACAGAAAAGTGAAAGGTTTGGATAGAGTGGATGTGGAGAGGATGTTTCCACTAGTGGGAAAGCCTAGGACTAGAGTCCATAGCCTCAGAATTATAGGACGTTCTTTTAGGAAGGAGATGAGGAGGAATTTCTTTAGTCAGAGGGTGGTAAATCTATGGAATTCTTTGCCACAGAAGGCTGTGGAGGCCAAATCAGTGGAGATTTTTAAGTTCAAGTTCACGTTTGCGTTTATTGTCACTTAACCAACTAAGGTACAGTGAAATTTGAGTTACAATACAGCCATAATAAGAGAAAAGGAACAATACACACAGCCACATAACATTTTCTTTTAACATAAACATAAAGTTCAGTCATGTTCCTCCTTTGTTAACCCATAGTCAGGGACTTTGAACCATCCGCACTTGCTGCTGCGGACGGTCCGATGTTTAAGCCCTCTCATCGGGATGATCAAAACTGGTGGTGTGGCGGTGCCTACGGGCAGCGGCTCGACTACAGTCCGTCTTTTTAATTTTTCTCTTGTTAAATTTATGTCTTGAATCTAGTTTTTATTTTTCTTTAGCTGTGTATATATGTGGGGTGGGGGGGGGGGGGGGAGAACCATTGGTCTCTTCCCTGTACGGGGACCCGACTTTTTCCCTATCGATTCTCCGATGTCGTTGGGCATAACATCGTGGAGCTGGCGGCGGCCTCCAGCTGCGACCAACCTGAGGGCTCCAGTCGTTGAGCCTACGGACCTGACATCGCAGAGCTGGCCGTCTACAGAGCAGGTAGAGCTGTAGTGGCGCGTGGCTGCGTCCCGACTTTGGAGCTTCGGAGGCTCCAGCTACAGGAACATCGGGAGCTCGCAGGTCCCTGTTGGGAGACCGGTTTTCGGAGCTCCCGCAACGGTAATTTCCCCCGTTGGAATTGCGGGGTTTAAAGGACTTGGAGCGGGGCCTAACATCGCACGGCGCGGCTTAAACGGCCACGGGACATACCATTGCCCGCTGGGGGCTTTAACATTGGGATCCCAGATTGCCTCGACGCTGCAGTTGGACTGCTGGACCACGGGAGAAAAACAAAGGGATGAGATAAGACTATTGCCTTCCATCACAGTGAGGAAGTGTGGAGATTCACTGTGATGGATGTTTGTGTAAACTGTGTTACGTGTGTGTCTTGGTTTTTTTTGTAATGTACGACTGTAGAAAATGCAATTTAGTTCAAACGAAGCTGTTTGAATGACAATAAAAGGCATTCTATTTTACTTCGGAGTCACGTGAGTGACTATGTGAAGAACCCCGTACAGCCGTTGGTGCGTAATTACGTCAGACGCATTGGTGCAGTCGGCCGGTTGGAGCAGCAGAGCTCCTCCAAGCGGTAAGTATAAAACACAATGTAAGTTTCAAACTTTTCTTGCGTTCATTTTCTGTTTCAGCGGTAGAGTATACACCGTTAAAATGTTACAGAAAGTAAAGTAGGTGTCGGTGAGGCGATCCACAGGGAAAAGGTTGAGGACCGCGATAGTATTGTTAGTGGATGCCCGCCTAGGTCACCAAGTCCGACGCCAGCAATGGAGCTAGCGACATCGGACCTGCTGCCTGTGAGCAGCCTAGCCGCGCCGGTAGGGCACAAGGCTACTGCGAAATCAAATAGGCCCGTGGACCCAGAGTCGGGCCTGGAGGTTTTATCCTCAAAAGGAGAGACCGTTTTCTCACGGCTCTCCCAGGTCGTGGTCTTATTACAAAAGATGCTCGACAGGGACGAACTCCGTGAGGAGGAGTGGTGCCCACGCCAGGCTAGTGGAGAGCCTGTGCTAGCAGCGCCTATAATAGGACTGCAAGAATACCCAACTTTTGAGGAGGAGGGTAACCGGTGCAGCAGTTTACTGACCCCGAATCAATGGCTGGGGAGAGCCACAAGGGAGTGGAACTTGAAGTGATTCCTAATATAGCGGAGAAATTTGCAGTCCCAAGAGAGGCTGGAGAGCCGTTAGGGGAAGAATTGGCATCAGCCATCCAATATATGCTCTCTCATCAGCTGCAAGAATTGGCCATGCATGAGGCGGCTAAAAAGTATGAAGCCCCTATCAATTGGGGTTTACTAAAAGTACCAATGGTAAACCATCTCATAAGAGCACAGTTGGGGGTGTCAGCAAGATCCCAAGAACTAAAATTTCACAAGGTATTGAAATTACTTTCTGCAGGGCTTATGGCATTTGCTATTACGGTAGACAAGAGGCATATGCCGGAAGCTTACCAAGGTGCACTGGGACTTCTGTGTAGTGCCTATTTTGAAATTAACAATATAAGCTGAATTGCTATTCGGCCAGTTATTAATCCTAATCTGGCATCAATGTGTAAACCGCCCAGCGTACAACCGCCTAATCTTTTGTTTGGCGGAGATCTCGCCAAGCGAGTTAAAGAACTCCATGAGGATGCTAAAACAATGGGCCTCATCAAGCCGGGTGGCAAACCAGGGAAAAGGGTTTTTCCTTACCGGTGGGGTACTATCATGGACGCCGGGGAAGGGACCAGCCACTCAGCTTCGCAATCTCGGAGCTGGCAGCCTGCCATAGGCGTGAGGGGAAGGATGACTTTCCCTACAAAGGGCCGGGGGCAACAAGGGCAGCCAGGACGTATGCAGGTGAGAATTTTTCCTCTTAAAGAAAATGAATCGAGTGAAATAGATGTTCAAATTGGGGGAAAATTACACTTGTTTCTCAAACAATGGCAGGAGATAACGTCAGATTCATTTATACTGAGCAGTATAGAGGAGGTTAAAATTGAATTTTACTCTACTGTGTGTCCACTTAATCAGCATGTTCCAAGTCGGAAACTTATATTTTCAGAAGAGAATGTGCACATACAAGCAGAACTTAACATATTACACAAAAAAAAGGGGTTGGTGAGAAGTCAGTTCGTCAAATCCGTCAGTTTGTGTCAAGTATTTTTCCTAGGTCTAAAAAGACTGGGGGATGTAGAATCATTCTGGACCTGACGAGCTTGAACTCCTTTGTTTGCTATAGGCATTTCAAAATGGAAACTTTTTCTACGGCTAAACATCTGGTTTCCAAAGGGTGTTATATGGGTGATAACAAAAAGATGCAAGAAACATTAAAGCAGAGTCATGTGGCTTGGAAACAGGCCCTTCGGCCCAACTCATCAATGCTGACCACATTGCACCATCTTCGCTGGTTACACTTGCCTTGGTTTGGCCCATATCCCTCTAAAGCTTAAATAGCATGGTCATAAATCTAGGACCATATCAGAAGTCATCAAGAGGGACCAAGAAATTGAGGAGGAAGGAGTTGATGGAATATTAAAACAAACTGACAAGAAAAACAAAAATGAACAGAAAATACCCATAGATATGCCAAAGGGAATTAGCAAAACCTAATCTGGATCGCTTACAGACCAAGATAGGAAAAATAATAACACTTATATTTTGCAAGAATGTTTTAGAAAACTCCCACAAACGGTGATCCGGAGTGAGTATGAGATTCAAAGACTGAGGAACTAAGAAAACATATTAGAAAAATTAATTGAATTTAAAGTTAACATAATGCAAGAATTTGGTCATTTAAGTAAGGATTCTGAAGTAGATAACAAATAGTGGATCAAGTGGTTGTTCTGGATAGGTTATAAACCCTTTGGTAGATGCTTTGACAATGTGTATTGGCCTTGAAATGTTAACATCTGATGCTGCTCAATCCTCTTTATCTTATGGATTTCTGGATCTGTAGCTTTCTAGAGTTGCATTCATGTTGTAAAATTAGAGTACATAATATTGCAGGCAATGTACTGGCATGGACTAATGATTAATTAACAGGCAGAGCAGTAAAAAAGGATCAGTTTTTGGTTGAGACAGAGTGATCAGTGGGGTACCACAGGAGTCAGTGCTGTGACCCCAGCTTTCTCAATCTTAATCATTGAGTTAAAAAGGGGATCAAGTGTAATATATTTATGTTCATCAATGATATATGCATAGTGATAATGCAAGGAAGATTCAAGGAGGTATCAGAGATTTGCAAACAGGTTTAGTGAAAATAACAAAGCAAATATAATATGGAAAAATGTGAAGTCACCCACTTTGGCAAAAAAAGTAAAAAGGTGGGTTAAATTTTAGGGATGCAGAATGGTGTTGGTCTCCAGATGGACCTCAGGGTTCTATATTGATCAGAGAAAAAAGGTTCAGCAAGTAAATGTGAAGTCAACTCATAGTCATGAAGTCATATAGTACAGAAACATGCCCTCTGCCTAACCTGCCCATGCCGAACCAAGATGTTCCATCTATGCTTGTCTTACCTGCCCACGGGATTCTTTCTGTGCTAGTCACAGAAGTGGATCTGCAATCACGCATTATAACCGCTCCCTTCTTTTAAATCCCTACTCCTACGGCAACATTTCTTACTTTAACTATGCTCTTCTCAATCTCATCTCAGATCTGTCCATTCTCCAACTCATGGTACCTGAAGACCTCCCGCAGCGCTACCTCATTGGAGACCCTCGGACTATCTTTACCGCCTTTATCTTGTGCTAAACATTATCCACGTTATTCCCTTTATCATGTAGCTGTACACTGTGAATGGCTCGATTGTAATCATGTATTGTCTTTCCGCCGACTGGTTAACACGCACCAAAAACTTTTCACTGTACTTCGGTACATGTGACAATACATGAAACAAAAACAAAAAAAAAGACTGAAAAAAAAAGTCCTACAACTGCCCATTAAATTTTTCCGCTCTCACCTTAAACCTATGTCCCTTCGTTCTTGATTACCCTACTTTGGGGAAAAGACTCATCCTATCTATTGCCCTCATGATTTTATTCAGTTCTATAAGACTACCCCTCAGTATCCAAGGAATAAAGACCTAACCTGCCCAACCTCTCCCTATAGCTCAAGCCCTCAAGTCCTGACAAAATCCTTGTAAATCTTTGTTGTATTTGTTGCAGCCTAACAATATTCTTCCGATTGCAGGGAGAGGTGACCAAAACTGAACACAATACTACAAATGCAGTCTGGTAACAACTGTAACATAATGGGCAAACCTCTAACATCAATACTGTGACTGATGAAGGCCAGCATGCCACAGGGAAAATTTGGGCAGGTAAGGACTTTATTCCTTGGAGTGCATGGAGCTACTGGGAAATCTTATAGAGGTGGATGTCATCATGAGGGGAATTGATAGGGTGAAAGCACATAGTGTTTTACCATGACGGGAATCGAGAACCAGAGTACACGGGTTCAAAGTGAGAGGGGAAAGATTTGATAGGAACCTGAAGGACAACCTATACTGTCCCCACCTGCTTCAAAGTCTCCTCTATTGTCCCTGTACCTAAAAAAGCAAGGATTACTGGTCTTAATGACTACAGGCCTGTCGCACTGACCTCTGTAGTCATGAAGACCCTTGAAAAGCTTGTGTTGGCAAAGCTGAAAAATATCACAAACCCCCTGTTGGACCCTCTGCAGTTTGCATACTGGGCCAATAGATCTGTGGATGATGCAGTAAACCTGGGCATGCACTTCATCCTCCAGCACCTAGACTGCCAGGGTACCTATGCGAGGATTTTGTTTGGTGATTTTAGCTCTGCCGTCACAACAACCTGAATGGGGGGGGGGGGGGGGGTACCATTGATTCCACAGTGAAAAAGGCACAACAGCGGATGTACTTCCTGCCGAAGCTGAGAAAGCACAATCTGCCGCAGGCAATGATGGTCCAATTCTATACGGCCATCGTAGAGTCTGTCCTCACCTTCTCCATCATTGTCTGGTTTGGCACAGACACCAAGCACGACACCTGGAGGCTGCAGCGAATCGGCTGATCAGCTGAGAAGGTTATTGGCTGCAACCTTCCCTCCATTGATGAACTGTACACTGCAAGGGCCAGGAAGCAAGCAGGTCAGATTATCTCTGACCCTTCTCACTGTGGCCACAAACTCTTTGAATCACTTCCCTCTGGAAGGCGACTCCGGACTGTCAAAGCTGCCACAGCCAGACATAAAAGCTTTTTTTCCACGAGTAGTAGCTCTACTCAATAACCAAAAATGTGTAGCCTCCTTTAATTTAATGCTTAATCAATAATGTTGTATTATTAATGTTTAATGTTTTATGTGTCATTCCTAACTGTAACTGGATATCTTGTTGTCACTTGCTGGAGGGGCATCAAGGTAAATTCCTTGTATGTGAATATTTGGCCAAAAAAACGTATTAATTCATGCATTCAGAGGGTAGCGGGTATATGGAATGAGCTGCAAGAGGAAGTAGTTGAGGCAGGTACTGTAACAGTATTTAAAAGACACTTGGTCAGGTACATGGACAGGAAATATTTAGAGGGACACTAGTCTGTGTGACCCGTTGGGTCCCAGCATCACACGAGAGGGCTGGTCCACCAACGCAATATTCCACCTCTCCACCAATTCCAATATTGGTGGCCAGTGGGGGGGGGGGGGGGGCTTTCTGGAGCGCTAGTATGGGTGTTGTGGGCTGAAGGGACTGGTTTCCAGAGGGCTAGTAGGCCGAATGGAAATGGACATTGTGAGCCGAATGGATTCTTGGCCTGTCGGCTCAGTCACTCAAACCTGTTCTGCTGGCAACTCACTCACTCACAGCTGGTGGGCTGGCAGTTGACTCACGGCTATTCCTTTAAATTCCATTTCAAGCAGGGTTCAAGGCCACCAAATTCAAGTGCAGTTTCATACCATTTCAAGCAGGGTGCAAGGCCACTAAAGACAGTGAGTCGTGACCTGTCCCTCCTCCATCTTGCAGTGGCTGTCATGATGTGATTGACAGGAGAGAGAATCTCAACATTTTTTTGCGTTTTTTCAAAAATCAATATAAAGCACAACAGGAAGTGGTCAAGATGAGACTTTTAATCATATAGAATGCAAGGCAACTTTAATTAGGCACGCAAGCAACTTTAATTAGCCACGGCAACTTTAATTAGGCAAGGCAACTTTAATTAGGCAAGGCAACTTTAATTAGGCAACACAGCTTTAGCATTTCCAAACCCAAGGCAACACAGCTTTAGCCTTTCCAAACCAAAGGCAACAGCTTTAGCATTTCCAAACCAAAGGCAATACAACTTTAGCATTTCCAAACCAAAGGCAACACAGCTTTAGCATTTCCAAACCAAAGGCAACACAGCTTTAGCATTTCCAGAACAAAGGCAACACAGCTTTAACGGCACAGACAGGTCAGTAAAACCACTCACAGTTTAGTAGACATGTGTTCAGTATTATTCACAGCTCAGACTGAGAGACGTTACCCTCTCGCTCCCCCATCTTGCAGAGACTGACTGAGGCACTCAACACTTCCGGGTTTTATAGACCCTCCGGGAGGGGCGTGGCCTTCAGGAGAGAGAATCTCAACATTTTTTTAAAACTCATAACTCTTTTATTTTTCATCGATGGGAAAAACCCTCTTGTCCTGCGCAGCGGAGGAGGACCCTGAGTAAGATGGCCAAAAATCACAGCCGTAAGTGGCAGCGTTCTTTCTAAAATCAATATACAGAACAACAGGAAGTGGTCAAGATCAGACTTTTAGTAATATTGATGGGCCAAATACAGGCAAATAGGACTAGCTTAGACGTTGAGTGAATTGGATATGTTTCAATGCTGTATGACAATAGACAATAGGTGCAGGAGTAGGCCATTCGGCCCTTCAAGCCAGCATCGCCATTCAATGTGATCATGGCTGATCATCCCCAATCATGATTATGACTCCAAGTCAAACTCTTATAATCACTCATCAAACCAGACATTCACTTGACTATCCTCCCCGGAGGAAGTGACAGGCAGTATGGTGCCTCTTTCTCCAGCAAGTTACTTACTCCCAGTATTGCTCGGTGGGGCCTTGGTGAGGAACATAGATTTCCGATCCATTGGAACAAGTTTTGTTGTTTTCCTGCAGCCAGGTTGTATTAACGACTTCTGAATATCCGCCATCCCGAGTGAGATTGCAGAACGGATCTGCAAAACATGGGGTGGCATTTACTAGATCATTTCTTTTGAAACAAAGATACATTTCCAGTCAAATAATCAGGGTCACTGTTGTTTTCACATTGAATCTGTCTGATCCCTTTAATCAGCTGAGTGAGGGTTCAGAAGAGTCGGACACAATGGAACTGGATGCTCTGGTTATCACTCTGTGAGTGATGGAAGATTTTCAATTATACTATAATGCTGGTAATCTGAATCAGCATAACATTTATCACAACTCAATGCCAGACAAAAGCCAAAGTTCCTGTCTGCAGTATGTGAAACATGAAGGCTTCCCTTCCCGATGGTGGGCCGCGGTTGTGGATTGGGAACGAGACTGGAGGCCTTTATCGAAGTGCCGCAGTCTAGATGCCTCCCGAATCGCCGTGTAAAAACCCGAGTCGGGGGAAGCAGCCAACGGAGCCCGCGGCTGGGGTCCGCGTCCACACCATGGAGGCGTGAAGTGGGGCGTTGACAGTGGTGAGGCCTCTCGGCAGTGGTGAAGCCTCGTGGCGGCGTCGATGCCTTGCGGGTCGACAGTCGATGAGAGCGTGGAGGACCACCATGAGGGAAGGGGAAGAACAATGGAGGACCCAGCGTGGGGGAATTGCCGTGATGAAGGGCAGAGAACAACGGACAATGGGGGGAGTGGAAGGCAATGGAGGACCCGGCGTGGGAGAACCGCTGTGGGGGGGGGAACTAAAGGAAGAGCCGACGTGCTGCGTAACTTTGTCAGTGCCGAAGTTGACTGCTATTTGCAAGCAAAAAATCTCACTGTGCCGAGTCACATGTGACAATAACGTATTCCTACTCCTATATTAATATGGCAGTTGGCATGTTGGTGCATTGGTAAAACGTTTGGTATGAGAATGAATGCCTCAGTCCAGTGAAACAGCTTGGATCTATTTCTTGTCATTGTGTTAGCAAGCTGGGATGGACCTGTTGACTCCAAATGGAATGTTGTTTGAGTCATAAGGAAGCCACAGGGTTATTCTTAATGCAATTAACGTCCATAAGAAGGAGGGAAGAGATGTTTTGTTGTGATCAAATACTGACCAAGAGCAGGGGTATCATCTCTGGTTGGAAAAGTAAAAGCTAAGTGCAGATTGGTCATGAAAATACTATCTATGATAAAAAATCTTAAGATTGGATAATACATGTAATAATACCAAAAGGCACAACAGTGACTGTATGAGTTGTGATATTAAGATCGCCTGGACCTCTGTGTCGAACAAACATAGAAAATAGATGCAGGAGTAGGACATTCGGCCCTTCGAGCCAGCACTGCCATTCAATATGATCATGGCTAATCATCCAAAATTAGAACCCCTTTTTCCCCCATAACCCTTGCTTCCATTAGCCCCAAGAACTAAATCTAACTCTTCCTTGAAAACCTCCAATGAATTGGCCTCCACTGCCTTCTGTGGCAGAATATTCCACAGATTCACAACTTTCTGTCCAATCCTTTAAAAAAAATTATATTTTTCTTTAAGATCCCTTCTCATAATTCTTAATTCCAGTGAATACGTCCAGTCGACCCATTCTTTCATCATATGTCAGTCCTGCCATTCGAGGAATTAACCTGGTGAACCTAAGCTGCACTCCCTAAATAGCAATATATCCTTCCTCAAATTAGGAGACCAAAACTGCACACAATAGTTTAGTCCGAGTGCAGTCTAACCAGGGCCCTGTACAACTGTAGTAGGACCTCCTTGCTCCTAAACTTAAATCCTTTCGCAATGAAGGCCAACATGCCATTAGCTTTCTTCACTGCCTCATTGTACCTGCATGCTTACTTTCAGTGACTGATGTACAAGTACACCCAGGTCTTGTTGCAACCTCCCCTTTTCCTGACCTGACACCATTCAGAGAATAATCTGTCTGAAGAAGGGTCTCGACCCGAAACGTCGCCTATCTCCTTCGCTCCTTAGGTGCTGCTGCACCCGCTGAGTTTCTCCAGCCTTTTGTGTAACCCTCGATTCTCCAGCATCTGCAGTTCCTTCTTTAACACAATAATCTGCCTTAATGTTATTGCCATCAAGGTGGATAACCTCACATTCATCCACATTATACTGCATCTGCCATGCATCTGCCCACTCACCCAAGCTATCCAAGTCACCCTGCAGCGTCATAGCATCCTCCTCGCAAACTTGGAGATGTTACATTTAATTTGCTAGTCTAAATCGTTAATACGTATTGTAAATAATTGGGGTCCCAACACTGAGCCTTGCTAAAACCCCTGTCCCATTTACGTGTCCTTGGCTAATTGCGCGACCTCGTGGTCGCGTTGAGGCGCGACGGTCCCACAAAGGTCGCGCCCAACTTCATTCGTCCGCACAGCCGTGTGGAGTGCGTGACGTCATTTGAAGATGGACACAAAATGCAGGCAGGAGTAACTCAGCGGGACTGGCAGCATCTCTGGAGAGAAGCAATTCGTGTCGACACCCTTCTTCAGCCTGAAAAAAGGGTCTTGACCCGAAACGTCACCCATTGCTCCTCTCCAGAGATGCTGCCGGTCCCGCTGAGTTACTCCAGCATTTTGTGTGTATCTTCAATTTTCTTGGCCCCGCTCTGGGAGTAGGAGTGGGGCGGATCCGGATCCGCAACGGCCGTGAGCCCCAGGCCGAGTTCGATGATCGTTTGCCTGCTTCTGCTGCTGTTGGAGGTGAGACATTGCATCGCGCCAGGGTCTTGGGCCTGTCCCACTTTGGCATCTGTTACACGACAGGCCGGTGGCGCGCAAAGATTTTGTTCGCTACAAAATTTTTCGGAATGCCGCACGATGCCGCGCACAACTCCATGCCCCTCCGCACTTCTCAGTGGGACCGGCCCCGTGCGCCCACACAATGCCCATGCGCCACAACGCGCCGACGAGGTTGCGTAATTTGCGTGCCAAGGACACATAAGTGGGACGGGGCCTTAAGTAATTGTCATTGCAATTGAATTTGCACTGATTACAGTGGCGGTTGAATTTTGAGATCAGCCAACACCCACAGCCCCAGGCTGTGTAACAAAGTCATACATCACCCACAGCCTCATTCTGATTCACTCTCCATTTTCTCAATCACTCAGATGGAGTAAATGTTGAATATTTATTGTACAAACATTAGACAAAACGGTACCTCTGGGTGTCTGACTGCAGGTTTCATCCGCACCCCACCAGCTGAAGCAGTCTGACCATGGCAGGGGGGATTGGAAGGAGGCAAACAGGTAGAATAGGCTGTAGGCGATGATGCAGATGTAGGAACCCGCTGAAATCACTGATAGACAGATCATAGTGATCCCGACACCTTAAATTAAGACAAAAGCAGTAACATAGTAAGTATGCTGACTAATTCTTCCCCATTAGCTCAGTTGGTTGGATGAACAGTTTCCATTTTTTTACAAGAAGGCCTTCTTAATTGTAGAAATGTCCCAGATGACCACAACTGCAGGAAATCGCACTGCCCGCAGCCACTTTAGCTCAGATATCAAGTACATGCTGACATTTGATATTAAAAACAAAGTGTCAAAGTGCTGGAGGAACTCAGTGGGTCAGGCAGTATCTGCAGGGAAATGGACAGATGATCTTGGCTCAGGACCTTTCATTAGACTACAATCTTTGGTGTGAAGAAAGGTTTTCACCCAAATATGTCATCTGTTTGTTTCCTCCACAGATGCTGCCTGACCAGCTGAGTACCTCCAGTGGTTGTTCAAGGTTCCAGCCTCTCCAGTCTGTTGTGTCTACATAGAGTAATGGAGTCATAAAGCACAGAAACAAGCCCTTCCGCCTAACTTGTTAATGCGGACCAAGATGCCCTGTCTCCACTTGTCCCACCTACCTGCTTTTGGCCCACATCTATCTAAACATTTCCATCTTTTACCAATTACTCCCCGAAACTTCCACCTGATCCATTGTTTTCTAATAGAAGTATCATTAACCGGAGAGTCCACAGAAGATGCAATTTCATTTTGGTTTGTTGTTATGTGTGCAGCGGTACAGTGGAGAGCTTTTGTTGTGTGCTGGCCAGTCAGCAGAGAGACAATACATGATTACAATCGATCCACAGACGGATGCATGATCCTCATCATGCATCCGTGTGTGGATGTATGATGAGGGAATGACGTTTGGTACAAGGTGGGGCCAGCAAAGTTCGATCAAGGATGGTTTGATGGACATCAAAGAGGTAGATATTCCACAGTTGTGAATCTCTGGAATTCTCTGCCACAGACGGCAGTGGAGGCCAATTCACTGGATATTTTCAAGAGAGAGTTAGATTTAGCTCTTAGTGCTGAAGGAATCAAGGGAGTTGGGGGAAAAAGCCAGAACGATGTATTGATTTTAGATGATCAGCCATGATGGTTCGAGGGACCGAATGGCCTACTCCTGCATCTATTTTTCTATGTTTCTGTTTCTATGTTTCCATCCATGTACCTGTCCGAATGTTTTTTTAAGTCATTTGATGTTAACTTTGAGTAGGTGAGCCAAGATTTACACCATAGTCCCAAACTTATAGTATAACTTTGTAGGGATGATATAAGATATAGCAAAATAAACTCTGTTACGATATCTATATACTAAAACTCTTCCCTTTGTTCTTGTGTCTGTGTGGGCCAGGGTTGTGTCAGCTTTCTGTCGATTTCCTTAATTCCTTTCACACATTACACAAATTTTTCCAGCGGATGCGATAAATATCTTCCCGTCGCATTTCAACCTATATTTCCCAAGTTACTAATCTTCCAAAAACAGTTTAAAAATATTTAAGTTTTTCAAGCTCTCATTTTGAAGAAAAAAATTCTGACTGACATCACAGTCCACTCGCAAGGCAGGACGGGACACTCCACGCGGGAGGGGGATGCAAGCTCTCCCAACAAAATTTTCCACATTTTTAAAATGCAAGTTTTTTTTACCGTCACAATCCTCTCGCAAACTCTGGGCACAAGGGTTACTCCAACCTGCTTGACCCTACTGGCATCCCATGCCCTCTCCATCTCTACCCTCCCTTCGCCCGACTCTACCCCCTTCTTTCTAAACCCCTCCCTCTCTGCCCCTCTCCCTCTCTACCCCCTCCCCCTCCCCTCTCTCTCTACCCCCCTCACCTCCCTCTCCCTCTCCCTCTCTACCCCCTCCCTCTCTACCCCCCTCAGCTCCCTCTCTACCCCCTCACCCTCTCTACCCGTTCACCCTCTCTACCCCCTCACCCTCTCTACCCCCTTACCCCCTCACCCTCACTCTCTACCACCCTCCTTCTCCCTCTCTACCCTCATGCCCCTCCCTCTCTACCTCCCTCCCCCTCTCCCTCTCTACCCCCCTCCCTCTCTGGCTGTGCCTGTGCAGTTGGGGGCTATGCGTGAATGGATTGGGCGGTGGATGGGTGAAGAGGAGCGAATGAAAACGTTACTTGAAATTAAAGAAATCAACGTTCAAATCCTGGGTTGTAAGCTGCCCAAGAGAAATAAAAGGTGCTGTTCCTCCAATTTGCGTTTGGCCTCACACTGACAGTGGAGCAGGCCCATGACAAAAAGGTAAGTTTTGAATGGGACGGGGAGTTAATTCATTGACCTGCTCCATTCGATTACATTTGACATCAACACTACATTTTGAGGTCCCAGAACTTGACTGCTGTTAGACAAAGCTCCCAGGTTTAATATATTTAATTGAACAGTCTGCAGATTTGAATTTGGATTTGTGTCATGATTATAAAACAAACAATGGAAAATCAGTTTGAAGAGAACCATAGACCAGTTTCCAGAATGTGAATGGAAGCAAGGAGATGGGGAACTGATCTCTTATACTACAAACCTTGCAACACCATCCACCTTTGACGCTGAGGATTCCAAGTGCCTTATGGTCTCTTTGTGCCAAAGCCACTAATTTACTACAGCATTTCAACATTGGATATTTGTCGGATTTGTCAGATTTACTCCATAGGTCAATGTTCCTGATCACTAAACTATGTGCTTGATAGTGCAGGGAACCAGAGAGAGGGGGGGGGGGGGGGTGTTTAGTGTGTATGTGTGACACCACAGGCCGCTCCCCCGCAACCGCTCATTGAGGGGACGGGACCCAATGGGTCCCACTTGGTCTAAACCCACAGAAATCTTTAAAGGTGATTTGGAACATTGTGAAAGCGATCAAGACACCCAAAGTCAAGAAGTCCAATTGAACAGCAATGAATCTCATAACATATGAGGAGCATTTCAGGGCTCTGGGTCTGTACTTGTTTGAGTTTAGAGGGAATGGAGGGAAACCCATTAAAAACTACCGAATAATGAAAGGCCTGGATAAAGTGGATGTGGAGAGGATGTTTCCACAAGTGGGAGAGTCTCGGACCAGAGGCCACAGCCTCAGATTAAAAGGATGTACCTTTAGAATGGAGAAGAGGAGGAATTTCTAACCAGAGGGTGATGAATCTGTGGAGTTCATTGCCACAAACAGCTGTGGTGTCCAAGTCATTGGTTATTTTTAAAGCAGACTTTTATTGGTTCTTGATTAGTAAAGGCATCGAAGGTTCCGGGGAGAAGGCAGGAGAATGGGGTTGAGAAGGAAAGAAAGATCAGGCATGATCGAATGGCAGAGCAGACTCAATCAGCCGCACTGCTCCTATGTCTTTTGATCTTGTGAATCTGAAATGAGTTAGGACGAAGAGCTCAAAATTCTATCTCATCAGAGAGTTTTCACGGACACAGGTGTAGAGTGGTGCAGCTGGTAGTTCTGCTGTCTCGCAGCTCCAGTAACCTAGGTTCAGTCCTGACCTCCAGTGTTGTTGGTGCGGGTTTTCCGTGTTAACCTATGACTGCAAGGGTTTCCATGGGTTCGCCATTATTTCCCACATCCCAAACAGTTGATAAATTGAAAATTAGGAACAATGGATGTTGTTTAAAGGTAGTCTAAAATAAAAACAGAAAATGCTCAGATCAGATTAGGCAGCATTTGTGGAAAGAAAAGCAGAGGTAATATTTTGAATTGAATACTCTTCATTAGAGTGAAGAAATTCCAAATTGCTCAGAGTTGCCTGGACCCACTCCAAGACTCAGATGACACTACAGGGGGCCAGCACAAACGCACGTCGATCGGTAGGACTGGTAAACTGCCTGAAGGCTCGTCGGAGTATGCCAGAAAGCTTGTTGGGATCGGGAACCTGCCCGAAGGCTCATCTGACAGCATCACCAGGAGGGAGCTGGACACATCGGGCACTAGGTGTGGACCAGTAGGAAGGTGAACAAGGGTGATGGCTCCAGAGCCATCATGGTAGGTAGGCAAAAGGCATCCCTGGGACACAAAGATGGCCTGAGTAAGAGAGGAGAGGGATGTCGAATTGCTCCAGTACATCGAGCGCATGGGACGACCTGACTTTAGGCTTTAAATAATGGCGCCAATAATGGCGGTGCCTGCATGTGTACGATATGCAGAAGGAATTTCACTGTGCAGTTACATATGTGACAAATAAAGAATTATTGATCTATTGAACTACAAAAATAGACACAAATTGCTGGAGTACCTCAGCGGGTCAGACAGCATTTCTGTAGTACGTGATTAGGTGACATTTCAGGTCAGGACCGTTCTTCAGACCGATTGTAGTACGGGGCAGAAAGGTAAAAAGAGGTGGGGTGGGACAAAGCCTGGTAGATACAGGAGAGAGGGGTTTGATTAACAGATGGGTGAACACAGGCAGAGTTGAAAGAAGACAAAAAACTGTAAGATAAGGAGAGAAGAGGGTGAAGTGTGAAGCCAGAGGGGATATCAGTTGAAGGATACTGAGGGCAGGGAAATGAGGGCAGAGTAGTGGGGAAATGGATGTGCATTCAGGTAGGGATGGGAAAGAGAGGGGGGGGATAAAGACTAGTGGGAGGGATGGGTCATTACCCAAAATTGGAGAGCACAATGTGCGTATTATTGGAAATAAGTTACATTTAAATTGAGGAGATGTTGGGGAGTGTTGGACAGGGCAAATGGAAAGGAAGAACAAAGGGTGCAGTCATGGTGGCCATGAGGATAAATCATTAATGAGGGGAGTAATGAGGGAAATAACTCAACCAATGGAATGTGAGAGCTATGAAAAGCAACTGCATCAGAATAGCAAGCATGTCAGTTAACGATCAGTTATCCATATCTCTCATGAATTTAGATACTTCGATTGACCAAATTGACGTCACTGAATGAGCATTCACCTTGTAACATTGGCACGGCTTTCCACACTGCAATTGGTCCACGGCTGGCAAACTGCCCAAAGGCCGATTCCAAGAAAAATACCGGCATCCCAGCCATCGCCAGCATTAGTAAGTAGGGAATAAGGAATGCACCTGAAAAAATAACAATGACATTTGGGAACAAAATTAGCTGAGGCAAATGTGTACCTGTAGCATGACCATTCTTTTCCCATCAACACTGACATTTTTATCAAGAACTACTGATTCTCAACGAATATATACTTTGCTGGTAGACTCTTCCTCTCCAATCAACCTTCTGTGTAAGGGCCTGTCCCACTTTCCCCGAGTTATTCACGAATTCCCCTGAGTTTTCAAACTCGCAGAATATTTGTAATGAGTCCGTAGGAGGTCGTAGGAGTCCTGGGATATATCGTAGTGGCTCATTATGCCAGCCATAACTCAGGAGAATTTGTGAATAACTCGGTAAAGTGGGACAGGCCCTTGATCATCTGTCTACCACACATCCCCACAACTGAGACATCAATCCTGAGAGAGGAAGTCTATTTATCTTCAGTCTCTGTGAACTGTGACCATGCCAGGGCCCTAAATAGGTACACTGAAGCAGCTTTCCATTAATATCGTAACAACGGAAAGTTACTTCAGTGTACCTAATATAGTAACAAGGACTTCCCGTGGCGCTATGGAGGGCTAGAGACCAGCGCCAGTTAGCTCCACGCGAAATCCACTAAAAAAGGGGGGGATGAACGGGACCTACCTGCTGTTACTGCATCGGCTGCCTGCAAAGCGTGAGTGACGTCATCAGGCGCGCAACTCCGGTGGTATGTCAATGCAACATACCCCCCCCCCCCCCCCCCCCCCCCAAGGCGATGAAACGGCCCGTTAAGCCTCAACAAGCACCAGAAGAAGTAGGCCCGACTGAAGCCTCGGGCTCAGGTACAATGGCGTCCCAATAAGATGCTTTGAAGAAACCAAAGACTAAAAAATCTGAGATAGAAGACCTTCGGAATTTTCTATCTCAAGAAATTAAAAATATAAAAGAACAACTGAAGAATTTTAATGAGAAGTTGAACTTTAAAGAAGAATTTCAAACTTTTAAAGAGGAAATGAAAGAAGAAATCAACTCCACTGTCCTTGAACTATTGGACACATGGAAGAACGAAACGGAAGAAAAGCTGGCTCAACAGATTGAGGAGATGGATGTCAAAATCAACTCGATGAAGTCCAGCTTTAATGACAGGTTGGATCCCATCGATAAATCATTGAACCAACAGAATATAGCAATAACCCATTTAGAGGAGATTGCTTCAACAAGTGCCGATACCACAAAACAACTTATCAGAGAGAATCAACGCTTTTCAGATTTACTGAGTAAAATAACTGAAAAATGCACTGAATTGGAAGGACGTCAGAGGCGTCAGAATTTAAGAATCGTCGGCATCCAAGAAGGAAGAGGGGAACCGAGACCCCCGCAAATTCGCTGCAGACTTATTGCAAAAATGATTAAATCTGGATCAAAAACCTCTGCTGGGTCGTGCACATAGAGTGATGAGACGCCGCCAATGGACAGACGCCCCACCAAGACAAATGATAGTGAAGGTGCAATATGACCATGTACAGGAGGATATGATGAAGAAAATTGTTCACACCAGGAATCTCATATATGAAGGAGATAAGGTCAGCATTTACCGAGATTATCCTGTCAAGGTCTCCAGGAAGAGAGCGCTGTTTAAAGAGACAAGAAGAATACTTAAAGATGTGCTAGGTCTGAGGTACGGCTTGATGTACCCGGCAACATTAAGAGTCACCTACAGGCAGAATGAACACATTTTCACGTAAGGATGCATTGGATTTCGCCCAGAACATCGAGAATATGCCTGACGACTGAACATTACTCACAAAATACCTGACGTCAATGAACAATGTGACTCTGTAAAGATCTGATGGAACTTAAGCTGTTATACTTAAGGACAAATGAAATTGGACAAGGATTGTTGAGCAAGGTTTTCCCTATGGACATACCACACTCATATTTATGATTAACATTAACAACTGACAAATACTAACCATAATTGCTCGTTACTACTAATAATTATTACTAATGGTTACTAATTACTTATAATTGGATTAGTTAGAATTAGTTAAAATGGCATCTATAAGTACGGTTGGATTTAAAGCTTGATTTCACTTTTTTTCTTCTTCTGTTCTGTCTTTTAGATATAGATGAGACTTATACCGTATGCTGATAATAGTTTATTTTTTATTTTGTACTTTTTACTAATGGATTATGAATACTTTGGCACTTATAATGTTTCCCACCTCCCTGGTAAAAGATTGTTATTGAAATTTCATCTTTAAGAGAGCATGGAGCTAGTTAAGTTTTTTTTATTTTTCAAAGGCTACGGAAGTCTGTAGATGGCTGGCCATGTTAGTATGGCTATCACTAACTGCACTAATTATAGATGTAGTTTTTTCTTTCTTTTTGCACTTTAATAACCGTCTACCCTATAATACCCTTAATAGAAATATTAAGGATGTCTGGAGAATTGAAAACCCAACCGGACGACAATATTCATTTTACTCATCGATACATAAAACATATTCAAGAATAGATTCATTTCTAGGTAGATTACAAGCTTATCCCATTTACTTACAACTCAAAAGATCACAACATTATAATCTCGGACCATGCACCCTTACAATTTATGATTAAACTAAATGGAAGGATGGAGAAAGAGTCACAATGGAGACTTAACCCACAAATCTTAAAGGAAAAAGTATGTCAGGAATATTTTACTAAACAGATTAATGTGTTCTTTGAGACCAATGATCATCCTGGAATGTCTGCCTCCCTACTCTGGGAAACATTTAAAGCATTTGCTCGAGGAGCGATGATCTCCTCCCAAACATTTCACAATAAAGAGAATCGGGTTAAACAACAGGCACTGGAAAGGGAAATAAGACAATTAGACATAGAAAATGCGGCTGCACCAACTATGATAAAACACAATAAAATAGCAGCATTGAAATATACGTTAAATAAAATATATTCAGAACAAGTTATAACATTTTGTCAATATACTAAATAATTACATTTTGAATTCGGCGACAAACCACAAAAACTATTGGCATGCCAACTTCGGAGACTGGACGGGGAAAAAACAATTCACAAAATTAGATCAGAAACAGGAGAACCACTAGTACAGTCTAAGGATATTAATGAGAGATTTCTGCAATATTATCAAAACCTCTACTCAACTAAAACGATAGATCACTCAACAGGAATGGAAGCACTTACAAAAATGTAGCCTTATAGGGTTGGATTTGAAAGATAGAGAATTACTAGACGCTGAAATAACAGTAAAATAAATTGAATAGTCTATCAGATCTCTAAAAAACGGCAAGGCCCCAGGTCCTGACGGTATAAGCTCTGAATTCTATTAAAACATTTATGATTTGATCTCTCCACGTTTAAAGACACTGTATGAACACATCTATGTCCAACAGAAACTACCAGAAACGCTAAATGAATCTATAATAACAGTTATACCAAAAACAGACAAGGACCTGGAAGATCCAGTTTCATATAGAGCTATAGCTCTCTTAAACACTGATCAAAAAATATTAACTAAAACCCTAGCACAAAAATTAAGCACAGTGATTAATAAATTAATACACCCTGACTAAACAGGATTTATCCCAAAACGCTACTCTTCCTATAACCTGTGACAATTATTCAATATTATATACTCAAAGAGAACTACTAACAAAGATCTAGCAATTATTTTGTTAGATGCTGAGAAAGCATTTGACCAGGTGGAATGGCCCTATTTATTCTCGGTCATGGAAAATTTTCAATTGGGCGAGAGGTTTAGTACATGGGTAAAACTTTTATATACGAACCCATGAGCTAGAATATCAACAAGCCAATTGTTATAAGCTAAATTTAATTTATCTAAAGGCTGTAGACAAGGATGCCCGTTATCCCCGTTATTATTCACATTCACAATAGAGCCACTAGCAGAAAGTGATAGGTCCCATCCTGAAATATACGGGTATAATACTAAAGACACTGAGAATAAAATGTCTTTATGTGCAGATGATGTATTAGTCTACATTACAAAACCTAAATTTAGTATCCCAAACCTATTAAATTTAATAACTCAATTTGGCTCGTTCTTGGGATCCAGAATTAACTGGAATGAAAGTGAAATCATGCCAATAATGGAAAGCAATCCACAGATATTACAACAATTTCCTTTCAAAATAGTTAATGAAAAATTAAAATACCTTGGAATTTATGTAACAAAGACATATACTTCTTTATTTAAACTAAACTTTCTACCTTTATTGAACAGATTGCATCAGAATATTCAATATAGGAAAACACTACCTATCTCATTGTTTGGTAGAATCAATGCAATAAAAATGCTTTTTCTCCCACAATTATTGTACCTTATTGTCCCGATATATCTCCCAAAAACTTTTTTAAAAAAGGTAGACTCTATAGTCACTAATTTTATCTGGTATTATAAGAGCCATAGAATAAATAAAAAGCATTTATGTAAATCAAATATAAATGGAGGTTTAGCCCTACCGAATTTTATGCTCTATTTCTGGGTAGTTAACATCAAAAATATGGACTTCTGGTTGGAAGAATTGGACCAGCAACCAGATTGGTTAAAAATGGAAAAGGAAGACTGTTTACCCTTTGAAATTGGTTCGATCTTGTTTGCCACTACTAAATTAAGCAAAAAAACCTATAGTGAAAACCCCATAATATACAGTGCTATACGCATTTGGAAACAATTTAAAAATACTTTAAAATTGGATAATTTATCACTAGAAACATAGAAAAATAGAAAAATAGGTGCAGGAGTAGGCCATTCGGCCCTTCGAGCCTGCACCGCCATTCAATGTGATCATGGCTGATCATCCAACTCAGTATCCCGTACCTGCCTTCTCTCCATACCCCTGATCCCTTTAGCCACAAGTGCCACATCCAACACCCTCTTAAATATAGCCAATGAACTGGCCTCAACTACCTTCTGTGGCAGAGAATTCCAGAGACTCACCACTCTCTGTGTAAAGAATGTTTTCCTCATCTTGGTCCTAAAGGAATTCCCCCTTATCCTTAGACTGTGACCCCTTGTTCTGGACTCCCCCAACATCAGGAACAATCTTCCAGCATCTAGCTTGTCTAACCCCTTAAGAATTTTGTATGTTTCTATAAGATCCCCCCTCAATCTTCTAAAACCCGCTCACTACTTCTTCCCATTGTAATCAACCCTGCATTCAAACCCTCAATGTTGGATAAACGTTTTCTACAATGGAAAAATAACGGAATTAATAAGATGGGTCATCTCTATAGGAATGGCACATTCCTTTCATTCCAGGAGTTACAACAAATTTATGGACTTCACTCAAATGACTATTTCAGATATTTACAATTTAGAGATTATGCTAAATCAAACACACAGGACTATAGAGATAGAGAGCGAGAAATTATTGATGAATGTTTGAAGAAACACCCTAATACAGAAAAATTAATATCTTATATCTATAATATCCTATTAGACAGTGATGCACCCACGACGGAAATATATAGGCAATCATGGGAAAATGAACCAGGCCAACCAATAATGCAAGATATTTGGGACGAAAGCTTACAACATATACATCACTGTTCGTTAAATGCTAGACATTCCTTTTTAAAAAAAAATATTTTTATTAGAAGCAATGCATATTGCCAATGATATAACAGTTTTTCAAATACACATTTAACTTGTTTCAAAAGTTATACAAATATTACGAAATGATTTATATAAGCTTCTATTTTTTGTTTTAGAAAGTAAAGAAGTAAAGAATAGGTCTATATATGCAAGATATTTGGGACGAAAGCTTACAACATATACATCACTGTTCGTTAAATGCTAGACATTCCTTAATACAATTTAAAGTATTACATAGATTACATTATTCAAAAACGAAATTAAATAGAATTTTTCCAAGTATATCTCCTATCTGTGAAAATTGTCAGCACTTAGAGGCTAACCTAACGCATACATTTGTAAATTGTATAAAAATTAATCATTTTTGGACAGAAATTTTAAAGATAATTTCAGAAGTTGTCAACATCCAATTGGACCCCGACTCAAAACTAATAATATTAGTAATATTAGAACAAAATCAAATATTTACAACAAGCCAAAGAAACTTTATCGACTACAGTTTAATAATTGGGAAAAAATTAATATTAACATTTTGGAAAGGTCCCATAACCCCCACAATCAAAATATGGATCATGGAAATGTCGGAGACTTTACATTTGGAAAAAATAAGATTTGTCATAATGGACAAACAAGAACTTTTTATCAGAACATGGTCTCCATTTATTGACTATTTTAAGGGGCAAACTGGTTTGGCATGAGACCCTGAAATAATATATAGAAGTAGAACTATTAAATAATTGATAATATCGATAATATTAATAATGTATGACTACCACAAACAAAATGTTTTTTATTATGTACTTCTAATAAAAACAAAAACAAAAAATATATACATAGTAACAAAGTCCCACACGGTAAGATGGCCCAGAACGTTAAAGGCCAAGAATCTGAGGCATGCTGGTAAGCTTGATCCAAAGTTGGTTTGGTGAGAGGAATTAGAGGGTGACAGTTGACGGGTGTTTCACTAACTAGAAATCTGCAACAAGTGGTGCACAACAAAATTGGTGCTGGGATTTTTGATTGTAAGATATAATTAACTTGCATTATATAATTAAGGTCATAAGGCCATTCGGCCCATCAAGTCTACTCCGCCATTCAATCGTGGCTGATCTATCTCTCCCTCCTAACCCCATTCTCCTGCCTTCCCCCCATAGCCTCTGACACTTGTACTAATCAAGAATCTTTCTATCTCTGCCTTAAAAATATACACTGACGGCCTCCACAGCCTTCTGTGGCAAAGAATTCCACAGATTTACCTCCCTTCGAATAAAGCCATTTCTCATAATCTCCAATCTTAAAGAACATCCTTTAATTTTGAGGTTATGACTCTCCCACAGTGGAAACATCCTCTCCACATCCACTCTATCCAAGCCTTTCACTATCCGGTAAATTTCAATGAGGTCACCCCCTCATTCTTCCAAACAACAGCGAGTACAGGCCCAGCGTCGACAAATAGTCATCGTAGATTAACCTACTCATTCTGGAGATCATTCTTGTAAACTTCCTCTGAACCATCTCCAGAGCCAGCACACCCTTCCTCAGATATGGTGCCCAAAATTGCTCACAATAGTCCAAATGCAGCCTTACCAGCACCTTATAGAGCCTCTATATATTATGTCCCTGTTTTTGTATACAAGCCCTCTTAAAATGAATGCTGGCATTGAGTTTGCTTTATTACCTATGAATTCGACTTGCAGATTAACGTTTTGGGAATCCCGCACCACTACCCCCAAGTCCTTTTGCACCTCTGATTTCTGGATTCTCACCCCATTTAGAAAATAGTCTACGCCTTTATTCCTACTACCAAAATGCATGACTCACACTTTGCTACACTATATTCCATTTGCCACTTCTCTGTCCATTCTCCCAACCTGTCTAAGTCCTGCAGCGTCCTTACTTTCTCTACACTACCTGCCCCTCCATCTATTTTCGAATCATCCCCAAACTTTGCCACAAAGCCTTCAAATCATTATTATAAGAACGTGACGAGTAGCGCCCCCAGCACCGACTCTTGTACAACCTCACTAGTCACTGGCACCCAACCAGAAAAAGCCCCCTTTATTGCCACTCTTTGCCTTCTGCCATCCCCCTGCTATCCATGCTAATATCTGCCCTTTGATACAGAACCTTGGGCACTCACCTTTCTAAGCAGCCTAACGTGTGGCATCTTTTCAAAGGCTTTCTGAAAATTTAACTAAATAACAGCTACTGACTCTCCTTTGTCTGGCCTGCTATTTACTTCTTCAAAGAATTTCAGCAAATTTGTCAAGCAAGACCTCCTCTTCACAAAGCCATGCTGACTTCGGCCTATTTTATCGTGAACTTCTAAGTACTCCGTAACCTCATCCAATATAATGTACAATAAAATCTTACCAACCACCGAGGTCAGACTAACCATCTATTGACTTGTATGAGATGTCAGGGCTATGTTTAGTAAGTTTCAAGATTCAAGTAAGTTTATTGACATGTGTCCCAGATAGGACAATGAAATTCTTGCTTTGCTTCAGCACAACGGAATATAGTAGGCATAAATAAATACAGAACAAAACAGATCGGTGTGACCATATACCAATGAATATAAATATATACACATAAATAACAGATAAAGTGCAAAGGGCTATTTAACGATCAGAGTTTTGTTTGAGTTGAGTTTAATAGCCTGATTGCTGTGGCGAAGAAGCTGTTCCTGAACCTGGATGTTGCAGATTTCAGGATCCTGTACTTTCTACCTGAAGGCAGCAGGGAGATGTGTGAATGACCAGGGTGGGATGGGTCTTTGATGATGTTGGCAGCCTTTTTGAGGCAACGACTGTGATAGATCCCCTTGATGGTGGGGAGGTCAGAGCCGATGGTGGGGTGGACTGAGCAGTGTTTGCAACATTTTGCAGTCTTTTACACTCCTGGGCGCTCAAGTTGCCGAACCAAGCCATGATGCACCATGCTCTCTACTGTGCACCTGTAGAAGTTTGAGTGAGTCCTCCTTGACACACTGACTCTCCGCAATCTTCTCAGGAAGTAGAAGCGCTGATGTGCATTCTTTATAATTGCACCCGTGTTCTTGGACCAGGAGAGATCTTCAGAGATATGCACGCCCAGGAATTTGAAGCTCTTGACCCTCTCCACCATCGATCCATTGATATAAACGGGACTATGGGTCACCATACTACCCCTTCCAAAGTCCACATCAGTTCCTTGGTTTTGCTGGTGTTGAGAGCCAGGTTATTGTGCTGGCACCATTTGGTCAAACGGTCGATCTCACTTCTATACTTTGACTCATCTCCATCAGTGATATGTCCCACAACAGTGGTGTCATCAGCAAGCTTGATGATGGAGTTCGCACTATGACCGGCTGCGCAGTCATGAGCATAGAGTGAGTACAGCAGGGGGTTGAGCATGCAACCTTGAGGTGCTCCCGTGCTGATTGTTATTGAGGCTGACACATTTCCACCAATAAGGACAGACTGTGGTCAGTGAATGAGGAAGCCGAGGATTCAATTGCAGAGGGATGCACAGAGACCCAGTTCTGAGAGTTTGGTATCCAGCTTGGAGGAGATGATTGTGTTAAATGCCGAGCTGTAGTCAATGAATAACAGCCTGACATATGCGTTTTTGTTGTCCAAGTGGTCCAGAGCAGAGTGGAGAGCCAACGACATCACATCCACCATAGATCTGTTGTGGGGGTAAGTGAACTGCAGTGGGTCCAGGTTTTTCTCGAAGTATGTTGATTTGCACCATGATCAACCTCTCAAAGCACTTCATCACCACAGGCATTAGTGCCACAGGTCGATAGTCATTGAGGCACGTCACCTTGCTCTTCTTGGACACCAGTATAATTGATGCCCTTTTAAAGCAGGTGGGAACCTCAGACCTCAGAAGTGAGAGGTTGAAAATGTCCGTAAAAACTCCAGCCAGTTGGTCCGCACAGGTTTTTAGGACACGGCCAGGTATACCATCAGGTCCAGGCGCTTTTCAAGGGTTCACCCCTCTGAAGGAGTTTCTGACGTCGGCCTCTGTGACTGAGACTGAAATACCATCACAGCGAATGGGGGCTCGAGAAGGCACATCAGTGTTCTCCCTATCAAAGCGTGCGTAAAGCATTGAGCTCGTCAGGGAATAAAGTTTCACAGACATATGTGCTGCCTCCTGATTTTGTCTTATAGGAGGTGATTGCATTCAGGCCCCGCCACAGCTGCCGAACATCCGTCTCATCCTCCAGCTTGGAGCAAAAGTCCCTTTTGGCCTTTTGAATGGCCTTACTAAGGTTGTATCTTGTCTTCTTGCAGTTCTCGTTATCTTAGAAACATAGAAATTAGGTGCAGGAGTAGGCCATTCAGCCCTTCGAGCCTGCACCGCCATTCAATATGATCATGGCTGATCATCCAACTCAGTATCCCGTACCTGCCGTCTCTCCATACCCTCTGATCCCCTTAGCCACAAGGGCCACATCTAACTCCCTCTTAAATATAGCCAATGAACTGGCCTCAACTACCCTCTGTGGCAGAGAGTTCAAGAGACTCACCACTCTCTGTGTGAAAAAAGTCTTTCTCATCTCGGTCTTAAAGGATTTCCCCCTTATCCTTAAGCTGTGACCCCTTGTCCTGGAATGCCCGGTGACTGGACTTCAGAAGAATGCGGATCTCATAGTTCATCCAAGGCTTCTGATCAGGCTTTCTGATTGAACACCTGGAAGGTTTTTGTTGGGATGCAGTCATTTCTTTATGAAGTCTGTAAAGACTGCGCCGTATACGTTCAGATCCGTTGCCGAGTCCTTGAACATTGGCTACAGACTCCAAACAGTCCTGGAGTTGTTCCTCTAAACCCCCCCGCCGGGGTGCGCTCTTTAATTGCCTCCTGTAGGCAGGAAGTTTGCAAACAACATGGGAATTGATGGAGTTGTTTAAGGATACGGTGGGATGTGGAAAGTTGGGCGAAATAGTGACAGATAGTTATTTGATCCATACAAATATGAGGTTATACACTTTGGGAGGTCATATTCTGGTAAGAGATAAAGAATAAATAGCAGGGGCTGTAAGAGTTTTGATGTGCAAGGGAGACCTTGGGCTGCAATCTATAGCTTCCTGAAAGGGACAACACAGTTTGAGAAAGTTGTGATAAAGCTGTATGACATGCTTACATTCATGGACCGAATATTGAGTATATGAGTTGGGACGTCATATTGCAATTGCACAAAACATTCATTAAACCATGAAGGAAATCGTTGTTCAGGCAGTAGTTATTTCCAATCATAATAGTTTCAATGAACTAGAATGTTCCATCGTCAGCAAGTTCATTAACTTTAACAGAAGAGATATCTGGGTTATTGATTCTGAGCTCTTTGTTTACTTAAATAAAATTTCATTTCTATACAACCACCAATCAAGTATAATTCAGATTGTACCAAATGTACTAAATATGCGAAAAGTATCCCCGGAAGGCCCCCATGTTGAGTAGTATTTAATAATTTAGGTTAATAAAGATTAATAAAGTATAATTTTCCATTGAAATGTTACACTGAGACCTGAGACTGAAACCGTAACAATCTTATACGTTTCAATAAGATCCCTTCTCATCCTTCTACACTCCAGAGTGTACAAGCTCAGCCGCTGAGCTTTTCCACTTTTGGAAAAATATTGGAAATAAATCTTTGATACTATTTCTGTAGTTTTAGGTATTTATCTACAACCTCATCCTATTACTGCAATTTTTGGGCTACCAATGTTAGATTCTACTCATCTGCCCCGTTCAACCCATCGGTTGATCGCTTTTGCTACAATAATTTCCAGAAGATCTATTTTATTTAAATGGAAAGACTCTAATCCTCCGACCACACTCCATTGGTACTCTGAAATGATATAATGTTTAAATTTAGAAAAAATTAGGAGTGACATTGTTGAACCCTTGGTTAAATTTGATAGGACTTGGGGAAGCTTATTCAATATTTTCACACAATGTAAATTGTTCCCTCTCCAACTGTTATAATAATTCTCTTATCTTTATACGGTGGAACGAACTTGACGACAAACAAGGATCTAAATTGTTGAAACTCTTTGCAGCCCAGATTTTGTTTTGCTTATTTTAGTTTAGGGGGTTTTGCTTTTAAACATTTAACTATATATACATATAGACTGGGAAGTCTATATTCAATGTGTATTTTGACACTGGATTCATACCTAGATTACATTTGTTGTTAATGTAATCCTGATCCTTATGTATCAATATCAATGTTATGTTCATCGTTATTTTGTTGTTGTTTTTGAAAAAAAGAAAGAGCAATTCAATATAACTTTCCAATCAGAACATAACATATCAATTATCCACTTTAATAGCAGAAGTCTATATGCCAACTTCCATAACATAAAATAATATTTAAGACAGTTCAAGAACTCATTTAACATTATAGCAATATCAGAGACCTGGATTAGCACTGAGAACGGTGTGGACTTTGACATGGATGGCTATGAACTGAATTATATAAACAGAAGGGGAAAAAAACTGGAGGAAGTGTGGCGATCTGTGTGGATAAAAGACTGAAATATAAGGTAGTGGAGAACATGACAACAGCTGTTGATGATTTGTTTGGAATGTATTACAGTAGAAATTTGTATGGAAAAGACCAAAAATGTTATTGTGAGCTGTATATACAGAGCTCCCGGATCCAGTATTGAAATATTTAAAGCTTGGATGAAAAACATGTTTACAAAATCTTTGCAAAAGATTATGTTCATCTGTGGGGATTACAATATTGACCTGTTGAATCCAGAAAAGCACAAAATGACAGAATTCATCAATACTATGTACAGCATGGGTTGTATCCTAAAATAACCAGACCTAGTAGAATTACTTCTCATTGTGCCACATTAATAGACAACATATTCACAAACATTATGGAAAACAATACAGCAAGCGGACTATTATACAGTGACATCAGTGACCATTTACCTGTTTTTATTGCTTATCACTGTAGTTATAGGAAACCTAAAAACACCAGTTATTTCATATACCAAAGGGTGAGAACCGAAGAAAACATAAATGCATTTAAGAATGGATTACTGAAGCAGAATTGGAGGGTAGTATGTGAGGGTGAAAATATCGACAAAGCATACAATGGATTTCGAATGTTTTAAAATCACTTTATGACAAAAACTGTCCTGTGAAACAATATAGTGATATACAAAAACAAACAAATAGTCCATGGATCACTAAAGGGCCTGTCCCACTAGCGCGCGATTAGACGCGACAAGCGCGACAAATTCGGACGCGGGGGTCGCGTGGGGGTAAGGCGATCCCGGTGCGAGTGAAGGGCCTGTCCCACTAGCGCGCGATTACACGCGCGACGTCCGAAGGAAGGACGTTATTTTTCATCACGTGACGATGCGCATGAGCATGCGCGTTGCACGACGTCGGGCAGTGATGTCATCACGCAACGCCACGCTGAAGATGCACAACGTCAAAACGTCATCACGTTAATCACGTTCTGCGCGACAGGATTTTGCCGCGCGTAATTTTTTAAGCAGTGTCGGTTTTTGGACACTACGCGCGATGTCGACACCAGCTACACACAACTCGACGAGACTCCGGCGATCGCAGTGGGACAGGGTCACGCGAGGCCGGGCGACTAAAGCGACCACGGTAGGTCGCGCTTGTCGCGTCTAATCGCGCGCTAGTGGGACAGGCCCTTAAGGGTTTAAAAAATGCCTGCAAAAAGAAAAACACACTATATAGACAATTCATAAAATATCGAACTTCAGAAGCAGAAAATAAATATTAAAAAAATAAGAATAAATTAACCAATATTATGAGGATATTTAAGAAAGAATACTATAATAAAATATTAGAGAATAATAAAAACAATATGAAAGGTTTATGCAACGTGCTGGATAGTATTATTAGAAATGGATCAAAAAAATACAGGCTACCCGGAGTATTTTATTGAGAAAGATAAGACAATAAATAATATGGATGATGCGGTTAATGGTTTTAACAAATTCTTTGTAAATGTGGGACCAGATTTGGCAGAAAAAAATTAATGACCCAGAAACAAAAGAAGGGGCGGACACTGATCTTTGGGATAGAAATACTAGTTCTATCTTCCTTTGAGCAGTCGAAGGAAAATAAATCATAGACACTGAAGCAAATCTCCTACTGATTGGAATGATATTGATATGATTATAATAAAAAACGTTATTGAGGAAATTGCAGAACCATTAACTCGTATCTGTAACTTGTCTTTTCAATCAAAATGAAAATAGCAAAAGTAATACATTGTATAAAACTGGGGATTGACACCATTTCACAAATTACAGGCCTGTTTCTTTACTCTCCCAATTCTCCAAGATCCTTGAAAAACTTTTTACAGAAAGACTTGACAATTAAAAAGCATGAGCTTTTGGTCGACAGTCAATATGGATTCCGGACAGACAGATCATCAATGGCACTAATGGAACTAATCGCGGAAATCACAAATTGCATAGATAATAAAAAACTTGCAGTGGAAATATTCATAGACTTAAAAAAAGCATTTGATACTGTAAATCACAACATTTTACTCATGAAATTGGATAGGTATGGCATTAGAGGGGTTGGATTGGATTGGGTGAGAAGCTACTTAACATAGAAACATAGAAAATAGGTGCAGGAGTAGGCCATTCAATATGATCATGGCTGATCACCGAACTCAGTATCCCGTACCTGCCTTCTCTCCATACCCCCTGATACCCTTAGCCACAAGAGCCACATTTAACTCCCTCTTAAATATAGCCAATGACCTGGCCTCAACTACTTTCTGTGGCAGAGAATTCCAGAGATTCACCACTCTCTGTGAGAAAAATATTTTTCTCATCTCGGTCCTACAAGACTTCCCCCTTATCCTTAAACTGTGGCCCCTTGTTCTGGACTTCCCCAACATCGGGAACAATCTTCCTGCATCTAGCCTTAAGAATTTTGTAAGTCTCTATAAGATACCCATCAATCTTCTAAATTCTAGCGATTACATGCTGAGTCTATACAGTCTTTCTTCATATGAAACGGGATTCACTTACATGAACATAACTTGTGGAGTACCTCAAAGGTCTGTGTTAGGTCCAAAGCTTTTCATAATCATATATCATATATCTATCATTCATATCTATCTATCATATCATATCATAATCATATCATATATATATTAAAACTGTGCGCCTGCTGCCGACAACCGTCTGCCGCATCTCCGCCCTTTGATGTCGTGCTCCGCCATAACCGGACCCTCGGACGACGCCGTTTTTCCCACCGGCCCGGACGTTACGCTCGCGCTTTCCCAATGGCACTCCCCGTCACGTTTGGACGTCGTTACGTACACCGCTTTTAATAAAATTCTATCCCCCCCCCCTTTTTCAAAAATCAAACTGCTCTCACCCATAGAATGTTGGTAAACATTCCACCATGCGATGTCACAATGCCCAAGGCACACAGATGTCCAATCGAAACGATCTAATTTACATCTGCCTCAGCCCCAGCCCCCCCTCCCCCTCCTGATGTTCCAGCACGTTCCATTGTGTGATGTCACAATCGATCTAAATGCTGGATTTCTGCCGTTATTTCATTTTTCATTTGACACTTTTGTTTTGAAAATCTTATTATCGATTTACACTTTTTTCAAAAGGTAAACATAGACGATGTTTTCAATATTTATTTATATTTGAATAATTATTTTTATTAAGTTCTCCGTTACTTGCCAAATTAACACACATTTTCCCGGGTTTTTAATATTCTCTATTAATTCAAAGGACTCCATTACTCCTCTTTGAAGAGATTGCTTTTTTCTTTGCTGATTTCCACAGCCGTGTTTATTAAATGTTATCTTTAGACAAGTGGTAATTTTATTTCATTTTCTGGTTTTCATTGCGTATCTATACTTTACATTAGACAAGTAATTGTTTAAAAATGCTTAAAAAAACCCTATTAAAAATCCGTTTTGAAAAATTCTCTATTTCAATTTACAGCATTTTTAACAGTTTTAATTCTCTGTTATTTGCTCCGCTAAATTTACCCACATTTTTCACCATTTTCTTTAAAATTCTTTTGTTGTGTTTGATTTAATTCTACAGGAAAGTCAACTCTCCCTCCCCTTCCACTCTCTCCCTCTCCCCTCTCTCCCCCTCCACTCTCTCTCCACCTCCCCTCCCCCTCTCCTCTCCCCGCCACCTCTCCCTTTCCTCCCCTCTTCTCCACCACCCCTCTGCTCTCACCTTCCCCTCTTCCCCTCTCCCCTCACCTTACTCCCCTCACCCCCACCTCCTCCCACCCCCTTCCCTCTCTCCCCACCCCCATTCCGTCTCTACCCCTGCCCCTTCCCTCTCCCCCACCCCCTTCCCCCCTACCCCTGTCCATCTTCCACCTCCCTTCCACCCCCTTCCCCTACCCCTCTGTCCCTCTTCCACCACTCCCCCTACCCCTCACCCCCCCCACTCTTCCACTTCCCCTCCCTCCCCTCTCTCCCGTGCACCCCTTTTCCCCTACCCCTCTCTCCAACTTCCACCACTCCCCCCACCCCTCTCCATCCCCACTCTTCCACTTCTCTCTCCCTTCCCCCACCCCTCTCCCACCACACCTCTCTCCCTCCCCCACCCTCTCTCTCCCCTCCCTCCCTATCTCCCCCACCCGTTTCCCCTACTCTATCCCTCTTCCACCACTCCCCCTTCCCCCTCTCTCTCTCCCACTTCCACCACTCTCCCCTACATCTCTCACCCTCCCTCCCCATTTCCACTTCTCTCTCCCCCATCCCCCACCTTTCCCCATCTCCCTGTCCAACCCCTTTCTCCCCCTCCCTTCCCTCCACCCCACTCTTCCCCTCACTCACCACTCTTCCCCTCTCCTTCCCGTCCCCATCTCTCCCCCTCTCCTTTCCCTCTCTCTCCCCCTCCTCTCTCACCCCCTCTCTCTTTACACCTCTCTCCCTCTCCTTTCACTCCCTCTCCCTCCCCCTCCACTCTCTCTCCACCTCTCCCCTACCCCCGTTTCTCCCCCTCTCCTCTCCCCTCCACCTCCCTTTCCTCCCCTCTTCTCCATAACCCCTTTCCTCTCACCTTCCCCTCTCCTCTCACCTTCCCCTTCCCCTTACCCCACCCCTCTCTAACCCCCTCACCCACCCTCAGGGACATGGTGCCCCACCCCCCCCTGCACATGTGACTAAGGAGCCACTGCGCCACTTCCCCACACATGTGACTAGGGGGGCACTGTACCACTTCCCCCACACATGTGACTAGGGGGACCTGTACCACTTCCCCCACACATGTGACTAGGGGCACTCTGTACCACTTCCCCCACACATGTGACTAGGGGGACTCTGTACCACTTCCCCCACACATGTGACTAGGGGGACTCTATACCACTTCTCCCACACACGTGACTAGGGGGACACTGTACCACCTAATATCCCCCACACATGTGACTAGGGGGACACTGTACCACTTCCCCTATCCCTCTCCCCCTCCCTCCCCACTCTTCCACTTCTCTCTCCCTTCCCCCACCCCTCTCCCACCCCACCTCTCTCCCTCCCCCACCCTCTCTCTCCCCTCCCTCCCTATCTCCCCCAGCCCTTTCCCCTACTCCTCTCTCCCTCCCCCACCCCTCTCTCCCCCCTCCCTTCCCTCTCCCTCATCATTCTTCCCCCTCCCCCTACCACTCTCCCCCTCCCTCCACTCTTCCCTCTCTCTCCCCTACCCATCTCCCCCTCCCTCCACACTCTCCCCCCTCTCTCCCCTTCCCCTCCCACCCCTCTCTCAACCCCTCCCTGAACCCTCTCATACCTTCCCCCACCCCCCTCTCCTCCTCCCTCTCCCCCTCTCCATCTCCCTCTCTCCTCATCACTCCCACCCCCTCTCTCCCCCACCCTCTTCATCCCCATCTCGCCCCCACCCACTTCCCCTCGCTCTTGCACCACTCCCTGCTAACCCTCTTCCCCTCACTCCCCACTCTTCCCATCTCCCTCCCCTCCCCATCTCTCCCCCTCTCCTTTCTCTCACTCTCCCCTCCTCTCTCACCCCCTCTCTCTCCCCACCTCTCTCCCTCTCATTTCTCTCTCTTTCCCTCCCCCTCCACTCTTTCTCCACCTCTCCCCTACGCCTCTTTCTCCCCCTCTCCCCTCCACCTCCTTTTCCACCCCTCTTCCCCATAACCTCTCTCCTCTCACCTTCCCCTCTCCTCTCCCTAACCTCGCCCCGCTCTACCCCTCTCACCCACCCTCAGGGACATGCCGCCCCGCCCTCCCTCCCCTTCAACCGCACGTTGGGGGAACAGACCCAATGGGTCTGCACTTGGTCTAGTATATAGTAAAACTCTCATCTTGTTTGTTTGTCCATATATATGCGTGCTTGTCCGTGAGTTCCGGAAACTCCGCCAAAACAGTACATGGTAGCGCTACAATTTTTGGCCCACCGTACTCCCCATTGTCCTGCGATATAAATCAAACAAGTTTTGTTCAGATTGATGGTATATTTTATAAGTTATTCACATTTTAAACTTTACAAAAAAAAACAGTATATTCAGCTCGTTTGGTCTATTTATTTCTTCAGGAACATGTTCATAAAGGTTTAAACTTTACAAACCACTTTTCCACTAGCACTGCCCATCAGCCGCATTTATGTCACAATGGGATCCCAAATTTCAATTTTTTTTTAATCGCCTTTTTTTCCGCATGTACTTGCCTGGCCTCACAACGGCTCCACGGGTACGTTTTCTTCTATTTTACATACACCTCCACTAGTCCTCTCTTCAATATATTAACTTTAATTTAATTTCTGCCATCAACGGCACATGTTTGAACATGGCAGCCGCGCATGCGCAGTTTGGTGAAATATTACGTTGGGGGAGCGTACTTGGTCTAGTAAATATTAAAACTGTGTGGCTGCTGCCGACAACCGTCCGCCGCGTCTCCACCCTTTGATGTCGCGCTCCACCAAAACCGGACCCTCAGACGCCGCCGTTTTTCCCACCGGGCCAGACGTTACGCTCGCGCTTTCCCAATGGCGCTCCACGTCACGTTTAGACGTCTACCCCCCCCCGCCAAGGCTCACAGATGGCCAATCGGAACAGATCTCATTTACATCTGACTTTGACCCAGCCCCAGCCCCCCTTCCCCTGCCTGATGTTCCAGCACGTTCCATTGTGTGATGTCATAATGCCATCCCTCACAAATGGCCAATCGGAATGGACCTCATTTACATCTGCCTTGGCCCCAGTCCCGGCCCCTCCCCCTGCAGCCAGTGTGGACATGTGACTGGGGGGACATTGCTGGCTGGCGTTGCCTTGGAAACCTTTTCAAGAACATTCTTACCCAACGGTTATTCGGACTTCGTTTCTCGACAGCAATCGATCTAAACGTTGGATTTCTGACGTTTTTTCATTTTTTATTTGACACTTTTGTTTTGAAAATCTTATTATATCAATTTACACTTTTTTCAAAAGGTAAATGTAGACAATGTTTTCCCACTCTTCCCCCACCCCTCTCTACTCCTCTCACCCCCCTCCTCCTCCCACCCCCTTCCCTCTCTCCCCCACCCCCATCCTTCTCTCCACCTTCCCCTTCCCTCTCTCCCTGCCCCCTTCCCCTACCCCTGTGCCTCTTCCACCACTCCGTCCCACCCCCTTCCCCCTACGCCTCTCTCCCTCTTCCACCACTTCCCACCACCCTCCCCTCCCTCTCTCCAACTTCCACCACTCCCCTACCCCTCCCCCTCCCTCCCCACTCTTCCACCTCTCACTTCCCCCACCCCTCTCCCACCCCACCTCTCTCCCTCATCCATCCTCTCTATCCCCTCCCTCCCTATCTCCCCCATCCATTTCCCCTACTACTCTCTCCCTCTTCCACCACTCCCCCTTCCCCCTCTCTCTCTCCCCCACTTTTCCACTCTCCCCTACACCTCTCACCCTCCCTCCCCACTTCCACTTCTCTCCCCCCCATCCCCACCTCTCCCCCTCCCTTCCCCACCCCTCTCTCCCCTCCTCCCTTCCCTCCCTCCCCCCTGCAACCACACGTTGGGGGAACAGACCCAACGGGTCTGCACTTGGTCATATCATATCATATCATCATATCATATATATATATTAAAACTGTGTGGCCGGCTGCCGACATCCGTCTGCCGCGTCTCCGCCCTTTGATGTCGCGCTCCGCCGAAACAGGACCCTCGAACGCCACTGTTTTTCCCACCGGCCCAGACGTTATGCTCGCGCTTTCCCGACGGCGCTCCCCGTCACGCTTGGACGTCGTTACCTACACCGTTTTTAATAAAATCCGTCGCCCCCCCCCCCCTTTTTCGAAAATCAAACTGCTCTCACCCATAGAATGTTGGTAAACATTCCATCGTGCCATGTCACAATGCCCAAGGCTCACAGATGGCCAATCGGAACGGATCTCATTTACATCTGCCCCAGCCCCAGCCCCGCCTGATGTTCCAGCACATTCCATTGTGTGATGTCACAATGCCATCCCTCACAAATGGCCAATCGGAATGGATCTCATTTACATCTGCCTTTGCCCCAGTCCCCAGCCCCGGCCCCTCCCCCCGCAGCCTGTGTGGACATGTGACTGGGGGGACATTGCCGGCTTGCATTGCCTTGGAAACCTTTTCAAGAACATTCTTCCCCAACGGTCATTCGAACTTCCTTTCTCGACAGCGATCGATCTAAACGCTGGATTTCTGCCGTTTTTTTCATTTTTCATTTGACACGATTGTTTTCAAAAGAAAAATGTAGACGATGTTTTCAATATTTATTTACATTTGAATAATTCTTTTTATTAAGTTCTCTGTTATTTGCTGCGCCAAATTAACACACATTTTCCCGTTTTTTTAATATTCTCTCTTTTTTCAAAGGACTCCATTACTCCACTTTGAAGAGGTAATTGCTTTTCTGTTTTTAAACTTTGCCGTTATTTTCTTTGCCGATTTCCACAGCCGTGTTTTTCAAATGTTATCTTTATTTTCAATTTAATTCATTTTGAACAGATAATCGTGTTAAAAAACCTTGCGCTTATATGATCTGCTGTTTTAGACAAGTGATAATTTTATTTCATTTTCTGATTTTCATTGCTTATCTATAATTTACATTAGACAATTAATTTTTAAAAATTGCTTTAATAAAACCCATTATAAATCTGTTTTTTTAAATTCTCTCTTTATTTCAATTTACGGCATTTTTAATAGTTTTAAGAGTTCTCTGTTACTTGCTCCGCTAAATTTACCCACATTTTTCACCATTTTCTTTTAAATTATTTCATTGTGTTTGATTTAATTCTACAGGAAAGTCAACTCTCCCTCCCCTTTCTCTCTCTCCCCTTCCACTGTCTCCCTCTCCTCTCTCTCCCCCTCCACTCTCTCTCCACCCCCCCTCCCCCTCTCCTGTGCCGCCACCTCTCCCTTTCCTCCTCTCTTCTCCACCACCCCTCTGCTCTCACCTCCCCCTCTTCCCCTGTCCCCTCCCCTTCCAACACCCCTCTCTACTCCCCTCACCCTCCTCCTCCTCCTTCTCTCCCCCTGCCCCTTCCCTCTCTCCCCCGCCCCCTTCCCCTACCCCTGTCCCTCTTCCACCACTCCCTCCCACCCCCTTCCCCCTACTCTTCTGTCTCTCTTCTACCGCTCCCCCTATCCCTCTCCCCCCCACTCTTCCACTTCTCTCCCCCTCCCTTCCACTTCCCTCCCCTCTCTCCTGCGCACCCCCTTTCCCCTATCCCTCTCTCCCTCTTCGACCATTCCCCCACCCCCTCCCCTCCCTCTCTCCAACTTCCACCACTCCCCCTACCCCTCAACCCCTCCCTCCCCATTCCACTTCTCTCTCCCTTACCCCACCCCTCTCCCACCCCACCTCTCTCCCTCCCCCACCATATCTCTTCCCTCCCTCCCTATCTCCCCCACCCCTTTCCCCTAATCCTCTCTCCCTCTTCCACCACTCCCCTTCCCCCTCTCTCTCTCCCACTTCCACCACTCCCCTACACCTCTCACCTTCCCTCCCCACTTCCATTTCTCTCTCCCCATCCCCCACCTTTCCCCATCTCCCTCCCCCACCCCTCTCTCCCCCTCCATTCCCTCCCCCTCCCCACTCTGCCCCCTCTCTCCGCTTTCCCCCTCCCTCCTCACTCTTCCCCCTCCCCTACCACTCTCCCCTTCCCTCCACATTCTTCCCCCCCTCTCCCCTACTCCTCCCACCCCTCTCTCAACCCCTCCCTGAACCCTCTCACACCTTCCCCCACCCCCTCCTCCTCCCTCTCCCCCCTCTCCATCTCCCTCTCTCCTCACCGCTCCCACCCCCTCTCCCCCCACCCCTCTTCATCCCCATCTCCCCCCCACCCCCTTTCCCTCGCTCTTGCACCATTTCCCTGCTACCCCTCTTCCCCTCACTCACCACTCTTCCCCTCTCCCTCCCCCCACCTCTCCCTCTCCTCTCTCACCCCCTCTCTCTCCCCACCTCTCTCCCTCATTTCTCGCTCTCTCCCTCCCCCCCACTCTCTCTCCACCTCTCCCCTACCCCTCTTTCTCCCCCCTCTCCTCTCCCCCCCACCTCCCTTTCCTTTCCGCTTCTCCATAGCCCCTCTCCTCTCACCTTCCCCTCCCCTCCCCTCCCCTTCCCCTTACCCCACCCCACTCTACCCCACTCACCCATCCTCAGGGACATACTGCCCCCCCCCCCCCCGCAACCGCACGTTGGGGGAACAGACCCAACGGGTCTGCACTTGGTCTAGTATATTATAGGGTTTTCATTATAGGTTTTTTAATTCAGTTCTGTGGGAGCTAACATAATCGAGCTAATTTCAAAAGGCAAGCAGTCTTCCTTTTCCATCTTTAACCAGTCTGATTGCTGGTCCATTTCTTCCAACCAAAAGTTCATATTTTTAATATTGACTGCCCAGAAGTAAAACAAAAAAATTGGTAAAGCTAATCCTCCATTCGTCTTGGATTTACATAAATGTTTTTTTGCTTATTCTATGATTCTTATAATCCCAAATAAAACTTGTGACAATAGAATCAACATTAAAAAAAAAAATTTGGGAGATATATCGGAATTGTTTGAAAGAGGTACAATAATTGCGGGAGAAAGATCATTTTATAGCATTAATTCTAGCAAACATTGATATAGGAAGTGTTTTCCAATACTTAATATTCTTATGTAGTTTATTCAGTAAAAGTGGGAAATTTATTTTAAATAAAGAAGTATATGTCTTAGTCACATAAATTCCAAGCTATTTACATTTTTCATTTACTATTTTAAAGGGGGATTGTTGCAATGTATTGAGTTCCGTTATTCCGTTGGCATGATTTCACTTTTATTCCAGTCTCTGGCCCAGTCCACTGTTCACCCTGTCTGAAGTCCTCCACCATAGTCCCCTTGCCAAAAAAAAAAACACATTTCCAGCCTCAACGACTGCCGGCCAGTCGCACTCACACCAGTGGTGATGAAGTGCTTTGAAAAACTGGTCCGGGGTTAGATCACATCACTCCTGCCCCGAAGCGTTGACCCCCACCAGTGTGCGTATAGAGCGAACAGAGGACGCTGTAGCCACAGCCCTCCATGCTGCACTCTCCCACTTGGAGCAGCGGGGGAGCTACGTGCTGATGCTCTTTGTGGACTATAGCTCTGCTTTGAGCACCATCCTTCCCCACAAACTGGTGAACAAACTGGGGCACCTGCGACTTCCACACTCTATCTGCATGTGAATAAATAGCTTCCTGTCGGGTCGCAGCCAGAGAGTCAGAATGGGCCATCACACATCCACGGCCCTCAGCCTCAGGACCGGCTCTCCACAGGGCTGCGTGCTGAGCCCCCTGCTCTACACCATCTACACACATGACTGCATCCCCGCCCATCACAGCAACACCATTGTTAAATTTGCAGATGACACCACGGTGGTGAGGCTCATCTCTGGGGGGGATGAGTACGCTTACAGGGGTGAGGTGGAGCAGCTGACAGTGTGGTGTGGAGAGAATAACCCGCTCCTCAACATCTCAAAGACAACGGAGCTCATAATAGACTACAGGAAGAAGAAAACGGGCATTACACCACTTATCATCAGAGGGGACTGTGGAGAATGTGGCGGATTTCTGCTTCCTGGGAATCCACATTGAGGAGGACCTGACGTGGAGCGTGAACACCTCTGCGCTGCTGAAAATGGTCCAGCAGAGACTGCAATTCCCGAGGGTGCTCAGGAAGAACAATATCACCAAGAGACTCCTGCTCTCCTTTTATCGGTGCTTTTATAGAGAGCATCCTAACATACTGTGTATGCGTGTGGTACACCAGTTGCACATCGGCCCAGAGCAAAGCGCTCCAGAGGGCTATTGACAACGCCCAGAAGATTGTCGGCTGCCCTCTCCTCACTTTGGAGGACCTACACAGTTCCCACTGTCTCTAGAAATCCCAGAACATTATAAAGGACATTTCCCACCCCGGACACTCCCTGTTTGAACTGTTGCCGTCAGGCAGACGGTACAGATCAATGAGGACAAGGACAAACAGACTAAAAAACTATTTTTATCCCACAGCAATAACTACACTTAATGTAGCCACCAAATGAGCGCAGGTAGGCTACATACCAAATGGATTGTGAAATCGACAGAAAAATGTATGGTTGCGTGTTTATGCTTATTTTATGGTGGCGTGTGTATGCTTACGTATTGTTAGCATTTAGAAATGTGTGAATGGTGCACGGACTGGTTGGCATTTTAATTTTGTTGTACATGTTCACATGTTATAATGACAATAAAGATTATCTAAAAAAAAAAATCTATCTATCTAAAAGGTATTTCTGGAAGGTCATTCACCTAAAAAACATTTTAATCTGCGTATTGAGGTAGTCATAACATGCCCTGCCATTTTAAATATGTGGATTGAATTTCCACTATGTCTGCTTTTCCGATATTTAACTTCGGAGTCACGTGAGTGACTATGTGAAGTGCCCGTCAGCCTGCGTGCGCGTCATTTACGTCTAACGCATGGCGCCGCGACTGGCTACTAGCTCCTCCAGCGGTATATTTAAAGACCACCAGGTAAGTTTTCGAACTTAGTCGGCTGTTGTTTTTCGTTTTTAGGTGTTTTAGCTTGAGAAATGAACTACAATGGACAAGAATAGGGTGAAGTCCAGGCGGGCCGCGGGGAGATCCGCTACTGAAGACCGCGGGAGTGCGGTTAGCGGGTGGCCGTCGGTCTCACCATCTCGGTCGCTGCCAGTACAGCCAGCAACTTCAGACTCAGTACCTATAGAAGGTACCTTGGTTACCCCGAGAGTCGGGAAGGCCAATCAGAAAACCAATAGGCCGGTTGACTCGGAGGGCTCACCTCCCCCAACACGGAACGTCTTATGGATAAGATGCTCCAGCATGATATACTCCATGAACAGGAGTCATATCAGCACGGGCTTCAGGGACTGATGGCAGCGCTTGTTGCAGGGCTGCGTTATATCTCCCTGTTCGAGGAAGGGAGTGTAGGTCATCAGCCCTGGCTTGACTCACACTTCAGTGGCATTTCAGAATGTTCCACGACACAAGACCTACATGAAGCACAAGGGCCCACCATGGTGTCCAAATTTGCGATGCCATCGCAAGTTGGTGAGTCGTTGAATGCAGAATTGGCTACAGGAGCAGGAAATGCTGGAAACGGCTATGAAATATCAGACACCCAGCAACTGCGCCTCGCTCAGAGTCCCGACCGTCAATAGCTCCATTTGGAGTTACATGGGAGGAGGCATCAAGACGCAGGAGGTCAAACTCCAAAGAAACCTGAGTCTGGAGTCATTGCCTTCGCCAGGTCAGTAGATGCAAGCTCCCTGTTGGAGGTTTGGCTCTGATGTGGAATGCACATTTTCAGATAAATTGCTTTCGGAAGAACGCCATTCATCACGTACTCAATCACAAATTTGTGGGATTATGTAAATCCACAAATGTGAAGCCACACAATTATTTATTTGGGGAGGACTTGTCCAAACAAGTTTAAGATTTGGACGACGTGTCAAACTAGAATGGTTGGGGCGAGGGATGCAAATAGCAAAAGCTAGTAGACAGAATGGGAGGCAGGAAGCAGAAAAGGGAAGCACTCGGACACAAGAGGAGAAAGAAAAAAAAGGAAATAAACAGAGAATAAGAGATGGGGGGTTTCTTAAATGTGCATATTTTAATGCTAGGAGCATTGTAAGAAAGGTGGATGAGCTTAGAGTCTGGATAGACACCTGGAAGTATGATGTTGTGGCGATCAGTGAAACATGGTTGCAGGAGGGCTGTGATTGGAAACTAAATATTCCAGGATTTCGTTGCTTCAGGTGTGATAGAATTGGAGGGGCAAGAGGTGGAGGTGTTGCATTGCTAGTCAGGGAAGATATTACAGCAGTGCTTTGGCAGGATAGATTGGAGGGCTCATCTAGGGAGGCTATTTGGGTGGAACTTAGAAGTGGGAAAGGTGTAGCAACACTTATAGGGGTATATTATAGACCGCCAAATGGGGAACGAGAATTGGAAGAGCAAATATGTAAAGAGATAGCAGATATTAGTAGTAAGCACAAGGTAGTGATTGTGGGAGATTTCAACTTTCCACACATAGACTGGGAAACACATTCTGTAAATGGGCTGGATGGTTTGGAGTTTGTAAAATGTGTGCAGGATAGTTTTTTGCAGCAATACATAGAGGTGCCTACTAGAGGAGGGGCAGTGCTGGACCTCCTGTTAGGAAATGAGACGGGACAGGTGGCAGAGGTATGCGTAGGGGAGCACTTCGGGTCCAGTGATCACAATACCATTAGTTTCAATATAATTATGGAGAAGGACAGAACTGGGCCTAGGGTTGAGATTTTTGATTGGAGAAAGGCTAACTTTAACGAGATGCGAGATGATTTAAAAGGAGTGAACTGGGACATTTTGTTTTATGGGAAAGATGTAGAGGAGAAATGGAGGACATTTAAAGGGGAAATTTTAAGAGTACAAAATCTTTATGTTCCTGTTCGGTTGAAAGGAACCAGTAATAATTGGAAAGAGCCCTGGTTTTCAAGGGAAATTGGACATCTTGTTCGGAAAAAGAGGGAGATCTACAATAATTATAGGCAGCATGAAGTAAATGAGGTGCTTGAGGAGTATAAGGAATGTAAAAAGAATCTAAAGAAAGAAATTAGAAAAGCTAAAAGAAGATATGAGGTTGCTTTGGCAAGTAAGGTGAAAGTAAATCCAAAGGGTTTCTACAGCTATGTTAATAGCAAAAGGATAACAAGGGATAAAATTGGTCCATTGGAGAGACCGAGTGGACAGCTATCTGCAGAGCCAAAAGAGATGGGGGAGATATTGAACAATTTCTTTTCTTCGGTATTCACCAAGGAGAAGGATATTGAATTATGTGAGGTAAGGGAAACTAGTAGAGTAGCTATGGATACTATGAGTTTCAAAGTAAAAGAAGTACTGGCACTTTTGAAAAATATAAAAGTGGATAAGTCTCCAGGTCCTGACAGGATATTCCCTAGGACATTGAGGGAAGTTAGTGTAGAAATAGCCGGGGCTATGACAGAAATATTTCAAATGTCATTAGAAACTGGAATAGTCCCTGAGGATTGTCGTACTGCGCATGTTGTTCCATTGTTTAAAAAGGGTTCTAAAAGTAAACCTAGCAATTATAGACCGGTTAGTTTGACTTCAGTGGTGGGCAAATTAATGGAAAAGATACTTAGAGATAATATATATAAGTATCTGGATAAAGAGGGTCTAATTAGGAACAGTCAACATGGATTTATGCCTGGAAGGTCATGTTTGACTAATCTTCTTGAATTTTTTGAAGAGGTTACTAGGGAAATTGACGAGGGTAAAGCAGTGGATGTTGTCTATATGGACTTCAGTAAGGCCTTTGACAAGGTTCCTCATGGAAGGTTGGTTAAGAAGGTTCAACTGTTGGGTATAAATGCAGGAATAGCAAGATGGATTCAACAGTGGCTGAATGGGAGAAGCCAGAGGGTAATGGTGGATGGCTGTTTGTCGGGTTGGAGGCAGGTGACTAGTGGGGTGCCTCAGGGATCTGTGTTGGGTCCTTTGTTGTTTGTCATGTACATCAATGATCTGGATGAAGGGGTGGTAAATTGGATTAGTAAGTATGCAGATGATACCAAGATAGGGGGTGTTGTGGATAATGAAGAGGATTTCCAAAGTCTACAGAGTGATTTAGGCCAGTTGGAAAAATGGGCTGAAAGATGGCAGATGGAGTTTAATGCTGATAAATGTGAGGTGCTACACCTTGGCAGGACAAATCAAAATAGGACGTACATGGTAAACGGTAGGGCATTGAAGAATACAGTTGAACACAGGGATCTGGGAATAACCATGCATAGTTCCTTGAAGGAAGAATCTCATATAGATAGGGTGGTAAAGAAAGCTTTTGGTATGCTAGCCTTTATAAATCAGAGCATTGAGTATAGAAGCTGGGATGTAATGTTAAAATTGTACAAGGCGTTGGTGAGACCAAATCTGGAGTATGGTGTACAATTTTGGTTGCCCAATTATAGGAAGGATGTCAACAAAATAGAGAGGGTACAGAGGAGATTTACTAGAATGTTGCCTGGGTTTCAACAGCTAAGTTACAGAGATAGGTTGAATAAGTTAGGTCTTTATTCTCTGGAGCGCAGAAGGTTAAGGGGGGACTTGATAGAGGTCTTTAAAATGATGAGAGGGATAGACAGAGTTAATGTGGACAAGCTTTTCCCTTTGAGAATAGGGAAGATTCAAACAAGAGGACATGACTTTAGAATTAAGGGACAGAGGTTTAGGGGTAACATGAGGGGGAACTTCTTTACTCAGAGAGTGGTAGCGGTGTGGAATGAGCTTCCAGTGGAAGTGGTGGCGGCAGGTTCGTTGGTATCATTTAAAAATAAATTGGATAGGCATATGGATGAGAAGGGTACGGAGGGTTATGGTATGAGTGCAGGCAGGTGGGACTAAGGGAAAAAAGTTGTTCGGCACGGACTTGAAGGGCCGAGATGGCCTGTTTCCGTGCTGTAATTGTTATATGGTTATATGGTTATATGGTCAAAGGCGGTGAGGCTACTGAGAGCTCCACCAGCAGACAGACCTTCATCGTTCCGACGACAGCACCCATATGCCTCTGCTAGCAGCAGACGGTCTGCAGGAGCCAGTACCAGCTCAAGTCCAGGACAAAGCTCAAGCTGACAGACATCTAAGATGCGCAATTGGCGCACACCAGTAAACACCGCATATCAACCAGCAACCATGGAGGTAGGTGGGTCTGGTTCTCTAAGGAATATGCGGTGTGTAATCAATCACATGTTGGTGGGAGATTACGTTTCTTTTGAATGAATGGCATTGGATAACATCAGAATTGTTTATACTGCACAGTATAGATGGATTCCAAATTGAGTTTCAGATTCTCTTCCACCCACGCAGCATACTCCAAACCGAAACTTTGATCGTTCATAACAAGAAAGTTTGGATGTACAAGCCGAAATTCAGTCATTATATTAAAAAAAATTGTGAATTGACCCAACTCAACACCTTTGTGCAGTACAGATACTTCAAAATGGAAAAGTTTGTTACTGCCAAACAATTCATTTCCAAAGGGTGTTACATGGCATGCATCGATCTCATGCATGCTATTTGGTGCCTATTCATAAGGATCACCGGAAAAACTTAAAATTCAACTGGATGGGGCAGCTATGGCAGTTTAAAGCATTGCCTAATGGGTTAACCAGCTCCCAGATTATTCACCAAATTATTGATACCAGTACTGGCGCTATTGCGAGCTCAAAAACATATAGTAATGGCATACTTGGATGATATCCTTATCATAGGCAAAACTCCGGAATTGGCTATTTCAGCAGTCTCAGCCACTAGGCTCTTGTTAGAGCGATTGGGGTTTCTCATCCATCCAGATAAATCTAAGTTGACACCATCCCGAGTTATGGATTATTTAGGATTTACTATTAACTCTGTTTACATGTCTGTAACTCTGCCTTGTCGGATTTCTGCAATAATATGGTGTTAATTATTTAGAATTACAGGCAGCCCTTTATGGACTAAGGGCTTATTGTTGGAATATGCATCATTTGCACGTTCAATTACAGATTGATAACACCACAGCAGTGGCATACATTAATCACATGGGTGGAATTAAGTCATTATCCTGTGATAGATTGGAAAATCTCATTTGGCACTGGTGCATTCCAAGGAATACTTGGGTTTCTGCTATCTACCTGTGAGTTAGGTTCAACACGGTGGCGGACACCAGGTCACGCAAATTCAATGACAACACAGAATGGATGTTGAATCATAGAGTGTTTAATGATATTATCACTTCCGGTGGCGCCATGTTCTAGGAGAGAACAGCGTCAGATCAGCTCTTAAAAAATCTGGAAAAAAAACGGGGTTAGAGGAGGTTGCTAACACTACTTACCGCAGGAGATCGATTTTAAACGGCTCCGGGTGCGATTGTAAGCTGCGTGACGTCATCAGGCGCGCGACTTTAGCGACTCCGGTAAGAAATTTAAAATGAATCCCTCCTCCCCCACACAGCCGAAGAAAAGTTCCAGAAGGGAGGCAGGCCCCACCAAAGCTTCAGGCTCGGGACAGGCTGCCTCCCAAGAAGAGATTTCACAAAGAAAAGCTGAAATGGAAGATTTTAAAAAGTCTTTACTGGCAGATATGAAGAAAATGCTGAAGGAAACACAAACAGAAATGAAGAAAGATTATAAAGAAACTAAGGATGAAATGAAGGCCTTAAAAATGGATATGCGAAATATCAAAGATGAATTAACAAGAGAAGTTAAAGAAATGGTAAAAACCATGATGTCGGATTGGAAAACAGAAATTGAGGAGGACATACACAATCAACTGATCGAGGCAACTGATAAGATTGCTGGGATGGAGCGATTGATGGAAGAGATGATGGATGCGAAAATAGAGGCGAGGTTAAGCCCTATGTCAACTGTACTGGATCAACAAAATGATACGATTAAAGAATTAACTGATGCTGCTCTAACAACTGCGAGAGAGAATGAGAAGATAAACGAAGAGAACAAACGCCTCTCTGAATTATTACGTAAAATTAATGAGAAATGTATTGATTTGGAGGGGCGCCAAAGACGTAAGAATTTGCGCATAGTAGGTCTGTCTGAGGGACGCGAAGGAAACTATGACCCACGTAAATTCTTTGCAAAACTCCTAAAGGACATTTTGGATTTGGATGAAGAACCCCTGTTGGGCCGTGCCCACAGGGCTTTAAGACCGGTCCCTAGGAGGGGTGCGCCACCAAGACAAGTAATTGTAAAGGTGGTTTATGACAGTGTCTTTGAGGATATGATGAAGATAATCATAAGAAAAAGAAATCTGAAATACGAAGGAGATAACATCAGTATCTTCAGAGACTACCCGGCCGAAGTGGCTAAAAGAAGAGCTCTATTTACAGAAACAAGACGCATCTTGAGAGACATAAAAGGAATAAAGGAGATCAGATATGGTTTGGTGTACCCGGCAATACTTAGAGTTACCTACGAGAATAAGGATCTTCGTTTCACCAAACATACAGCGGCACTGGAATTTGCTCGGAAAATACTGAAGGAGGCAGAAGAAAGAGAAGAAGGAGAAGAAGGAGACGCTGTGGAAGAAGGAGTAGATCCAACTGGGTAGTGGATGAATGAACTTTATGGACCTGTGGCTGTGAATCATTTACTGAGAAAAAGGCGGAATAATGGACATCGATTTGTAGTTTTATAATGTTTACTAATTAATTAATAAATACTAATTTGTAATTTTTAATTATTAATTACTAATTAGTTTGATTTCCCTTACTCCCCTTATATAGTATTACTAATTATGATAATAATTATAGCTGAGATTAACAACTAAAAATTAGTAATATGAATAATAGAAAAATTTATTAAGAAAATAAAGTTAGCACCCCCACCCCAATATACACAGTATTTCAAATAAGAGCTGGAATATTTAACATCTTTTTTTTTAATACGGAAGTCGTTAGATTAGTAGCCATGTTAGTGTGGCTTTCACTTGCACTCACTACACATTATATAAGTGTAGTTTCTTTTTTTTCTGATCACCTTTTTTTCACCCTTTACTTTTTTTATATTCACATTTGTTATTATTTTTGTTATTTTTTGCATAACACATACTTGATATTATATTATATATTATATAATTATGACTTTTATCTATTTTATATAATCAGATTAAATGAATATGGTTTAACGGAATTGGAAATTCGCATCGGACTGAAGTTGGGGTGTAGTGTCGGGCTGGAGGAGCCAAGAAGGCTACTCCAAAAAAAGCCACCCTAACAATAAAATGCAGGATATGAATGTAAGGAATGGAGATGATGGAATCACCTTCTGTAGCTGGAATGTTAAAGGAATCAATGAACCAATTAAAAGGGGAAAGGTACTAGCTCAGTTGAATAGATTGAAATCTGGAGTTATGTTTCTTCAAGAGACACATCTTAAAAAAGATGCTCAATATAGATTAACCGCGAAATGGATTTCAAAAGTATATCACTCTTCGTTTATACACAAATCTAGAGGAGTTGCAATAATTATTCGTAAAGGTATACCTTTTAAACTTAATTCATTAATAGAGGATAAGGAGGGTAGATATTTAATAATTACAGGGGAACTACATTCAAAAAAAGTAATTCTTATGAATATATATGCACCTAATTTTGATAATCCACTATTTTTTAAGAAAATATTTAATAGTATTCCTATATCCACCCAATATAATTTAATAATTGGAGGTGATTTTAATTGTACTTTAGATAATTATCTGGATAGATCTTCTACAAAAATTAAGGCTCTCTCTAAATCAAGCAAGCTTATAAACTCCTTTAGTAAGACATTGAATGTTAAAGATATTTGGAGATTGGATAATCCTACCGGACGGGAATATTCATTTTTCTCGCCGGTATTTGGAACATATTCGAGGATTGATTATTTCTTAGTAGACTCAAAACTACTCCCCTTTACATATGATGCAAAGTATCATAATATTATTATCTCAGATCATGCCCCTTTAACATTTAAGATAAAATTAAAAGATATGGTTAATAAAACTAATATTTGGAGATTCAATACACAGATATTAAAGGATAAAGACTGCTGTAACTATGTGGAGAAACAGATTAAATTATTTTTTGAAACTAACGATAAACCTGAGACTTCCTCATTACTATTATGGGACACATTTAAAGCATTTATGCGTGGTGCAATAATATCAGCACAAGCTCATTTTAATAAAGAAAATCGAAAGATGGAGCAAAAGTTAGAAAAAGAGATAAACCAATTAGATAGTGAAAATATAATACACCCTTCAAAAGAGTTGAGTAATAAAATTGCAATATTAAAATATAGATTAAATAAAATTTATGCTGACCAAGTGATAAAATTATACCAACAAACTAAACAAGTTCATTTTGAATTCGGTGATAAACCTCAAAAATTATTAGCACGACAACTCAGAAGATTAGACGATGAAAAAACTATACATAGTATTAGATCGGCGCAGGGAAATACGTTGACTATACCAAAAGACATTAATGATACATTTTTACAATATTATCAAAATCTTTATTCATCTAAATTAACAGGGCAAACAGATGAAATGGAAACATTTCTAGAAAAATGTCATTTTAATAAGTTAAATTTTGAGAGTAGGCAATTATTAAATGCTGAAATATCTGTAATAGATATCGAAGAATCAATTGGATCGTTAAAAAATGGTAAAACAGCGGGCCCCGATGGCCTGAGTGCAGAATTTTATAAAAAATTTCACGATCTACTTTCACCTAGATTACAAACAGTGTACAGACACACCTATGAGTTAGGAAAATTACCAGACTCTTTAAATGAATCTACAATTACATTAATTCCTAAATTAGATAAGGACCTGGAAGACCCTGGATCATATCGAGCGATTGCCCTTTTAAATACTGATCAAAAAATACTAACTAAAGTACTCTCTCGGAGGCTAAGTTTAGTGATTTCCAAAATAATACATTATGATCAAACAGGTTTTATTCCAAAACGTTACTCATCACATAATCTTAGACGCTTGTTTAACATTATTTACTCGAGAAGAAGGAGAGATATAGAATTAGCAGTTATATCGTTGGATGCTGAAAAAGCATTCGACCAGGTGGAATGGTCATATTTATTTAATATAATGGAAAAATATCAATTGGGAGACGGATTTTGTAAATGGGTAAGAATACTATATTCTAACCCTACTGCAAGAATTTTAACCAATCAAATATTATCACCTAAATTTAATCTCTTTAGGGGATGCAGACAGGGATGTCCGTTATCCCCTTTATTATTTGCCTTGGTGATAGAACCTCTGGCTGAAAGAATCAGATCAGAACCCGAAATATATGGGTACAACACTGACATAACAAATAATAAGATATCTTTATATGCAGATGATATTCTGATTTATATTACTAAGCCGGAACGTAGTATTCCAAAGCTATTCAATGTTATAAATGAATTTAGTGTATTTTCAGGATATAGGATTAATTGGAGTAAAAGTGACATAATGCCTATAACTGGTATAAATGTAAATATATTACAAAAATACCCATTAAAAATAGTTACAGATAAATTTAAATATTTAGGAATTAATGTGTCTAAATCCTATAAATTATTAATTAAAGCTAATTATTATCAATTATTAGAGAAACTTAAAAAAAATATTTTATATTGGAAAACACTTCCTATATCTATGATCGGTAGAATTAATGCTATAAAGATGATTTTTTTACCACAATTGTTATATTTATTTCAGGCAATTCCTTTTTTTCTTCCAAAAAGTTTTCTAAAAAAAATTGATACCATAGTTAATAATTTTGTCTGGGATTACAAAAGCCATAGAATAGGTAAAAAACACTTATGTAAGTCGAAGATAAATGGAGGGCTGGCACTTCCAAATTTTTTATATTACTATTGGGCAGTCCAGATTAAGAATATGAATTTTTGGTGGGTAAATATGGATGTTGAACCAAAGTGGCTAAAAATGGAAAAGGAAGACTGTTTACCCTTCACTATAGAGTCGATTATTTTCGCACCAAAGGAAGTACAAAAAAAGACTTATAGGGACAACATTATCATTCATAATACTAGGCGTATTTGGAAACAGATAGTTAAGACCCTACATCTGGATAATCTTTCTTTTAGGTTATCAATTAGGAATAATCCACTGTTTAAACCCTCAATCTTAGATGCGGGGTTTAGACTGTGGGAGGATTTAGGAATTAAAAGAATAGAACACCTTTATAGAAATGGAAAATTATTATTATTTGAAGAGTTACAAGATATTTTTGGATTACCTTCACAACATCATTTTAGGTATTTACAAATTAGAGATTTTATTAAATGTAACACATACGACTATAAAAATAAAGGACCAGGCTTATTAGATGAAGTGTTTAATTTACATCCAAATACGGATAAGCTTATAGCTTATATCTACAATATTATTTTAGATAAAGAGAACCCAACAACTGAAACATATCGTCAAGCATGGGAAAATGAAATTGGATTACCTATAACGAAAGAAACTTGGGAAGAAAGCTTACAAAGAATACATTGGTGTTCTTTGAATGCCAGACATACATTGATACAATTTAAAGTTATATATAGATTACACTACTCGAAAATCAAATTAAAAAGTATTTTTCCTAACCTTTCCTCTATTTGTGATAAATGTAAGAATTTTGAAGCAAATTTAATACATAGTTTTGTAACATGTCCACGGTTGAATTTTTATTGGATTGAAATTTTTAAAGTTATTTCGGAAGTCCTTAAGGTTAAACTTGACCCAGACCCAAAATTAATAATATTTGGAATCCCGGAGCCAAATTTGGTACTCACAATTAATCAAAGAAATTTTTTTGATTATTGTTTAATAATTGGGAAAAAAATGATACTTAAATTTTGGAAGGGAACATTATCCCCAACAATTAAAATGTGGAAAGCAGAGATGTTGGAGACGTTGAATTTGGAAAGAATTAGATTTGTCCTTTTGGACAAGTATAATTCTTTTGAATTGATATGGTCTCCATATATACAGTATTTAGAGAAGTAGCTATTCTTGGAATCACGGCTTCGACGGGCACCCTATGGATCCGATGCGAATAACTTACCTATAATTGATAATATTGTGTATTTATTAGAGATATTTCTGAATGAAATAGTATCTCGTACAATGTCTTTAGTTTTTGTTTATATATATATATATATATATGTAATATTATTGTTTTTCAAATTATCTTTTTAATTTTTAATTGATATATGTGCGAAAAAAAAAAAAATTTTTTTATTCCCTTTTATTTTTCCTTTTTTTCTTTATTCTTTTATATATCTTTTTCTTTATTTCCATAAAAATAGAAGATATTATGTATTGATATGCTATTTGTAGTAATACTGAATTAAGGTGTTAGTTTATAAAGTAAGCTATATATTGTAAACTATTTACTTCAAATAAAAAAATATTACAAAAAAAAAAAAAAAAAAAAAAAAATGATATTATCTCTAGGTATGCAACACCGGATATAGATTTGTTTGTATCCAGTCTTAATCACCTATTACCAAACTATATTGCTTGGGAACCGGACCCAGGGGCAGTAGCGATAGATGCATTCTCGCTGCACTGGGGATGAATGTTTTTCTATGCTTTTCCCCCATTCCCCCTTGTCAGTCGATGCCTGCTTAAAATTAACCAAGACTCTGCCTCGGGCTTTCTAATAGTCCCTGACTGGCCCACTCAGCCATGGTATCCACTCATTCTGGGTATGATCACAGAACCCTTCATGGTGGTTCACAAATGCAGGAATCTGCTAACCCACCCCATCACTGGGGAAGAACATTCTCTACATGATCAGCTAAACCTATTGGTTTGCAGATTCTAAGAAGACCTTATATCGGGATTGGACTAGCTGACCGTACAGTGGATGTGCTAACTACGGCCCGGAGAGACAGCACTAAAAAACAATATATCTCCTACATAAAGAAATGGGAAGAGTTCTGTTTGCAAACTAATATCACGTATGAGACAGCGCACATAACCAACATTTTGGAATTTCTTTCAAAACTTCATTTTGACGAGAGGTTGAGCTACAGTGCTCTGAATTGTGCCAGAAGTGCGTTGTCATCATATTTGTTGCCAAGCTCAGGTCAACACTCCGATGGGTCTCATCCATTAATAACCAGATTCATGAGGGGTATTTTTAACTTAAACCCTCCCAGGCCCAGATATAACGAAATATGGGATGTAGGTGTGGTTCTAACACTACTTCGCCAATGGGCACCAGCTACATCCCTGTCCCTTCTCCGGCTCACTTACAAAGTAGTGATGCTCATGGCACTAGTATCAACTCAAGGGTACAGTCATTACATAAGCTGCGTCTGGATAGGATGATCACTTCTGCTAGTGATATAACATTTTTTTGTATATGATCCAATTAAACAGAGCAGACCTGGTGTTTCCGGTCTCAAGCTACAATTTATGGCATACCCCTTGGACTCCCGATTTTGTGTGGTCACACACCTCCAGCAATATATTAAGGTCACCAAGGGTCGTACAGGGTCAGAACTAATATTATTTATTAGTCACAAGAAACCGCATAAAAAGGTTTCAGCTCAGACCATCTCAAGATGGTTGAAGCACGTTCTGGCTGATCCTGGTATAGACACTGAAATATTCAAATCTCATTCCACTAGGGTTGCAGCTACGTCCGCAGCAAGGATCCTGGACGTCCCATTGGACCAAATCCTAGCGGCCGCAGGATGGTCCTCAGAACGCACGTTCCAGACGTTTTATAATAAACCTGTAACCAGATCGAGTGATTTCGCAAACTCTATTTTAAGTTCTGTTTTGTAATCTCCTCTCGGGTGAGAGAGGTTTCTATTATTATTTTGTCCATTAAAATATTTTCAGCATGTTCAAAAATGTATGTCATGTCTGAATACTTGGTTTCCACTCCTCCTTTGTCAACTATGCGGTGTGACACATGGACTCCTTCCACGGCATGAAGTCACGGAGCTTCAAAATCTTCACGTAGTCACTCACGTGACTCCGAAGTAAAATAGTAAGATTAAACGAGAACTTACCAATTTGAAGTTTGATCTTTATTTTATGAGGAGTTACGATAAGGGATTACGTGCCCTCCGCTCCCAACCCTCATCATAAAATACAGCTGGTAGTTCTAGTTCTCGAATCTTACTATCATCAGTTCAACAACTGTTATCTGTGACTTCACACCGCTGCTTTGAAGATTGGCGCGCATGCGGGCTGGCGGGCTCTTCACGTAATCCCTCATGGTAACTCCACATAAAATAAAGATCAAACTTCAAACGGGTAAGCTCGTTTAATCTTACTATTCTTTGTACTTTTACCATAAAAGTTAAGGGCGAATGATTGGAAATAATAATGTTATGATATTTTGAGTTATACGTGTAGGGAATAAGTTAGGAATCCACTAAGAAATAATCAATTCTTGAGTACGTTTAATGCACTGGAGAATAAAATGAATATTCTCGTCCTGAGGGATTTTCAATTCTCCAAACATCTTTAACATTGGCAGTGTTTATGCATGAATTTAATAGTTCACACGTCTTGGATTTTTGAGATTTTAAAGACAAACATAAATCAAGTATTGCTTAAATTTCTTATTTATAGTAATTTATGATAATTTTGTACTAGTAATAGTTAGTAATAATTAGTAATAATTAATAGCAAATTAACTTGTTCAGCCAAGTTAAATCTTAGGTTATAACAGCTTAGAGCCCAGTCTATTCTCAGCCGGCTATTAAAGCCATAGGACGATATTCAGTCCCCCAAGGATTTTTCAGCCTTCCGAGTGAATTTGAGTGCTTTCTTGTGATCAGTAAAGAAGGTTTCTGTATTCTTGTAGGTGACTCACAACTTGGTCAGGGGACAGCAGTCCAAATCGTAGGTTTGGTATCTTCTTGAGAATTGCTCTTGTGTCATTAAAAAGTGCTCTTCTCTGAACAACCTCAACAGGGTAATCTCTGAAAATACTAATGTTGTCGCCATGGAATGTTAAATTTCTGTTGGTGCCAATTTTCGTCAAAATCTCTTCTAAAACATGCTCATAGTACACCTTCAATATCAGATGTCTTGGGGGGCGGCAGCTCTGTGTGCTCAATCCAGCAGAGGTTTTGCATCCAGTTGTAAAGGGTGCTGAAGAAGTTCAGCAATGCAATCACAGATGTTTTTTATCTTTCTCTCTGCCCTCTGTAAGTCCAGCAATCCTTAGGTACTGACGTTTAGAGCGTCCCTCTAAATCAATACATTTTTCAGTTACTTTACTTAATAACTCAGATAGGCGCTGAGTCTCCGTTAATAGCCTTGTTGTTGTATCAGCATTTGACTCAGCTAGTGTTTCCAATTCACGTATAGCCACACCATGTTGCTTCACCGTATCGATAATAGGATCCAATTTTCTATTAAATTTGAGTTTCAAGGTTTGAAAGTTAGAATTTACCTCCACCATGTGTTCGTGCATTTTTCCAAATATTTCGTCCTTCACAGTGATAGTCCTTCCCGGAGAAAAGATGACAATTGTTCCTTCAGTCCTTCTTTCAATACTGATGATATTCCTTTACTGATGGTAGTTGATATTTCTGCCTTCAAATTCTTCAATTTCTCCTTCATAGTTGAGAGTTCTTCCCCAACTATATTTAGAAATTCCTCCATTCCGACTTTTTTTAAATTTGGAAGCTGTATAGAAGCTTCATCTTGGGCTGGTGCTAAAATTGAGGCCGAGGCTTCAGTCGGGCCTGTTCGGCTTGTAACTTTTTTTACGGGGTGTGCACTTTACCGGCATTTAAACGGCCTGAGTCGCGTTCTGATGACGTCACTCACCCCTCGACGCAAGCAGCCGGGTAAGTCCCAGCGGGCCCATCCCATTTTTCTCTCCTTTTAGTCAGGTTTTCTCGGAGCTAGCTGGCGCATGGCTTTGCCCCTGCATAGCGCCACTGGAAGATAAGATCGAGAAAGTTCTGCAGAACAAAGATTCTACAGCTCAGCTCCGCTATAGGATCTTTGTGCTGCAGATCTCAAACTCAGAGGTGCCTCACGCGATGAAGCTTCTCCTCCTCTGCCCACTCATTCCAGCTGTGGGATTCCAGAGAGTCAGAAGCCGCTTCTGTCTCTCTCCGCATTTCGCAGCCAACTCACTCATCCGGCTCCCCCTCCTCCTCCTCTCACCTCCCCTCTCCTCCCTCCCTCTCTCCCCTCTCCTCTCTACCCGTCACAGGGGATGACCTCCTCTCTGGGGAGGCCCGATCGTCTGTCCCCCGTCACCCCCCCCGGCCCGGCTCTGTCACGCTGGTGGGTGCGCTTCCTGCCCTGTCCCTCCTCTCTCTCCCTCTCCCCCCCTCTCTCTTTCCCCTCTCTCTCTCTCTCGTGCTCTCCCCCTCTCTCTCTCCTGCTCTCCCCCCTCTCTCTCGCTCTCCAACCTCTCTCTCTCTCTCCCCCCCTCTCCTTCCCCCCTCTCTCTCTCCCCCGCCCTCTCTCCCCCTCTCATTCTCCCCCTCTCTCTGTCTCCCCTCGCCCCTGCTCTCTCTCTCTCCCTCCTCCCCTCCACCCCCTCCCTTCCCTAAACCCCCCTCCCCTCCACACCCTCCCCTACCCCCTTCCCTCCACCCCTTCCGTTCCTCCCCCCTCCCTTCCTCCCCCTCCCTTTCCACCACCTCTCCCCACTACCCTCACCCCAGCCCCCCTCTCTCTCCCCCCTTTCTCCTCCCCTCTCTCCTCCCCTCTCTCTCTCTCTCCCCTCCTCCCCCACCTTCCCCCCTCACCCACCCTCCCTCTCCTCCTCCCCTCCACCCCCTCTGTCTCTTGCCCCTCTCTCTGTCTCTTGCCCCTCTCTCTGTCTCAGCCCGTCTCTCTCTGCCCCTTCTCTCTCTCTCTGCCCTCACTCTCTACTCCCCTCCTCCCTCTCTCGACGCGCCTCTCTCTCTGTCTCTGCCCCTTCTCCCTCTGCCCTCACTCTCTACTCCCCCCTTCCTCTCTAGACGTTGGGGGCTATACATCAGTAGATAAGGCGGTTGTGGTGTAAAAGGAGCAAATTAATAATATTAATATAATATCAAGCGGGGTAGTTAGCGTATGTGCGGGCGGGTAGTTAATGTGTGTGGGGTGGTTAGTGTGTGTGATGCCTCATGCCGCCCCCCCCCCGCCCCCCACCGCAACCGCAACCGCATGTTGGGGGAACAGACCCAACTGGTCTGCACTCGGTCTAGTATAATTTAAAACTGTCTGTGTGTGTCATTTTGCCTTTGAAATGTATCTCCTCGAAAACCAGACATCAAAATGGGGAAATCTTTACATATTACAGTAGAGATTTTCCTTGTGATTTTAGAAATCCACTCTGTACATTTGGCACATTATTTTCTGACTTTTTTATTAAAATTGTTGACCAATCTGACCTTTTTTTAAAAATCTGACCGCTGCCCAGCTACATATTTCAGTAGCAATTTACCTTATGATTTTAGAGATCCACTCCTCTGTAAATTTGGTCAATTATTTCTCGATATTTTCACTAAAAGTGTTCACCAAAGCCTTTTTTAAAAAAAATATCGCCGCTGGCCAGCTGCTGACGTCACAATGCCTTTGTTACTTGCGACCAACTGCGCAGATTTTCATTGTGCAGCCAGTTATGCTCCCCACTCCCCACTCACTTCCTCCTCCTCCCCCCCTTCTTCTCTTCCCCCTACCTCTTTCCCCACGACCACTCCCCCCTTCTTCAAAAGGCGCCGAAAGAACGAGCAACTTCTGCGGATCTGAAGGGCACTGCCGCTCACCGGAGGCCACCGGCTGGCCCCGTCTGAGCCACCCACTCGCCGAGTTCAAGTCCGCCCTCTCCCTCTTTCTCCCCCACCCTTTCCCCATCTTCCTCCCCACTTCCCCCCTTCCTCTCCCCCCTCCTATCACCTTCCTTTCCCCTCTCATCTCCCCACCTTCACCCCCACTCCCCTCTCCCCTACACCCCACTCATTTCCCACCCCTATCTCTCCACCCACTCCCCCTCCCTCTCCCCCTCTCCCTACCGCTCCCTACCACTCCCTATCCCTCTCCCCCTCCCTCCCCACTTTTTCCCCTCTTTCCTCTCTCTCCCCCTACCTATTTTCCTACCTCTCTCCCCCTCCTTCCCCACTTTCCCCTCTCTCCCCCTCCCTCCCCTCTCTCCCTCCTTCCCCCGCTCTCCCTCCTTCCCCTCTCCCCCTCCCCTCTCCCCCCACCCCCTCTCCCCCTCTCCCCGCTCTCCTCTCCACTCCCTCTCCCCCTCCCTTCCCCCCACCTCTCCCCTCACTTCCCCCCAACCCCCTCCCCTCCTCCTCCTTTCTCCCCTCAGCCCCCCCTCTCTCCCTCTCCCCCCTCTCTCCCCTTCCCTCTCTCTCTTCTCCCCTCTCTCACCCTCTCCCTCCCCTCCTCCCCCACCCCCCTAGTTAGCGTGTGCGCAGGGATTAGTTAGTGTGTGCGTGGGAGTGGTTAGTGTGTGTGTATGTGTGACACCGCATGCCCCTGCCCCCCCCAACACCCCCCCCCCCCCCCCGCAACTGTGCCTTGGGGGAACAGACCCAACGGGTCTGCACTTGATCTAGTATACATTAACAACATGTGCAGAGTACCAAATATACTGAAATTGATTACATTTGCCGATGATATGAATATTTTTTGTTCCGGTGACAATTTGAAGCAGCTTTTGGAGGTCATCACATCAGAAATGACTAAATTAAAACAATGGTTTGATGTCAACAAATTGTCTGAATATATAAGCAAAACAAAGATTATGCTATTTGGGAAACATTTTGTTCCCTCAAGTACAAATAATAATAGATAACGTAAGTATAGAAAGAGTATATAAAAATAAATTTCTTGGTGTGATCTTAGACCACAAAATCTGCTGGAAACCACATATAAACCACGTCAAAGCAAAACTGGCAAAGTCTATAGCAATATTGGGAAAATCAAGTTACATTCTGGACCACAAATCATTACATACTCTGTATAATACACTCATATTGCCATATCTGACTTACTGTGTGGAGATATGGGGTGACGCCTACAAAACCAACCTACAGCCATTATGTACATTACAAAAAAGAGCAATAAGACTCATCAATAACGTTGGATATCTTGAACATACCAATTGATTATTCTTAAAGTCACATACACTGAAGTTCACCGATCTGGTTACATTTAAGACTGCACAAATCATGTACAAAGTAATAAATAATTTACTTCTGGGAAATATACAAAAACTGTTTATGTAAAGACAGGGCAGGTATAATTGGAAATGGGAACTTATTTTAAAAAAACTCAATGTCAGAACAACTCTTAAAAGTATGTGCATAGCAATCTGTGGGGTGAATTTGTGGAATGGTTTGGAACACGAGATAAAACTTAGCACAAACATAATTGAGTGTAAAAAGATGTACAAAAACACTTTTTTTAAAGGATATTGGGATGAGGATAGGTGGTTTTACGTTATTTACGTTACATTAAACAAAGGTTTAAAATAAGCTACAAAGATGTCTTTAATATAAACAGCAAGGTGTCTAATATACATTGCAAGAAAAATGTACGGTATAAAGTTGTGAGATTTTTATCAACATTATTGAAACCACACTTTTACTCTGCACAATAAATTTATATTTGAATTTGAAGCTATTTATAAATCAATGAATTGTTGACCTGATTTCTGCCTTTCCCTCATGTGTATTGTGGAACCTCTACAGTACCTCCTCCGTTCCTGTACGCCAGGTAAGGGAATCTCCAGACGTTGCCCAAACCCACAGCATAGCCGATCACTGAGAGCAGGTAGTCGATCTTCGAGGACCAGTTGCCTCGCTCCACGTTCTCGTCACTTTCACCCACGTGTCCATCGGCGGCAGGCTGGGGAGAAACAGACAATGGAATCGTGGAAGTTTCACCTTGTCGGACCTCAAGCAATGAGAACAGTTCCCACCCACTGTTCACACACTGAGTTATTCTCCGTTTAGCAGCAAACAGATGGTAAGTTGTAAACATCCAGAACATGCTGCTCCTTTAGAGGCTGTGATGGTAAATCAATAATGAGAAATACTGGTAATGACAGAGATCTCAAACAAATGAACATTCAAATAATGAAAGGCCTGGATAGAGTGGATGTGGAGAGGATGTTCCCACTAGTGGAAGAGTCTCAGACCAGAGGCCAAAGTCTCAGACTAAAAGGGCGTTCCCGTAGAAAGGAGACGAGGAATTTCTTGAGCCACAGGATGGTGAATCGGGTCGACCACAGTTTGTTAAGCTGGGGGACTGTGTTTCCGGGACAGTGGTGTGCAATGTTGGAGCCCCACAGGGAACGGTTCTGTCCCCGTTCCTCTTCACCCTGTATACTGCAGACTTCAATTATAAGTCTGACACATGTCACGTACAGAAATATTCACATGACACACGATTGTGGCATGTGTAAGGAACAGGCATGAGGAGGAATACAGGGACTTGACCAGTACCTTCTGTGCCTGGAGTAAAGAGAACTGTCTCATCCTGAATACAACCAAGACTAAAGAGATGTTGGTTAACTTTGGCAGGTCCAAGCTCCCCCTTCACATGCTCTACATCGGTGAGACCAAGCGGAGGCTGGGCGATCGTTTCGACGAACACCTCCGCTCGGTCCGCAATAACCAACCCGACCTCCCTGTGGCTCAGCACTTCAACTCCCCCTCCCACTCCGTATCCGACCTCTCGGTCCTGGGCCTCCTCCACGGCCAGAGTGATCAACACCGCAAGTTGGAGGAACAGCACCTCATATTCCGCTTGGGGAGTCTGCATCCTCTGGGCTTAAACATTGAATTTTCTCAATTCTGTTAACCCAGACTGCCTCCCCCCCACCTCTCCCTCAGCCCTCTGGCCCTGACATTCCTTCTCCATCTCCCCCCCCCCCAGTCGCACTAGCTTCTCATTTTCACACCATAAACAGCTTACAATGGCCTGCTTCCTTTATCACCAATACTTTTTTGCATATCTTTCACTCATTGTTCCTTATCTCTCCACATCACTGTTTATATCTCTCGTTTCCCTGATCCCTGACCAGTCTGAAGAAGGGTCTCGACCCGAAACGTCGTCTATCTCCTTCGCTCCTTAGATGCTGCTGCACCCGCTGAGTTTCTCCAGCTTTTTGTGTAACCCTGGGATGGATGTGCTTGAGAGGCCGTAAGGCAAAAGGTGCAGAAGATCCTGAAATACCCCAGGCATCCTGTCCATGTAATTCTGGAGAGCCAAAAGAACACTCGGAACAACAACCGGCTCCTCTCCCTGCGCTGTAGAACGGAGCAAGTGACATAATGCTTGCCATTAGGAAAATGCCAGAATTAATTTAGAAAGAGAAAAGGAGATTAATCATAATATCAGGAACAACATGAGGGACAATCAAGATCAACAATATGGTTTTATGGAAGGACAATCACGTTTAACATGGGCTGCGGCAGTGGGGGGCTGGACATGTTTAATAATGCATAGCCTATAGTTAACCCACGCAGTGTACATGTACCACATACGTCACGTTCTGCATACACGGGCGCGCGTACGCAATCATAGCCACGCTGCTGGCACGGTCTGCCCAATAATCACCTGCTCCTACATTTTGTCATTTTGGAATCCATAATTCACATTGACAGAGAGATAGCTTGAGGTGGAGTGGAACATAGTGCACGGAATCAAGAGGTTAACGCGGTCACAAAACTAATAGCGCCACTAGCGGTGAAATTTATATGGCTAATTGCGATCCCTCTAATTATTCTCTGTTTTCTGCGCAAATGCGCTTTCATTGTTTGCACTTTGTGAATTAATTACAGTGTAATTTCTCTGTCGGGTCTACAGTAATAAGCCCATTGATAGCTCCAGAAGGTGCCCTTCCAACTTCCAGCAAACCTGTGGATGAAAAATCACCCAACAAGTCTTCGGGAAAAACATGTAGTTTCGTCAAAACTTAATTGGACCTTATCACGCTTCAAGTAAGTCCTTCACTCATTCTTATCAATATTTCTTTTTTTTTTTCGTTTTTACACCAAACACATACAGATACAATTTGGCGGCATTGCTTTGAAATGTATATTTCTAATGCATTTTAGATTTCTCTAAAATCTTACTTTTAAAAAAAATCCACAAACATATGCCCCCTTTATTAATGTCACGGTTTGATGATTGTAAATTTAAATCAAAATGAAATATACATGAAAAAGAGAACGCATACTTTCAAAATACTCAGATTTTACCCCCGAACAAAAGATAATTTGTATGAATTTGCAAAATCAAGAAATCTTATGATATTTCGTGTCCCTTTTTCCAACTACAAACAAAAAAAAGCATTTGGAATTGTAACACATTTAAACTTTTTTTGTCAAATTTTCTGTACCGTGGAAGGCACTGCCTTCGATCCCGGGGGGGGGGGGGGGGGATACTTCTATAATGCACTAAAGCATGATTTTAATATCAAATTTGAAGGAGTCCCTCCCACACCCTCCCCCAGAGGCCGGGTGATCAGTGATCGCTCAACCTCCCCACTTTCAAATGCGCTCCGTGGCCCCTGTTTAATACATTTTAAACGGCTCGATGTCAGTGCTGTATGTTTGATTTTGGTCTGACATGTCCAGACTCATCAACTCTCAGGAGCAGAGACAAAACATCACTGTTAATTCTAACATGGAACCCTCCAGAAGACTCCTGCTTTCTCTTCAAGAACAAAGAGACCCAGTAGGAATCCCAAACTTTCTTGATGTGGAACTGTTCATTGTTTGCCATCTTTGCAGAAATATTTTTTTTGTACCTCTCCTGCCCTGGGTCCTTTAAAAAAATATCATGACCAGAAGGATGCACAGTCCTCAATGTTTAGTCTGACCATGTGTCAATTGGTGAGCTCAGTGCCAAAGCATCTTAAGTTTATAATGCGAATTGTAAACAGTTAAAAACATTTGCAGTTGAAGCACTCACCTCATCTAACACCACCTGTCCCATCTGTTGCATTTCTCACTAGACTCTTCAGACACCTCAGAAATGCCCAGAAGTCAACGTCATCAGCCTTGGTGAAATGCCCGGGTGATAGAACTTGTTCAGCATAATTCTCCAACTATAAATACCAGTACTTGCTTTGCATTTTATACACATGATGTAATTTGTAATATAGAACCTCTGACAGTACAGCACTGGATGTACTTTGGCTCACAGTATCTGTCAAGTCACGTTAAATTTATTTGTCACATATGCATACGAGATGTGCAGTGAAATGATAATTAGCAATGCCTGCGGATTGTGCAAAAACTATAGAACAGAATCAATAATTACATATTGGTGAGAACAAAAACAGCACTATTAAAAAGACACAACACAACAGTAGTTTGGTGCAGTAAGTTAGTCCCTGGTGAGATATGAGTTTACAGTCATAATGGCCTCTGGGAAGAAACTCCTTCTCAACCTCTCTGATTTCACAGCATGACAGCGTAGCAGCTGGCCTGACCGTAGCAGCTGGAAACAGTCTGTTGCTGGGGTGGAATGGGTCCCCCATAATGTTGCTGGCTCTGGATCTGCACCTTCTGATGTATAGTTCCTGCAGAGGTGCGAGTGTAGTTCCCATAGTGCGTTCGGCCGAATGCACTGCTCTCCGCAGAGCCTTCTTGTCCCGGGCAGAGCAGTACCCAAACCAAATCGTGATGTTTCCGGACAAGATGCTTTCTACAGCCGCTGAGTAGAAGCACTGGAAGATCCTCAGAAAGGCTCTGAATTTCCTCAGCTGCCTGAGGTGGTAAAGGCGCTGCCTTGCCTTACTCACCAGTGCGGCAGCGTGTGATGCCCATGTCAGATCCTCAGTGATGTGGACTCCCAGGCATTTAAAACAGCTCACCCTATCCACAGTATCCCATTTGTCTTCAGTGGCATGTATGTCCTCGGATGTTGTGCCTTCCTAAAGTCCACGATCAGCTTAGTTTTTTTGACATTCAAGAGGAGGCTGTTGTCCTGACACCAGAGTGCCAGATCAGCCACCTCTTCCCAGTAGGCCCAGTACTCCTATCAAGTTTAACTAGCTGCAGCAAAACTTTCCAACTTTTATATCAGTCCAAACAATGAAGCCACATATGTGATATGCCTTTTTTACCATCCTATCTTCTCATATTTCCACTTTCAGGGATTAATGAGTTTTGCATCGTGAGATCCCTCAGTATGTCATGGAATCATACAGGACGGAAACTGGTCCTTTGGCCCATCTTGCCTACGCCAACCAAGGCACCTCATCTACGCTAGTCCCACCTGCCCTTGTTTGACCCATATCCCTAAACATTTCCAATCTGTATGCCCATCTAAATGTATTTTAAATGTTATAGTATCTGCCTCAACTACCTCCTCTGGCAGTTCATTCCATATACCCACCACCCTCTGAATAAAATACTTTCTCCTCAGATTCTCATTAAATCTTTCCCCTCTCACCTTCAACCCACTGTATGTCCTCTGGCACTTGATTCCCCTACTCTGGATAAAAGACTGTACATTCACTCTATCTTTTTCCCTCATGATCTTGTAACGACTCTATAAGATCAACCCTCAGCCTCCTGCGCTCCCAGAAATAAAATCTTAGCGTGTCCAACCAATCCCGATTAAATAACTAGTGGACGAGCAAAAAGGGAGCATTTTACCTTTAATGAATTGATTGAAATAAAATTGAAAGATAGAGCATGGAAAAGGGCCCTTCAGCCCACTGAGTCCACTTCGACCATCGACCACCCGTTTGCACTAATTCCATGTTATCCCACTTTCTCATTCACTCCCTATACACTAGGGACAATTTACACAGGCCAATTAATCTACAAACTCGCATGTCTTTGGGATGTGGGAGGAAACCCACGTGGTCAGCGGAGAATTTGAAACTGCACACGGACAGCACCCAAGGACAGAATCAAACCTGGAACTCTGGCACGGTGAGGCAACAGCTTTACCATGTGCACTACTGTATTGCCACCTTACTGCTGCTTGTGCTCTTCAATGAAGCCCAGCATTCACCGTCACCCACACTTTAACCTCACAAAGAACCTCTACCTCCTATGTCCCTTGTCCAATGGAACCTGCCTCCGTTTTATCCTCTCCATAGGTAAACAAACAAAACCTGAGGCACAAGAAAGTGCTGGTGCTGGAATCTGGATGATGACGCAAACTGCCAGAAGAACTCGGCAGGTCAGGCAGCAACTGTTGAGGTGGAAGGAAAGTTGACGTTTTGGGTTGGGTCCCTGCATTGGGTTTTTTAAACTGTCATTGTTCCTCCTCCTCACCCCTGGGCCTATCAGTACATGAAACTACACTCCCTCCTCTTAGATTCCAATATTCCAAGTCATATCCAAACCTATCATTTTCCATAAATGTTGTTTCTGTCTTGAATATATCAGATGGTTGAGGCTCCACAACCCACTTGGTGAATTAATTCCATTGATTCCTAATCCACTGGGCAAGAAACCTCTTCCATTATTTGCCCTCAATGACTTATTCATTATTCTGAGGCCATGACCTTGGTTCTTGACACATGAGGCATGGGAAACATCCATTCTACTCAATACCTAAAGAATTGTGGGGACGGCAATAAGATTCCAGAGCAGAGTTAAGTAGCATGCAGGTACACAGTTCCCTGAAAGTTGCATCACAGGTAGAAAGGGTGGTAAAGAAAGCTTTCGGTACATTGGCCTTCATCAGTCAGGGCACTGAGTTTAGAAATTGGAACATTATGTTACAGCTCTACAAGATGTTGGTGAAGCCACATTTGGAGTACTGTGTTCAGTTTTGGTCACCCTGTTATAGGAAGGATGTCATTAAGATGGAATGAGTGCAGGAAGGATTTACGAGGGTTTTGCCAGGACTTGAATCTGAGCTTTCGGGAGATCGGGCAAGTTAGGATTTTATTCCTTGGAGGACAGGAGGCTGATGGGTGACCTTATAGATCATGTGGGGAATTGATAGTGTGAATACAGAGTCTTTTACCCAGGGTAGAGGAATCAATAACCAGAGGACATAGGTGTAAATTGAAAGGGGGAAGATTTAATAATAACTAGAGGGACAGCTTTTTCACTCAGGTGGTGGGTATAGGGAATAAGCTGCCAAAGGAAGTAGATCAGGCAGATACTATAACAACATTTAAAAGACACTTGGACAGGTACGTGTAAAGGTCAATTTTTCTAATACTTCAAACAAATAACAACACAGAAATTAGTAATAAAGAATTAAAATCTGTATTTCGCCCAGGCAGGTGTGGCAGTAAATTCTTACAATATGTAAATTACAGACAAGTCAAGTCAATTTTATTTCTATAGCACATTTAAAAACAACTCTTGTTGACCAAAGTGCTTTATATCAGTGAAGGTACTAACGTGCTACATACAGTGGTACACAGATCTAACAATACATACATAAATACACACATATTCAGAGGACCTCAAGAAACACTTGTGAGTAGAAATAGGTTTTAAGTCTAGACTTAAAGGAGTGGATGGAGGGGGCAGTTCTGATGAGAAGAGGGATGCTGTTACACAGTCTAGGTGCTGCAACCGCAAAAGCGCGGTCACCCCTGAGCTTAAAACTGGACTGCGGGATAGTCAGTAGCCCCAAGTCGGCCGGCCTGAGGGACCTGGAGGTAGAATGATGGGTTAGCAGATTTTTGATATAGGTGGGCTTTGTATACATATAGGAGGAGCTTGAATTTGATTCTGTACCATACTGGGAGCCAGTGGAGAGAGACCAGAATCGGAGTGATGTGGTCCCTTTTACGGGTACCCGTCAGAAGTCTCGCTCGGCGTTTTGGACCAATTGCAGGCGGGACAGGGAAGGTTGGCTGATGCCAGTGTTTAGGGAGTTGCAGTAATCAAGGCGGGAGGAGATAAATGCATTCGACTTTTCAAGGTCGTCAAATTGGAGGAATAGTTTGATTTTAGTTATCGTGTGAAGCTGGAAGAAGCTAGGTTTTACCACAGCTTTGACTTGTTTGTCAAACTTCAATGCAGAGTGAAATATCACGGCAAGGTTTTTGACGTGCAGTTTGAGTAAGGAGGTTAGGCTTCCAAGCTGCCTGCTATCATTTTGATGGAGTCCGAGGGGCCGAGTAGGATGACCTCAGACTTGCTCTCGTTTAGTTGGAGGAAGTTCAGCGCCATCCAACACGTTATATCCTCCAGGCAGTGCATAAGTAGATTTCAGATTCAGATTCAGATTCAATTTTAATTGTCATTGTCAGTGTACAGTACAGAGACAATGAAATGCATTTAGCATCTCCCTGGAAGAGCGACACAGCAAATGATTTGAATAAATAATAATAAGTGTCCGGGGGGGGTGATTGGCAGTCACCGAGGTACGTTGTTGAGTAGCGTGACAGCCGCCGGAAAGAAGCTGTTCCTGGACCTGCTGGTTCGGCAACGGAGGGACCTGTAGCGCCTCCCGGATGGTAGGAGGGTAAACAGTCCATGGTTGGGGTGAGAGAGGTCCTTGGCGATGCTGAGCGCCCTCCGCAGACAACACTTGCTTTGGACAGACTCAATGGAGGGGAGCGAGGAACCGGTGATGCGTTGGGCAATTTTCACCACCCTCTGCAATGCCTTCCGGTCGGAGACAGAGCAGTTGCCATACCAAACTGTGATGCAGTTGGTAAGGATGCTCTCGATAGTGCAGCGGTAGAAGTTCACCAGGATCTGAGGAGACAGATGGACCTTGTTCAGTCTCCTCAGGAAGAAGAGACGCTGGTGAGCCTTCTTGATCAGAGTTGAGGTATTGTGGGTCCAAGAGAGGTCGTCGGAGAGGTTGACTCCCAGGAACCTGAAGCTAGAAACACGTTCCACCTCTGTACCGTTAATGTGGATGGGGGCGTGCGTGCCGCCCCTGGACTTCCTGAAGTCTACAATGAGCTCCTTGGTCTTCTTGGAGTTAAGGGCCAGGTTGTTGTCAGCGCACCATGCTGCTAAGTGCTGGATCGTTTGTTGGGTTTCAGGAGGAGTTGGAGCTGTATATTGTATGCATAGCAGTGGAAATAAATGCTGTGCCTTTGAATGACTTGGCCTAGGGGCAGCATATACAGAGAGAGGAGAATGGAGCTTAGGGTGGAGCCTTGTGGAACCCCGCAGCAAAGGCTAGATGGTGAAGAGAAAGAGTTGCCTATGTTTGTTGAGAAACTCCTATCTTTGAGGTAGGAGATGAACCAGCTCAGGGCAGTGCCATCAACACCACCCCCGTACCGGAGAAGGTCAATTAGGATGATGTCGTCCACTGTATCAAATGCTGCGCTGAGGTCGAGAAGGAGCAGGATTGCACAGTCGCCGGAGTCAATGGTGAGAAGCAGGTCGTTATGTACCTTCAACAAAGCAGAATCTGTGCTGTGGTGGGCTCTGAAACCTGATTGGAAACTTTCCAGGATGGCATTTTGGTGTAGGTAAGGCATTAGTTGATTTAGAATTACCTTTTCAAGAGCTTTTGAGAGGAAAGGCAGTTTGGAAATAGGTCTGTAGTTGCTAGGCAAGGTGTGGTCTAGGTTAGTTTATTTCAGGAGGGGCTGGTCCACCACTTGCTTGAAACACGTTGGAACAGTACCAGTGGCCAGAGAACTGTTGATGATCGAGAGGATGCTGGGACCGGCTATTGCAATGACATCCTTCAGAAGGGCAGTGGGGACAACATTGAGGGGGCAGGTTGCAGGTTTCATAGTGGAGACCAGCTTTACAAGGGAGGGTAGAGTAACAGGTTGGAAACAGTCTAATTTAGAAGAACAGATCATGAGACAGCTAGGTCGCGGATGGGAGGGGAAATATTCGTTCTAATGTTCTCAACTTTGCTGGTGAAAAATGTAGGAAATTGTTCACACTTAGCAGTGGACCCAGTTAAGCTGCTACTGTGGACAGGACATATGACAGAGGTGATGGTACTAAATAGGACCTTGGAGTTATGGGCATTTTTGGAAATAAGGTCGGAAAAGTATTGTGTTCTCGCAGACTTTACTGCTTCCTGGTATTTGAGAAGATTGTTTCTCAGAAGTTCTAAGGAAATTTGAAGTTTATCAGATTTATACTTCCGTTCTGATTTTCTGCACTCAGTTCTTAGGGCTCTGGTGGTGTCATTAAGCCAGGGCCAACCTTTAGGCTTAGGTTTTGTCATTTGAAGAGGAGCAACAGGATGGAAGAGCAAGTGGTATTGAATAAAGAATTGTAGTCGTCAGTGCTGAGATGGAGGGGAGAAGTCTACGGTGCAGATGTCGGGGGCGGCTATGAGAGCCTCAGAGAACTTACTGGCAATCGAAGAGTTTATGTAGCGGGTGTAGCAAACAGGGAGATGGGATTTTGAGGGAGAGAAAGGCAGAGATGCATCAAATATAATTGCGCTATGATCTGACAGACAAGCAGCAATAATTTCTATATTACAAATTGGGAGACCAGACGATAGCACCAGGTCGAGTGTATGGCCAAGTTTGTGCGTGGGCCCAGTGGTGAGTAGAGTCAGATTGAAGGACTCAACCAGGTTCATAAATTCACTCGCAAGAGGCTTAGTAGGACAGCAGACATGAATGTTAAAATCACCAAGAATCAAGACCCAATTTAGGCAAAAAGCTAGAGATAAGATCAGCAAATTGTGCGATAAAGTCCTTATGCATTTTTGGCGATACACAAGAACAAGTAAAAGGGGACAGACTAGACCAACTATGATTAGTTGATGTTCGAAGCTGGAGAAATGACCCGCGTTCAGGAGGTGGCAGTTGAAATGTTTCTTAAACACAGTGGCCAGGCCCCCAACGTGTCCAGAGAGCCTGGGCGAGCTGAAAAAGTTTCAGTTATCAGAACAGAGTTCCACGAGTGGAGCACGCTCACCAGGATTAAGCCAGGTTTCTGTGACCAGGAAGAAGTCCAATCCACGTGTGGTGAAGAAGTCGTTAAGGATGAAGGTTTTGTTCAGTAAGGATCTTGTGTTGATCAGGGCCACTTTAGCAGGGTGCAGCAGGTGAGTTGTGGTCCGTTAGCGGCTCCCACACCAGCGGGCGGAGGTTCAGGGAGACCACGCTGCTGCGTTTCACAGATGGCCTGGCTGGGAGCTCGCGGGCCGACAGACCGAGGACCGGAAAGATCGGCCCGGAGAGAGGCATACCTGAGCTCGAGGGACCGCCGATGGATGGAGCAGTAGGGTCGACCAGATCTGACTTCACAGCGCTGGGCGAGGTAGGCTGATGTTGAGCGGGCGCGGGCGAGATTCTTCAACCTTTCCAGGATCGCCCGTGCGTTTACTCCGCCTCCTGCCTCAGTGCGTGCGGTGGCGGCCACAAGGCCGAGCCCGCACACCCACCGGGAGCCGAGCGAGGAGCGAACGGTAGAGGAAGCTTTGTCCGGGGCCTCGGATGAAGACATCGATGACAGAGGCTCGGATGTCCAGGAGAGTTTGGCATTCGTAGACCAAGATTGCCTGCAGGCCATACGGACGTACAGACGGGCGACGACGGGCAGCCAAACACTGTGTGTTGGTGAAGTGCTGTGGAGAGGAAAAATGTGAGTCTCGCTCAAGAGCCTTCGGCGAGGAGGCTGAGGCAAGGAGGCTATCAGCAGCAGATGGGAGAGTAAGGGTCAATCAGCTCTGTGAGTGAGTCTTGTTATATAATTATTGCTATGGCTGCAGTGGTAAAGGCAGGCAAGTTGTTGCAGCGTGTCTCCTGCAGGTTGTGGTAAGTCAGGGGGACTGTTGGTTGCGCTGATGACTACACCTGTGGGAATTGTGTCCATGTGCAGCTCCTTGAGGACCCCATTAGGGAACTGGAGCAGCAACTGGATGATCACATCTGGGAAATTGAGAACTTCTTGGACAGGACCTATAACGAGGTTGTCGCTTCGAAGGTCCAGGAAGAGATATCAAGAAATCAAGTGAGATCTGATTGCTGGATTGGTGTGATTGTCTGGCATAGTCTTACTTTAAAAGTCAGATCCCTCAGCCATGAGGATGCTGCAGAAGGGAAGAGCGACATGGAGAGTCAGCAGAAACCATTCCTCAATGCATTATCAGCAGATTGACTCAGGACACTTTACATGGTGCACAGACCATATATCATAGAGGGGTGGATAGAAAGGAAAGGGCAGCTTCCTGTCAGCCAATACAAAGAGGTACTATAACCTCCTAACCTGGAGGCCTGTGACTAGTAGCGTGCCTCAGGGTTCTGTGCTGGGCCCGTTACTGTTTGTCATCTACATCAATGATTTGGTTGAGAATCAAGATTAGCGTTTGCTGATTATACAAAAGTGGGTGGTTTTGCAGATAGTGAAGATGGTTGTGAACGATTGCAGCAGGATCTGGATCGGTTGGCCAGGTGGGCTGAGGTATGGTTGATGGAATTTATTACGGAGAAATGAGAGGTATTGCATTCTGGGATGTCGAACAAGGGCAGGACCTACAGAGTGAATGGTTGGGTTCTGGGGTGTGTTGTAGAGCAGAGGAATCTATGAGTACAGGTGCATGGTTTATGAAGGTGGAGTTGCAGGTAGATAAGGTGGTCAACAAGGCTTTTTGCACATTGGCCTTCATCAGTCAGAGTATTCAGTATAAAAGTTGGGAGGTCATGTTGCGGTTGTATAAGACGTTGGTTAGACCGTATTTAGAATATTGTGTTCAGTTCTGGGCACCATGTTATAGGAAACATATTTTCAAGCTTGAACGGGTTCAGAGAGGATTTACGTGGATGTTGCCAGGACTAGAGGGTCTGAGCTATAGGGAGAGGTTGAGTAGGCTGGGACTTTATTCCTTGGAGCGCAGGAGGATGTGGGGTGATCTTATAAAGGTGTATAAAGTCATGAGAGGAATAAATTGGGTAGATGCGCAGAATCTCTTGCCCAGAGCAGGGAAATCGAGGACCAGAGGACATAGGTTCAAGGTGAAGGGGTAAAGACTTAATAGGAATCTGAGGGGTAACGTTTTCACACAAAGGGTGGTGGGTGCATGGAACAAGCTGCCAGAGGTGGTAGTTGAGGATGGGACTATCCCAACATTTAAGAAACAGTTAGACAGGTACATGGATAGGGCAGGTTTGGAGGGATATGGACCAAATCCAGGCAGTGTACGTATGTAGCTTGGAAATTGTTGGCCAGTGTGCGCAAGTTGGGCCGAAGGGCCTGTTTCCACACTGTATCACTCTATGACTCTAAACATGAAGCAGTATGTTAGAAATACCTTTCCCTGGCAGGGGCATCAGAAACAAGAGGGCAGAGGACGGTTAAAAATATGGATTTGAGGGGAAAGATGTTTAAGTCTATTATTGTTACGTACCATGGACAGTGTAAAACTTTGTGTTGCATGTTTTCCAAATAAATCAGATATAGCATATATAAATGTAATCAAGTATCAAATACAAACACAATTACAATTGGTAAAGCAAAGGTGAAGAAACAAAATGTAGTTAACTACTCACTGCCGCAGGAGATGATGGAGTCAGATTTAATTGCTAGGTTTAAGAGCCATTTAGCCAGGTGGCAAAGTAAGTGAGTATACTCACAGACTGCCAAAGACTGTCTGTGTGACAGGTGTAGACCAGACCATCGCAACCGGTGCCATTCTCAGCATAAATGGCGACGAGAGCTGCAGAGGATCCACTGCAGCAAAATGCCAGTTAAATGACAATAAAAGAACCTCAGCTGCTGGGAATCTGAAATAAAAACAGGCAAACATAAATGTTTCAGGTCAGTGGCCCTTAATCAGGATGGGAAAATATAGAAAGCAAGTTAATTTTAAGTCAATGAGTTATTGCAGTAGTTAGAAATACCTGTGTAATTATTATACCGCTCTCTTTGCCTGGCCTGAGGGGGCTCTAACCAGTGAGGCCTACGGCCTACAAATGTCTCACGATGCCTCCACCTCACCGAGACGCCGACCAAACCACCAGGTCTTGGCCTTGAGGTACCACCGACCTAACCGACCGAGTGCAGGGCCTGGCCGCCCGGAAGGCCCTAGGCCGTAACGCGGCATTGAGTCCTTCATGAGGTCGACGACCCATCCTCACAGAGACGCCGATCCAACCAGACCTCACCGAGTGCGGACTTCGACACCGAGGAAGGAGAAATCATGCTTAACAAATCTTCTGGAATATTTTGGGGATGTAACAAGTAAAAATGGACAAAGGAGAGCCAGAGGATGTAGTGTATCTGGACTCAGAAAGCCTATGATAAGTTCCACACAGGAGATTAGTGGGCAAAATTAGAGCACATGGTATTAGGGGTAGGGTATTGACATGGATAGAAAAGTGGTTGGCAGATAGGAAACAAAGAGTAGGGATTAACTGGTTCTTTTCAGTAAGGCAGGCAGTGACTAGTGGGGTGCCGCAAGGCTCGGTGCTGGGACCGCAGCTATTTACAATATACATTAATGATTGAGATCAGGGATCGGCAACCTTGTTCTGCATTGGACCCATGTCTGTGAGCGGATGGCGGGCCACATCAATTGGCATAGTTGATAAGTGGAGGTAATAATAACACATACTAACTAAACTTTGTCATATTTATATATTTAAGCAATATTATGTATACTAAACATAGCAGTTAATTTGAGATACTGGTATTAAAACCCCCTCACCCCTCTCTGTGTGTCTGTCACATAACAGACAGACAGACAGACATACCCTCACCCTTCGCTGTCTGTCTGTCTGTCTGTCTGTCTGTCTGTCTGTCTGTCTGTCTGTCTGTCTGTCTGTCACATAACATGCATTTTACTTCAGAGTTAAGTGAGTGACTACGTGAAGACCTCGCCAGCACGCATGCACGACATGTCATCCAACGCATTGCGAAGCGACAGGTGGGAGGAGCGTCGCTCCTCCAGCGGTAAGTTTAAATGTCGAGGACTAAGTCCAAATGGACTGCATCAAGACTGACTGCGGAGGACAGCAGTTGACTTGGCACCGCAACAGCCCATAGGTGTACCTCAGACTGGCGGTAAAGCCACCCGAAAGTCGGGCAAGCCCATAGACTCGGCAGGGTCCGGGCTGAAAGACTCACCATCTGCGGGAAGCGACAGCGGTCGTTTATCCCGCATGGAACAGTTGGTGGAGCAATTGCTACAACGTGACCTACTCCAGCAGGAGTCTGGTCACCGTGGGTCTCCTAGGACACCCATGGCAGCACCTTTTACAGGGCTGCTAAATGTCTCTCCTTCCTTGGAGGGGAGCATAAGGAGTCAGATCTGGGCTGACTCTGAACAGGGGGATTTGGCCCAAAGAATCGTCCAGGACAAGAGCTACTCGGCATGGTGTCCAAGTTCGTGATGCCTCCGCAAAAGGGACTGCCGTTGCAGCCGCAGCTGGCAGCCAGCATAAATTACCTCACCACAAACCAACTACAGGAACAGGCCATGAACGACACGGCAGCTAAATATTTAGCTCCAGAGAACTGTGTCTCCCTCAACGTGCCTGCGGTGAATAACCCCATCTGGGGAAACATCAGTGCTGGCATCAGGAACCAGGAAGTAAAGATGCCAAAAATCCTGAAACTACTGGCCTCTGGAATTACAACATTTGCCAGGTCAGTGGATGGGAAGGATATGTCGGAGGAGCAACAGGACGCCCTGGCACTATTTAATGTACAGTTCGAGATTAAAACCCCTGTCTCACGGTGCGAGTTGGCCCATGAGTGACCCCGAGTTTTCACTCGTGGTGATCACGTACAGCCAACGTAGTGGGAACGTCGGAACTCGCGCGATCAACTTGTCCACTCGTGGCGCTAACGGCAGGTACCTGTGAAACTTGTGAACTCGTGAAAAAAGTCAAACATGTTTGACTTTTTCCACGAGTCAAATTTCGTGGTCAAGTTTAAAATTGAAACATTTAAACTCAGAGTTATATCGTAGTGGCCCGTGCGTTAAGTTTAGTGATTCGTGCGTCTACCGTGGGAACTCTTTAATAGACACAAAATGCTGGAGTAACTCAGCGGACCAGGCAGCATCTCTGGAGGGAAGGAATGGAGTCGAGACCCTTCTTCAGACTTACCCAAAACGCCACCCATTCCTTCTCTCCAGATATGCGGCCTGTCCCGCCGAGTTACTCAAGCATTTTGTGTCTATCTATACTTTAGTTTCGGATATGATCAAGTGTAAGAAACGCAAACCAGACTACCTTCACATCAGAGAATCCTAATGTTCCTAATTTGGCCGAGGCACTTCACTGTCCGTGTCTAGGAAGGAACTGCAGATGCTGGTTTACACCGACGATAGACACAAACATGCTGGAGTAACTCAGCGGGACAGGCATCGCATCTGGAGAGAAGGAATGGGTGATGTTTCGGGTCGGTACCCTTCTTCAGACTCCCCGCTCATTCTTCCCTCGTCGATGTGAACTTGTGGGGGTGCGAGGAATCGGGCGTCGCTGGGTAAGGGGAAGAGAGGTTTTACTGCTGAATTATGCGCAACAGAAGCATGAAGTGGGGGTAAGGTCCGTTTAAACTATCTTGTCGTCCCCCCCCCCCCCCCCCCCCAATGTTGGGAGAGAGAGTTGTGCAAACAAACCACGGGAGACTGCATCTTTGGAGGGAAATCATAAAATGTATAGGGATGTTTCGGGCCGGGACCCTAAAGGTTGACTACCCGTTTCGCAGATGCCGTTCCTAGCCCCCCTCTCACTCCTCCCCACCCATAGTCTTTGCCTTCTCCCAATTCCACCATCCCTCGCCCCCCCCCCCAAACCTGTCCTCGCCTGAACTGCTGAAGATAACCGAGTGCTTTAAATGCGAATCCCGGACTGCAGCAACAACACACGCCCTGAGCGGGAGAGGAACTTGGTAACTCAAGAGCAAACGGGAGGGGAACTTGGTAACTCTGGAGACGATCTCGGAACATCGCAGATTACCATACCCGTGGGAACTCGCCTCAAACACTTGCACATCAACTTGGAATATCGTACACAACCACGAGTCTGTCACTCTGGGTCACTCGTGTGTCAATTCGCACCGTGAGACAGGGCCTTAACTGTTTCAGGAAGAGTGTCATCTGACCTGCACTAAACCCTAAGTTCACGGGGTTGTGCAAAACCAGCAGCGCACAGCCGCTTACTTAACTGTTCGGGGACAACCTGCCGAAGCAGGTAAAGGACCTCGACGAGGAGGCAAAGGCCGTCGGCATGATCAAAGTGCTGTCCGCTATCAGGTCCTCGTATCCTTGGCGGCAGCACACCTACGCATCTACCAGCAGACAACAGCGAAAGAGCAACAGCTGGTGAAAGCTCGAAGGCTGTACAACCAGGACAAAGGACTTTTTTAGACCATGGCCCAGAACGGCCTTCTTGGAAGATGCGCCAACCCCACACCACAGCGCCTCCAACTCCCAAGTCAAGTCAAGTCAAGTCAAGTTTATTCATCACATACACATACGGGATGTGCAGTGAAATGAAAAGTGGCAGTGCCTGCGGACTTTGTGCAAAAAACAAACAAACAACCAACAAAACTACAAACAGAATCACATGTTCTTTTTCATATTAAATATTGTGGGCGGTATTGTGGTACAGTAAGTTAGTAGAGTTAGTCCCTGGTGAGATAGGAGTTTACAGTCCGAATGGCCTCTGGGAAGAGACTCCTTCTCATCCTCTCCGTTCTCACAGCATTGGAAACGGAGGCGTTTGCCTGACCATAAGAGCTGGAACAGTCCGTTGCAGGGGTGGAAGGGGTCTCCCATTATCTTATTGGCTCTGGAGTTGCACCTCCTGATGTATAGTTCCTGCAGAGGGGCGAGAGAAGTTCCCATAGTGCGTTCGGCCGAACGCTCTACTCTCTGCAGAGCCTTCTTGTCCTGGGCAGAGCAATTCCCAAACCAGATTGTAATGTTTCCGGACAAGATGCTTTCCACAGCCGCAGAGCAGAAGCACTGGAGGATCCTGGGAGACGCTCTGAATTTCCTCAATTACCTGAGGTGGTAAAGGCGCTGCCTTGCCTTACTCACGAGTGCTGCAGTGTGCGATGTCCATGTCATATCCTCAGAGATGTGGACTCCCAGGTATTTAAAACAGCTCACACTATCCACAGTATCCCCATTTATCCTCAATGGTGTGTACGTCCTCGAATGAAGTGCCTAAAGTCCACGATCAGCTCCTTCGTTTTTTTGATGTTCAAGAGGAGGCTGTTATCCTGACACCAGAGTGCCAGATCAGCTACCTCCTCCCGGTAGGCCTTCTCATCGTTGTCTGAGATCAGGCCCACCACCACGGTGTCATCAGCAAACTTGATTATCGAGTTGGAGCTGAACCTAGCCACACAGCCATGTGTGAACAGGGAGTACAATAGGGAGCTGAGGACGCAACCCTGGGGGGATCCTGTGCTCAGGGTGAGGGACTTCGATGTATTCCCTCCCATCTTGACTACCTGGGGCCTGGCCCCCCCTTCTGGCTGTCAAGATGGGAGAGAGCGGTGTGCAAAATCTGGGAGACAGCATCGTCCGTGGATCTGTTCGGACGGTATGCAAATTGTAACGGGTCCATGTTGTGAGTGAGGAAGGCGCAGATGTGTTTCTTCACCAGCCTCTCAAAGCATTTCATGACTACCGAGGTGAGGGCCACCGGACGGTAGTCATTCAGACAGGCTGGGGAGGCATTCTTTGGTACAGGTACAATGGTGGATCTTTTGAAGCAGGCAGGGACTACGGACTTGTCCAAGGAGAGGTTGAATATTGTAGTGAGCACCGGAGCTAGCTACTAGGCACAGGACTTAAGTACTCGCCCCGAGGCAAGGACGGAAGAAACCAACACAGCACCACTGGTAACCATGGAGGTAGGTGGGTCTGGTTGCTTCCGGAACACAGCATGTGTAACTTCTTCACAGATTGGGGGAAGGTTACACTTGTTTAGGAATGCATGAAGTTCCATAACTTCTGATCCTTTCATACTGCAAAGTATTCAGGGATACAAAATTGAATTTGTTCACAAATTCCTCCTTCCGGTTCAGCATGCACCTAGCCGAAAGTTTGTGCTTTCACAAAAAGAGAAATTGGAAGGTCATGTGGAACTGTTAAGACTACATACAAAAGGAGTAATTGAGAAAACCAAACATGAATCTCTTGAGTTTGTGTCAAACATCTTCTCAAAAAACAAAAAAGATGGCGGATGCCGCATCATTATTGATTTGGCACAACTGAATACTTTTGTGCAGTATACCCACTTCATAATGGAAAATTTTGTTACTGCCAAACAACTAGTTTCCAAGAGATACTTCATGGCTCGCATCGATTTAAAAGATGCATATTATTCAGTGCCAATAGAGAAAGATCACCGCAGATATTTGAAATTTATCTGGATGGGGCAGCTCTGGCAGTATAAAGTGCTACCTAATGGATTAACAACAGCCCCCAGACTATTTACTAAAATATTGAAACCAGCCTTGGCTTTTCTCCGGAAACAAAAACATATTGTCATGGCATATCTGGATGACATCTTAATTGTATGGAAAACCCTGGAGTTGGCCAAATTGGCTGTCTCAGCCACCAAGCTCCTATTAAAAAAGTTGGGGTTTATCATCCATCCAGACAAATCCAAGTTAATGCCTTCTATGACTATGGACTATTTGGGGTTCACGATTGACTCTGTTCACATGTCTGTCACTTTGCCAAAGATCAAAGCAACAGACTTGATAGAGGCATGCAACCGCCTTGTTTGTGTCAGTAAACCATCTATTCGGCAAGCAGCCAGGGTAATTGGGAAGCTCGTGGCTGCTTTTCCAGCCACACAATTTGGACCCTTACATTACCAAAATTTACAGAGGGCCAAAATTGCAGCACTCAAACACCATGCTGGCTACTTTGACAGGCCAATGCAGTTACCAGCCAAAGCAAAATTGGAATTGCAATGGTGGATTAACAATGCTCGACTGCTCTAATTCCATCATAGTCACAAACCCTTCGGTTGTGTTACAAACTAACGCCAGCGCTCACGGCTGGGGAGCAACCAATACCACCTCCAGTTGCGGTGGTAGATGGAATGCACATGAGTTAACTTTACTTCAGGCACTAGGTATCAACCATCTAGAGATGTTGGGAGCGTTCCACGGGCTTCGGGCTTACTGTTCAGACATGCACCAACTGCATGTTCGCCTACAAATTGATAATACCACCGTGGTGGCATACATTAATCATATGGGTGGAATTAAGTCAATATCTTGTGATGAATTGGTCAATACAATCTGGCTCTGGTGCAAAGAAAGAAACATTTGGATATTAGCTACTTACCTTCCGGGTAAGCTCAATACTGTGGCGGACACCAGGTCACGCAAATTCAATGACAACACCGAATGGATGTTGGACCACCAGGTATTTACTGACATTGTAGCTCAGTATGGAACGCCAGACATCGACCTTTTTGCATCCAGACTTAATCACCAGATACCAACATATGTTGCATGGGGACCAGACCCTGGGGCAGTAGCGATGGACGCTTTCTCGCTACACTGGGGGGAATTGTTTTTCTATGCATTTCCCCCCTTCTGCCTCATCAGTTGGGTCTTGCGAAAAATACAACAAGACTCCGCATCGGGTATTTTGGTTGTACCCGATTGGCCTACTCAGTCATGGTTTCCTGTGGTACTCGACATGGTCTCAGAACCATGTATTCCAATCTCTAAACGCCCGAGTTTGCTGGTACATCCTGTGACAGGCGAGAGTCACCTGTGCCATGACCGAATAAATCTGCTGATTTGCAGGATTTGAGAAGACCACTCCTGAAATTTGGACTGGGAGGTCCCAATTGGTGAGGTCCAGGGCAAGGGGTCACAGCTTAAGGATAAGGGGGAAATCCTTTAGGACCGAGATGAGAAGGACTTTTTTCACACAGAGAGTGGTGGGTCTCTGGAACTCTCTGCCACAGAGAGTAGTTGAGGCCAGTTCATTGGCTATATTTAAGAGGGAGTTAGATGTGGCCCTTGTGGCTAAGGGGATCACAGGGTATGGAGAGAAGGGAGGTACGGGATACTGAGTTGGATGATCAGCCATGATCATATTGAATGGCGGTGCAGGCTCGAAGGGCCAATGGCCTACTCCTGCACCTAATTTCTATGTTTCTATGTTTCTATGACTGTCGGACTGAACTATGAACATCATCACGGCATCATGTAGAGAGTCCACCTGGAAACAGTACCACACATATATCAGAAAATGGGATGTATTCTGTACCAGGGCAAACACCACTTACAATACATCCACCATTACGGATGTGCTGGAATTCTTGGCGAGCCTACATTATGATGAAGGCTTGAGCTACAGTGTCATCCACTGTGCTAGGAGTGCCCTATCGTCATATCTGGGACAGGGGTTAGAACACCATGGGGCCGGATCTCACCCTCTGGTGTCGAAACTTATGAGGGGTATTTTCAACTCGAATCCCCCCAGGCCTAGGTATTCCCAGACCTGGGATATTGGCATTGTGTTAACCCTACTCAGAGATTGGGCACCAGCTACGTCCCTTTCACTAACAAAACTGACGTATAAAATTGTGATGTTGACGGTGTAGCGGGTCCAGTCTCTGCACAAACTAAGACTGGACGCCATGGTAACATCCAAAAATAAGATAACTTTCCACATATCTGAGTTACTTAAACAGAACAGACCTGAATCATCTGGCCTCAGATTGGAGTTCCTGGCTTACCCCGTAGATATTCGCCTATGTATAATGGCCCACCTTCTACATTACCTGGAGGTCACCAAAAGTCTCAGGGGCACGGAAATGGCTCTATTGATAAGTCATAAACGTCCTCATCAAAGAGTAACCGTGCAGACCATCTCAAGATGGTTTAGGGTGGTATTAGGTGCAGCAGGGGTGGACACTGATGTTTTAAAATCTCATTCCACCAGGGCTGCAGCCACATCGGCAGCAAGGATGGTGGAAGTTCCTATGGACCACATCCTTGCAACAGCGGGATGGTCTAATGAAAGAACCTTCGAGTGGTTTTATAATAAACCCATTGCCACGCCGGAGACATTTGCAGACACGATTTTGAGTTCTGTATTATAATTTTCCCCGAAGTTAGGTGTTATTATTATTTGTTAATAAATACATTGTTGTTTCTCAGCACTCTGAAATACGTTAACACACTTCCTCCATTGGTTATTATGGCAGTGTGTGAGCATGGACTCGTTTCCAGGGCATGAAATCACAGCTTTGAAATCTTCACGTAGTCATTATTCAGAATGCCAGAGCCAATACATCTGGTGCTCCTCCAGCACTTTGCGTTTTGTTCAAGAGTTCAGTATCTGCAGTTTCTTTCGAAAGCTGGATTTTCTGTAGTATATGAAAACATCTTTTCAGAATTCTAGTTAGGTTGTGTATAACTTTTGTCAGTCAATCCCTCTCTTTCCTTAGGTTTCCCTAAGCGAACACGTGGGTGAAAGTTATGAGAACGTGGAACGAGGCAACTGGTCCTCGAAGACCGACTACCTGCTCTCAATGATCGGCTGTGCTGTGGGTCTGGGCAACATCTGGAGATTCTCTTACCTGGCTTACAGGAATGGAGGAGGTACTGTAGAGGTTTCACAATTCACACAAAGGAAAAATAATAATAATAAAGGAAAGAATGCATTGATTTTACAGAATGTAAAATTCAATGTTTGAGATAAATATTTTAATGTTAAACTGTAATGATTAAATGAATGATGAACTGAATCTCTGAATGGTCAAACCACCCTTCACCTGTATCCACCTATCTCTGGCCAGGCTTCATCCCACACTCATCTATTTTTTCCTGATTTTTTTTTTCCCCTACTGCAGTCAGTTTGAAGAAGAATCCTGACCCGAAACATCATCTCTCCATGTCTTCCAGACCCGCTGAGTTACTCTAGCACTGTGCGTTTTGCTGAACCTTGCAACTGTTGTTTGTTTATAATGTTTTGTTTCCTAGAATGAGGATGATGATTTATTCCTCACTCCTTGTTTTTCTGAGGATATTAAAAGAAAACATCGCTCTGAAGGTCTGGAGTCATGTATACATCAGTCCCTCAAGTCCTGGCAACATCCTCATAAATCTTCTCAGCAATCTTTTCAGCTTAATTAGATCCTTGCAACAGTAGGGTGACCGAAAGTGAACACAATACTGCTAATACTTCCTCACCAACATCTTGTGCAACTATAACATCATATCCCAACTCCTATACTCAATACCCTGACTGATGAAGGGCAAAAACAACCTCAAAGAGCTAGAAGAACTCAGCAGGTCAGGCAGTATCTCTGGAAGACATGGATAAGTACCAAAAGCTTTCTTTACCATCCTTGTCCATCTTGGTAACACAAATGAGACTTGACCATAAGAGTTCAGCAAACCTGATGCATTCATGTCCAGTCAGAATGTTGGCATCTGTAGTTCCCTGGCTTGTCCTTGCTGTCCTTTTAAAATAAACCATTCGTCAATCTTACAGAGCTTCAGCTGTGTCTAAAGATGATGCAGATACCTCTGCAAGGGCTTCCAAGTGTGCAAGTTCAGCTCCCAGATATGTATTTAGATGGTTTATCAACAGGGCAATATGTAGATGACAAACAGGAGAGAACCAGCATATATATCTTCTATCTTCGGGAGACTAGTAGTATCGATGTGGGTAGTCAACAGTCTCTCGGTCTTTATTGTTGTGTCCACGATAAAGTTCTTGTGTGTTGGCAGTGAGAGAGGCAATTGGTAAAAATTAACTGATGAACAGAGGCCCAGCAGTAAAGCTGCTACCTCACAGTGCCAGAGACCCAGATTCGATCCCGAGTACTGGTGCTGTCTATACGGAGTTTGCACATTTAGTTTAGAGATTCAGCGCGGAAACAGGCCCTTCAACACACTAAGGACAATTTACAACTAAAGCCAATTAACCTATGAACCTGTACATCTTTGGAATATAGGAGGAAACCTGAGCACCCGGGGAAAACTCACGTGGTCACAGGGAGAACATCCAAACTCCAAACAGAGAGCATCCATAGTTCTCTCTATGACTGTGTTGGTTTTCTTCAGGTGCTGGGGTTAGCTCTTACATTCCAAAGACGTGCAGTTTTGTTGGTTAATTGTCCTTTGATCATAGCCTCTGGTGTGTCGGGAGTGGATGAGAAAGTGGGATAACATGGAATGGGTGATCGATGGTCGGCATGGATTTGGTGGAAGGACCTGTTTCCCCACTGTATCGCCAAACTTACATAGATCTCAATTCATTAATGAGAATGTCAGAGCCAATACATCTGGTGCACTGGTCCTGCTTTGAGGAAACGACTTACACTGGGGTTCTACTGGATGAAGCTGCAGATAAAGTTTCAACAAAATCAGTGTTGTTTAATCCAAAAATTATAACAAAGCTCAAGGAATGCTGCATTTGATGCTATTGTTATCTATTCATGCATGATGGTTCCTTCCAATTCCAGGATCACAATCTATGCAGAGGAGTTTCAATTGGGAGTACAATTGTGTACTCACCAATGATGATGGATCCACAGTAAACAATGTGGCCATGATGGTGTACAGCATTCATTTATTGCCCAGTTCTATTTGCGACTTTATTTGAAATGTGCAATGCGGGGACTGATGGTGCATATTAACAGAATGAAGACACATGGAACTATAGCTGCTGGTTTAAGAAAAAAGACACAATGTGCTGAAGTAACTCAACAGGTTAAGGAGCATATCTGGAGGACGTGTAACATTTTGGATCTGCACCCTTTCTTCAGATTCTGAAGCTGTCTAACCCACTGAGTTTAGTTTAAGTTTGTTTAGAGATACATCATGTAAACAGACCTTCGACCCATCATCCATGCCGACCATTGATCACCTGCTTACACTAGTTCTATGTGATTCCACTTTCTCATCCACTCTCTACATGCCAGGGGCAATTTAGAGGCCAATAAACTGACGAACCCACATGTCTTTGGGACATGGGAGGGAACTGGAGCATCCGGAGGAAACCTATGCAGTTACAGGGAGAACATGCAAATTCCACACAGACAGCATCTGAGGTCAGGGTCGAACTGGGGTCTCTGGCGCTGTGAGGTAGCAGCTCTAGCCGCTGTGTCACTGTGCAACACAGCATCTGTAGTTCCTGTGTCTGCTCTTGCTTGAATGCGTTGTATAGGTTAATTCACCTTTCCCCTGTTTTCCAGCTTTTCTCATTCCCTACACAGTCATGCTGGCACTTGTTGCAATGGCTAATGTTTTTCATGGAAACCGCCTTTGGGCAGTTTGCCAGCCTTGGACCAGTCGCAGTGTGGAAAGCTGTGCCAATACTACAAGGTTAATGCTTATTTAGTCTTCATCTGTTTAATGATAAAAGAAAGAAGACATATTGGGTGATGTTGGTACTGTGTGAGAGGGGAAAGGAAGATAAGCAATGGTCAGCTGTATTAATGTTATGCAGTGTAAAAATGATAGCCGTAATACATAATTCATTCCAATATTCAGCTATAAATTCCCAACTAATTTGTGGTTTTAACCAACCTTGTGAAAGTCTTTTTTTGTACATTTAACAAAGACAGACACAGACTGTGAAGAAACGCACACAGAAAGTCTTAAGGGGTTGGACAGACTAGATGCAGGAAAATTGTTCCCGATGTTGGGAAGGTCCAGGACAAGGGGTCACAGCTTAAGGATAAGGGGGAAATCCTTTAGGACCGAGATGAGAAGGACATTTTCCACACAGAGAGTGGTGTGTCTCTGGAACTCTCTGCCACAGAGGGTAGTTGAGGCCAGTTCATTGGCTACATTTAAGAGGGAGTTAGATGTGGCCCTTGTGGCTAAGGGGATCAGAGGGTATGGAGAGAAGGCAGGAACGGGATACTGAGTTGGATGATCAGCCATGATCATATTGAATGGCAGTGCAGGCTCAAAGGGCCGAATGGCCTACTCCTGCACCTAATTTCTATGTTTCTATGTTTCTCAAGTCAAATGCTTTCATTTCCTCATTTCAAGCAGTCAGTTAATAAACCCAATATGTGGCCAATAATTATCAAAAATAAAGTCGTAATTCTTTACATTTGTTTAAATTATGGTATGGAAAGGTGACCGCCGGTGCCATTACCCCTCACCGGCTGTGAACATGCACACGTGCATGCTTGTCCATCACACAGTCCATCAACATCAGTGTCCAGTCAGTGCAACTTGTTCAGTGTCCGCTCTCTTTCACGTGATTGGGATCGCCACATATCGCTCCGACACTTCCTATTTGCCATGACTCAATAAACCCGTGTTTTCATGCACAAAGGTCGTTCTTGCTCTGTGCATACGTAACATTTGGCGACAAGGATTCCAGTACCCCCACCAATTTGGGCTGCAGCTATTGTGACTAACATCCAAAACCTGGCTGCAATGGAAGAAAACCTTCCAGGATTACATCCAACTTCTACCAATTTTGACCCCAACGGCTAGACTGGAGGAAGGGACGAGACTTAAGCTGCTTCACAGACACTTGGGCCAACTCAGTCAAAAATACTTCGATGCACTACATTTACAAGGCGAATCAGACTTGACCAGCATATTTGCAGCTCTCAATAACGATTGTTGGGGGCAAGACGGAGTTTTTATGGCACGCTTTCAATTCTCACAGCCGGGATAGGCTCCAGAAGAGAACATCAATTATTTTATTACAAGACTAACTTTAGGTGTTCAAGAATGCACGCATAAAAATATCCAGTAAAACAAGTTTGAAGAAGCAATGTTCATGCAAGGTGTTGATTATCAGGGCCTTTTGTCTGAAAAGTATGTTATGTCCTGCGACAACGCCTGCTCCACTGCTCGTTATAGGGAAGCTGTGGGAAAGGGTCTTACCCAACTTCAATCTAATCATTCACCGCTGATTCAATCAATTTGGGAACAAGAACACCCTCCCAAAGACATCAATGTTTGCCTACTCCGACCAACCTGTGACTCACAGCTAGGACCACGTCAACATTCACAAAGGTGCCTTCGCAGAAAGTCGTGTACAGTGGCCTGACTGCAAGCACAACAACACAGTTTGCAGGTTCGGAAGGTAGGGCACATCGAGAAAGTATGTTTTGCAAAGCAACGAGCCAGAGGGAAACAGCAAACTTCGACTTGCAACTCCACATGAGTAGACGGACATTACATAGACGTTGGGACCATTTTCAAAACCCATGGGACGAAAAATCAGAGCCAACCTCCGCATGTGATTACGCTGACAGTGCACACCCAACTCGTAAGGTTTGAACTGGATACAGGTTCAGCCGTCACTTTGATAGGTGTCGTCTTTACACCAAATACCAAAATTACAGCGCCCAGTCTCGAGCTTCTGCAGCTACATGGAGATAATGTCGATGTACTTGGAGTTTTTGCGGCAGAAGTTGCTCATCACGGCGACCTGTTCCATTTACTAGTGCATGTGGTCAGGGGAGGCCAACAGCTGGGTAGAAATTGGATTAACATAGAAAATAGGTGCAGGAATAAGCCATTCAGTCCTTCGAGCCGGCTGTAAATCAGTACCCCATTCCGGCTTTTTCCCCCATATCCCTTGATTCTCTAAGCCCTAAGAGCTAAATCTAACTCTTGAAAACATCCAGTGAATTGGCCTCCTCTGCCTTCTGTGGCAGAGAATTCCATAGATTCACAACTCTGGGTGAAAAAGTTTTTCCTCATCTCAGTCCAAAATGGCCTACTCCTTAACCTGAAACTGTGACCCCTGGTTCTGGACTACCCCAACATCAGGAACATTTTTCCTGTATCTACTCCATCCAATCCTCTAAGAATTGTATATGTTTCCATGTTTCTCATCCTTCTAAATTCTTGTTAATACAAGCCCAGTCGACCCATTCTTTCATCATATGGCAGTTCCATCATCCCGGGAATTAACCTGGGGAATGATGGCTTTCTTCACTGCCTCGAAATGTCACCCATTCCTTCTACCCAGATATGCTGCCTGACCCGCTGAGTTACTCCAGCATTTTGTGTCTAAAAAGCTGAAGTAACCCAGCATCTCTGGAGAGAAGGAATGGGTGACATCTCGGCTTGAGATCCTTCAGCCCCTAACCAGCATCTGTAGTTCCGTCCTGCACATTAAGTTTGTTAAGGAGTGGGTTGAGTTTGAATGAGGCCTTGGGCATTTCAGTCTGTGAGCTGAGGAATGACTAGTTTTCTTTGGACATTGTGATGGAGCGGGTGTTTTGAGGACATTTATTCTGCCAGAGTCCACAGTTGCTGCATTTATATGTACTTACAGAGAATATGGCTGTAAGTAATTGTGTTTTGAAAAGATAACCAATCTGCTCAGTACAACTAATTGCTTGTTCTAAAAACAACAAAGACTAATTTTAGGGAAACTTTTGAGTTGCCAAATTGGATATTTGAATATAAAATGTTGACTGTACGTGTTGGTTCATGATCCTTGTTATCAGGGTGCCTGGCACGTGATGCTCTCCTTAATATTGCCCAGACCACAGAGAACCTTCTGAATGTCATTGGTGGTATTTGGTGGTTGAATATGGACTAACCTTACCGAATAAGAACTTAAAACCTTTGTGTGCGTATGTGTGTGTGTATGTATGTCTGTGTATATATATGTATGTATGTGTATATATGTATATGTGTGTGTACATGTATACACACATATATATTTTGTGTGTGTTTATATGTGTGATATGTAAATGTTTAGTTTAATTTAGAGATACACGGAAACAGGCCCTACGGACAACCGAGTCCACACCGACCAGCAATCACCGCACACTAACACTGTCCTGCGCATTAGGGACAATTTTACCAAGCCAATTAACCTACAAACCTGTACCTCTTTGAAGTGTGGGAGGAAACCAGAGCACCCGGAGAAAACCCACGCAGGTCATGGGGAGAACGTACAAAATCCGTGCAGCACCTGTGGTCAGGATCGAACCCGGATCTCTGGCGCTGTAAGGCAGCAACTCTACCGCTGTGCCACCATCCTGCCCTCATAGAGATGTATAAATACATACACACATATCTATATTACTAAAAGTCCGATCTTGACCACTTCCTGTTCTGTATATTGATTTTAGAAAAATTGCTGCCACTTACGGCTGTGATTTTTGGCCATCTAAACTGAGTGTCCCCCTCCACTGTGCAGGACAAGAGGATTTTTCCCATCGATGAAAAATAAAAAGCTTATTAGTGTTTAAAAAAGTTGAGATTCTCTCTCCTGAGGGCCACACCCCTTCCAGAGGGACTATAAAACCCAGACGTGTTGTGTGCCTCAGTCACTGCAAGATGGGGGAGGGAGAGGATCACGTCTCTCAGTCTGAGCTGCGAATAACACTGACCACATGTCTAATAAAATGTGAGTGTGGTTTTACTGACCTTGAGTGCCCTTAATGTGATTTGCAAATGAAAATGTGGTTGGTTTGAAATAAAGCACAGCAAATGGCTGGTGGTGGTTGGTTTGAAATAGCAAATGATTAAAAGTCTAAACTTGCCAACTTCCTGTTTGCACTGTCTATTTATTTTAGATAAAATGCTACCACTTACAGCTGTGACTTTCAGCCATCTTACTCAGTCCCCCTCCACTCATCAGGTGCAGAGGATTCTTCTCATCAATGACATATAAAACTGTTATTAGTGTTTTAAAAATGTTGAGAATCTCTCTCGTCAATCACGCCATGAAAGCCACGTCCCTTCTGGTGGGAGGGGGGGGGATGATAAAACCCGGAAGTGTGGGTGTGGCTCACACTCTGCAAGATGGGGGTGGGAGAGGTCACAACTCTGTCGGAGCTGTGAATCAACTGAACACACTGATTGTCTACTGAACTGTGAGTGGTGTTTATGTGGTGTTTTGTGTGGTTTCATGGTGGTTTCACCCTGCTTGAAATGCTATGAATGCATTTGAATGTGGTGGCCTTGCACCCTGCATGAAATGGTATGAAACAGCATTTGAATTTGTTGGCCTTGCACCCTGCTTGAAATGGTATGAAACTGCTCTTGAATTTGGTGGCCTTGCACCCTGCTTGAAGTGGTATGAAACAGCACTTGAATTTGGTGGTCGCACCCTGCTTAAAGTGGTATGAAACTGCACTTGAATTTGGTGGCCTTGCACCCTGCTTGAAATGGTATGAAACTGCGCTTGAATTTGGTTGTCTTGCACCCTGCTTGAAGTGGTATTAAACTGCACTTAGAAACATAGAAACATAGAAAATAGGTGCAGGAGGAGGCCATTCGGCCCTCCGAGCCAGCAGCGCCATTCTTTGTGATCATGGCTGATCGTCTCCGATCAATAACCCGTGCCTGCCTTCTCCCATTCTGCTTGAAGTGGTAAGAAACTGCACTTGAATTTGGTGGCCTTGCATACTGCTTGAAATGGTAGAAATCTGCATTTTAATTTGGTGGCCTTGCACCTTGCTTGAAATGGAATTTCAAGGAATAGCATGAGTCAACTGCCAGCCCACCAGCCGTGAGTGAGCTGCCAGCATACCAGGCTTGAGTGACTGAGCTGCCACACCAATAATCCATTTGGCCCACAATGTCCATACTAGCCCTCTGGAAACTAGTCCCTTCAGCCCACAACACCCATACTAGCCCTCCAGAAAGCCCCCACCACCACTGGCCACCAATATTGGAATTGGTGGAGAGGTGGAATGTTGCGTTGGGGGACCAGCCCTCCTGTGTGAATATGGGACCCAATGGGTCCCACTTAGTCTAGTATTTATATATAAATACACACACACACACGCGCGCAGAGTTAAGCACATGGATATGGATCACATGCAAGCGGATAAGAGTAGTTCATGTTCGGCACAGACACATCTCTTAAATGGGGAGAAGGCAGGAATGGGGTACTGATTATGGATAATCAGCCATGATCACATTGAATGGCCTACTCCCGCACCTATTGTCTGTTGTCTATTGCAGGAGTCGGCAAACTTGTTCTGCATAGGGGCCGGCACGCATGTCTGTGAACGGATGGCGGGCCACATCTACCACGTGTTCACATAGATCCCTCCCCTATCCCGCCCCGGATGGCAGGCATCAAATCACGTGTTCACATGGATCCCGCCCCTTTGAGGAGGCCACCCAGAGCACTGGCCCTTAGTTACGGGTACTCACAAACACAGCCTACGTAGGTACGTAGGTCCATTGCCTTGGCTCTGTCCTGAAGGTGGTGGCTCAAATACTCACACTCACTCATCCCCGGCCTATTGACAAGCCCGATCCCGACAGTGAAGCCCAGACACAGAAGGTGCGCGTAAGTGCCGGCGGCTTTGCGCAAGATGCGGTACAGCCAGAGCTCGGCGCTTGGCAGCTTCCCATTTGCAGCCGCCAGCGTAGGCCTTCTTGCACCACCGCGCCTGGGAGATGAAGAAGAAGGAAGCCTGCGGGCCAGAAGATTTCGGGTTACGGGCCGCATTTGGCCCGGGGGCCGTAGGTTGCCGACCCCTGGTCTATTGCGGGCTGCCCCTAACTATACTGTTCTATGTTAGTCCATTAACCAGATTGCTCTACAAACAATAGTGTCTATCTTTGGTATAAACCGGCATCTGCAGTTCCTTCCCACACATAAAGATCACCTTGGTGATTGAGAGCTCAGCATATCAGAGACCCGGTCATGTCTCTACGACTCTCTCTGTTAAAACGAACTTGTTTCCTTTCTAAATATATAATATAGATTTGAGATACATTGTATTTTATTCCTGTAATATAGCAGATATGATGGTGGCATTTAAGAGACTTTTAGATGGGTATGCAAGGAATGGAGGGATGTGGATCATGTGCAGGAAGAGCAGATTAGTTTAAGTAGGCATTATGTCTGGCAGGGACACTACGGGCCAAAGGGCCTGTTTCTGTACTGTACCGTTCAATGTGTAAGAAAGAACCGCAGATGATGGTTTAAATCAAAGGTAGACACAAAGTGCTGGAGTAACTCAGCGGGTGACGCAGCATCTCTGGAGAGAAGGAATAGGTGACATTTCGGGTCAAGACACTTCTTCAGACTCACCCACTGAGTTACTCCAGAATTGTGTGTCTACCCTGTACTGTTCAATGTTATATCTAAGGTAGTTTGCGCTGTGTACTGTAAATAGAGCTGAATTTGAATAAGAAGGCAAATTAGTCATTAGAATAAATTGGGCAGAAGTTGCAAAGCAAGATATAATTTTATCCAGAGACACAAGGATCTGCAGATGCTGGAACGTTGTATAAAACACAAAGTGTTGGAGGAACTCTATGGGTCAGGCAGCATCTGTAGAGGGTCTGGATAGATAATGTTGCAGTTCGGGACTTTTCTTTATCCACTTGACCTGGTATAGTTCACATTCTATATTTAATATTGTCTTTACACTGACATTAAACTTGCATGCTCTATGCAAATTGGAGGAACAACACCTCATATTTCGCTTGGGCAGCTTACAATATTTTTAATATTGATTTTAATATTGATATCTCCAACTGAAAATAACCCTTGCTTAACCCACCGTAGTTCTCCGACTAGTTCCACTGTCCGATTAAATATTACTGATTGTATGCCTCATTGTCACCTTCTCCTCAGCTAACAATGTACCGTTCTAGGTTTCCTTGGTATTCGTCCCCTTTGATCTGTATTTTCACACTTTACCCTTCTATATCTCTGTCTCCCTCTCCCCTGACTCTCAGCCTGAGGAAAGGTCTCGATGCGAAACGTCACCCATTCCTTCTCTCTAGAGATGCTGCCTGTCCCGCTGCGTTGCTCCAGCTTTTTATGTATAGCTTCGGTGTAAACCTGCATCTGCAGTTCATTCCTACACATTAAACTTGCACTCTGTGGATGCATCAATGATTTGTTAGCAACTCCTGTATTTACTGTGTTTTTTCTGTGCATGACTCCATGTTTCATTAACATCTCGTTTGCATTTTTTAAATACTCTTTTCAAACAACCAGCACATTCAGAGTTTCTGCCCCATTAACCACTAACATCAGAAGAATTTTGCATCAAATATATTTCCATGCCTGCTTTGAGATTGCTTGTGCATAGTTTTTTTTTAACCTACCATTTCTAAGAAATATTTGTCTGGCTGGTCAGAGATTCACACGACATGGAAACAGGCCCTTTGGCTTAACTTTCTCACCCCCCAGATAGACGTAAAATGCTGGAGTAACTCAGCGGGACAGGCAGCATCTCTGGTGAAAAGGAACGTTTCGGGTCGAAACCCTTCTTCAAACTGAGTCAGGGAAGAGGGAAATAGAGATATAGACGATGATGCAAAGAGATGTAGAACAAATTAATGAAAGATATCCCGTCTCCCATCTACACAAGTCCCACTTGTCCATGTTTGGCACATATCCCTATAAACCTTTCCCAAGCATGTACCTGTCCAGATGACTTGTAATTGTCTCAACTACCTGTTTCAACTACCTCCTCTGGCACCCAATTCAATACACCCACTAACCTCGGTATGAAATAAATTGCCCTTTGGGTTCATATTAATCTTTCCCTTCTACCCTTACACCTAAATCCTCTAGTTCTAGATTCCCTTACTCTGGATAAAATATCTTTTAAATAAAGTTCACCCTATCTATTCCCCTCACGATATTATACACCTCTAAGATCAACCCTCAGCCTCCTGCATAGGGTTGCCAACTTTCCCACTCCCAAATAAGGGAGAAAAGGTCTAAATAAGGGACAAATTCCCGGCACAGCCGTGGCTGGGTGAATGATGAGTTGGCCCGGGTGCTGGACTGCACACAGAGCCCAGCCGGTGGGCCAGTACCCCATCCAACTCATGAACCGATGATCAGCCATGAGAAGAAGGGGTGGTGGTGTAGGCGGAAAACTAAGGTCCGAAGGTCGGACAGCTGCACTCCGTGGGCTGCACTAAGTCCCAACAGTCCCCTCGATATGAGTACTACCAATCAAATATGGGACGAGGGAAACCAATTTAGCCCAAAATACGGAATGTCCCAGCTAATACGAGACAGTTGGCAACCCTACTCCTGCGCTCCAAGGAATAAAGTCCTAGCCTGCCCAACCTCTATAGCTCAGGCCCTCGAGTCCTGGCAACATCCTCGTAAACCTTCTCAGCACCCTTCCAGCTTCATGACATCCTTCCCGTAGCAAGGTGGCCAAACTGAAGTCAATACTAAATGTTTAGTTTAGAGAAACAGGCCCCAAACACATACACTAGTTCTATCCTACACATTAGGAACTACTTACAGAAGTCAATTAACCTACAAAAACTTGTATGTCTTTGGAGCGTGGGAGGAAACTGGAGCACCCGGAGAAAACTCATGTGGTCACAGGGAGAACATTCTTAGGTTTATAAGAATGATCCCAGGAATTAGCAGATGGTGGTGCAGTCAGCGATGGCAGCCTCGCCAACGTCTGTTTGTCTTTTTGTCTTTGCCGCAGTTGGAGCGTACATCGCAGGCAAGGGATCGGCTCCGATGGTAAGTCCACGCCCCACGGTGGGGCTCAAAGTCAGTCCCGAGCAAGGCCTCCAGCTCCATGTTAAGCCGCAGAGGGACCGGAGATACGATCCGGAAAACAATCGCATCTCCGATTGAAAAAAGTTTCCACCGTGCCCCCGCACCCCCACATAAAACAAACCAGAGAACATTTACACAAACTTTTAAAACACACTAAAAATAACTAACAAGACGAAAAGGACAGAGAGATTGTAGGCGAGGCTGCCATCGCTGATGGCGCCACCTGGTGGAATTTATAAATAATATGAAAATAATGAAAAAAATCTGTTCCCTGAACCTTGTGAACATTAATGTTTATTTTCTTGTCCTTTTGACATTTCCAGCAGGAGCTTTGTGAGTCTCCACACCTCTTTGTGAACGGGATCAGTTCACACGATCTGCATCAGAGCGCTTTGGGGAACTGCTGGTTTGTGGCTGCCTGCTCCTGCTTAGCTCTTCGTGATGGCCAGTGGCAGAAGGTGAGGAATTTGTTTCAATCATCACAATGTCTTGAGATGAATTTGACTCAGACACAGATAGCTTGGGTCTGCTTGTTGAAGGAGCAGAGAAACCGCTAATAAACACAAAATGCTGGAGTTACTCAGCGGGACAGGCAACATCTCTGGAGAGAAGGAATAAGTGGTGTTTCGGGTCCAAACCCTTCAGTCTGAAGAAGGGTCTCGACCCGAAACGTCGCCCATTTCCTCTCTCCAGAGATGCTGCCTGTCCCGCTGAGTTACTTCAGCATTTTGTGTCTATCTTAGATTTAAACCAGCATCTGCAGTTCTTTCCTAAACATAGAAAATGGATTCAGGAGTAGGTCATTCGGCCATTCGAGCCAATATGATCATGGATGATCATCCAGGATCAGTACCCATTTCCTGCTTTCTCCCAATATGCCTTGATTCCGTTAGCCCTTAGATACCGAGTGCAGAATATAGAAACGTAGAAATTAGGTGCAGGAGTAGGCCATTCGGCCCTTCGAGCCTGCACTGCCATTCAATATGACCACGGCTGATCATCCAACTCAGTATCCCGTACCTGCCTTCTCTCCATACCCTATGATCCCCTTAGCCACAAGGGCCACATCTAACTCCCTCTTAAATATAGCCAATGAACTGGCCTCAACTACCCTCTGTGGCAGAGAGTTCCAGATACTCACCACTCTCTGTGTGAAAAAAGTCTTTCTCATCTCGGTCTTAAAGGATTTCCCCCTTATCCTTAATAGTTCCCAGCATTGTAGCGCACCAGTCCCAGAGACAAACTCCAAGTCAGCAACTAAATCTTAGTGTGTAAGAAGGAATTGCAGATAGTGGTTTAAACCAAACATAGACACAAAGTGCTGGAGTAACTCAGCGGGACAGGACCTGATGTCAAGGGAGAGGGAGATACATAAATAAGGAAGTGTAATTGTTTTTTCCACGAGTAGCAGCACTACTCAATAACCAAAAATTTGTAGCCACCTTTTGCTCTGGTATTTTATTTAATTCACAGGTTTAATCAATAATGTTTTATTATTAATATTTTATGAGTCATTCCTAACTGTCACTCTATGTCATGTTGTCACTTTCGGGTGGAGCAGCAAGGCAAATTCCTTGTATGTGAATATATTGGTCAATAAAATTATTCATTGACGCAAGATGTGAAAACAGGACAAAGGGAATGAAGCTCAAGAAAAATGTAGAATAGATCGTTGTTAGCTGGCAGAAGGTAACAACAAAGCAAACAGAGATAAAATGGAGTCGGAGACAGCAAGACTGGTCGGAGAACTGGGCAGGGGGAGGGATGGAGAGAGAGGAAAAGCAAGGGTTACTTGAAGTTAGAGAAGTCAATGTTCATACTGCTGGGGTGTGAGCTGCCCAAGCGAAATATGAGGTGCTGTACCTCCAATCTGCGCTGGGCCTCACTCTGGCAATGGAGGAGGCCCAGGACAGAAAGGTCAGTGTGGGAATGGGAGGAGGAGTTAAAGTGTTTAGCAAACGGGAGATCAGGTAGGTTTAAGCACACTTTTTCTCGGTGCTTGCCTATGCAAACATCTTCCTGCTCGGTGATTAAGAGCCGCTACATTTCAACGACATGCATACCGGCAATGGACTCCGAGAGAGGGGGAAAGCATTGCTCAGCTTGTCACAAGATTACATCAAGTTTCTAATGGCTGCAATGATGAATCTAAATTGGAGAATAAAAATTAGTGATCAAGGCGAGGATCTGACATTGGAAACCTCGGATAAGAGCATGCTGAACTTTTTGTTGTTTATTATGGTTTCGCTTAGGTAGCTTACAACACAGTGGTATGAACATTGAGTTTAGTTTAGTTTAATTTAGAGATACAGTACAGAAATGGGCCCGTCGAGTCCACTCTGACCAGCGATCCCGCACATTAACACTATCCTACACAACTTTTACATGTATACCAAGCCAATGAACCTACAAATCTGTACGTTAAAGACAGACACAAAATGCTGGAGTAACTCAGCGGGACTGGCAGCAATTCTGGACTGAGAGTCAGGGGAGAGGGAGACATACAGATGTGGAAGGGTAAGGTGTGTAAATGAGACATCAAAGGGGGTGTAGGTGAAGGAAAATTTAGAATTGTTCATTGTTAGTCGAGCGGAGGTTGAGAACGGGGCATACAATCAGTAACATTTAATCAGGAGGACAGTGAAACTAGTCAGAGAACTAGGGTGCGAGAGGGATGGAGAGTGAGGGGAAGCATAGGTTACATGAAGTTAGAGTAGTCAATGTTCATACCACTGGGTAGAATAACTGAGATCACACCTCTTCTTGCCTTTTCTGAAGAAGGGTCCTGACCTGAAACATCACCTATCCTTTGTCTCCAGAGATGCAGCTTGACCCCCTAAGTTACTCTAGCACTTTATGTTTATCTTTGGCATAAACCATCACCTGCAGTTCCTTGTTTCTAAACTAGGTTTACATATATCTGTTCTGTTGCTGCAAGCAAGAATTTCAATGTTCCGTTTCGGGACATATGACAAAAAAACACTCTTGACTCTTCACCCACTCTTGACTTTCTTGTAATTAAAAAAAAATGATGACCAAAATAATATAAAATTATCCTCGTCAAAATTCCACTCCGGTGAAGCACATACAGTATCTGATAAAGTTAAAACCTTGAATTGAATTGAAAAACATATGGTATTGATGTCAGGGGTTACTGGGTGAAGGCAGGAGAATGGGGTAAGGAGAGAGAGAGAGATCAGCCATGTTTGAATAGCAGAGTAGACTTAGTTTAGTTTAAAGGTACAGAGTGGAAACGGGTCCTTCTGCCCAACGAGTCCGCGGCGACCGGCCCAAGAAACAATATCTTACACACACTAGGGACAATTTACATTTATACAAAGCTATTTAACCTACAAACCTGTACGACTTTGGAGTGTGGGAGAAAACAGAAGATCTCGGAGAAAACCCACGCAGGTCACGGGGAGGACGTACAAACTCCGTACAGACAACACCCGTAGTCAGGATCGAACCCGGGTCTCTGGCGCTGTAAGGCAGTAGTTCAACTGCTGCACCACCGTGCCGCCCTGTTAAAGTATTTATTTCTCATAGCTGTCCACTGTTTTCAATTTACTCAACTCTCCCTCCTCTGATTGCTTGGCCTGATTCATTGTCAAATGAGTCACCCCTGCAGTGAGTGTGGAAATACAGACGGGCCATGGTTTATTAATAAGACATAAAATATGTCAGATAGACTGCATGTGACAGTAATTGGTGACAGCATAATGTACTGCTGGAGAATTGCGTTCAAATGCTGTTTTGTACGGGGTTAGGGGGAAGTAAATTAACGCACTATCTCAGGATCCCAGATGGCGCCCAACCTAGGCAACTCTATGTGTGCTCGTCACAGAGGTGGATCCGCAATCACGCATTGAGGGGCGGTATGGTGGCGCAGAGGTAGAGTTGCTGCCTCCCAGCGCTTACAGTGCCAAAGTCCTGGGTTCGATCCAGACTACGGGTGCTGTCTGTACGGAGTTTGTACGTTCACCCTATGACCGCATGGGTTTTCTCCGAGAACTTCGGTTCCCTCCCACACTCCAAAGAGGTTTGGAGGTAAAATAATGGTTTGGAGGTAAGGAGGTAAAATAATGGTTTGGTAAAATATTGTAAACTTTGTCCCAGGTGCAGGATAGTGTGTTAATGTGCGGGAATCGCTGCCCAATATGCACTCGGTGATCCATGCTGCATCTCTAAATTAAATTGAAACATACAACCGCTCTACTCTTTTAAATCTCTACTCCTACAGCAACATTTGTTACTTTACACTGTGGACGGCACGATTGTAATCATGTGTAGTCTTTCTGCTGACTGGTTAGCACACAACAAAAGCTGTTCACTAGACCTCAGTACACGTGACAATAAACTAAACCCATCATTCCATAAGTTCGAATTTCAACATATTTGTCTAATATGGATGTTTCCACTAGTGGGAGAGTCTAGGACCTGAGGGCACAGCCTCAGAATAAAAGGACGTACCTTCAGAATGGAGATGAGGAGGAATTTCTTAAGCCAGAGTGTGGTGAATCTGTAGAATTATTTTATACATTATATACTTTAGAGATACAATACGGAAACAGGGCCTACGGCCCACCGAGTCCATGCTGACCAGCGATCATCCCGTACACTAGCACTGTCCTACATACTAGGGACGTTACAATTCTACCAAGCCAATTAACCTACAAACCTGAACGTCTTTGGAGTGTGGGAGAGAACCGGAGCCACCGGGGAAAACCTACCACAATCCAAAGAAGGACAGGTTTGTAGACCACGAGGGGGCGCCGTACGATTGGCAGCCCCGCCAACATTCTGTCTGTTTTTTTGTCTTTTTTTTAGTGTGTGTAAATGTTCTCCGGTTTGTTTTATGTGAGGGGGAGGGGCAGGGGGAGGGAGAAACTTTTTTTTTCACTTTCCATCCTTGACGGAGATGTGATTCATTTTCAGATCGCATTCTCCGGTCATTCTGCGGCCTACCATCGATGGAGATGGAGGCCTCCTCGGACTGACCTTGGGCCCCATCGTGGGGCATGGACTTAACATCGGAGTCGATCCCTTGCCTTGGAACACACCAACTGCGGCCTGCGGACTTTACATCGGGAGCTCGCAGTCTCGGGAGAGGCTGTGGATGTCAGGAGCTCCAACGTCGCGGAGGTTTCTATCAGCCCCAAGGCGGGGTTCGATCATCCGGCGCGGGGGAGCTGACATCCCCCCGATGCAGGAGCTGATCCCCTCGACGCGGATGGCTCGCCGCCGGCTACACGAGCCAAGATCGTCCCGTCAACGGAGGGTTCGAGGCGCCCGACCACGGGAGAGCAAAGGGAAGAGATTGAACTTTTTTTCACATTCCATCACAGTGAGGAATAAGTTACTGTGATGGATGTTTATGTTAAAATGTGTTTTGTTGCTTTTTATTTGTAATACTGACTTGGCAAATGAAACTCCTCGCATGTTGCAAAACATACTTGACTAATAAAGTATGTTTGTGATTGTGATTGTTAATTGGCTTTCAGTAAAATTGACTATTACCCCTCATGAGTAGCATGCGTACGTGGGATCACGGGGAACTAGAGTGACCGGGGTGATCGCTGGTCGGTGCAGACTCAGTGGGCCAAAGGGCCTGATTCCACGCTGTGTCTCAAAACTAAACTAAACTCATGATGTATTTAAGAAAGAGTTCGATTTAAGAAAGCTCTTAGGGCTAACGGAATAAAGGGATATGCGGAGAAAGCAGGAACGGGTTACGATTTTGGATGATCAGCCATCACCATTTTGAATGGTGGTGCTGGCTTGAAGGGCTGAAAGGTCTACTCCTGCACCTATTCTCGACGTTTCTATGTAAACTAAACTAAACTAAATCTGAAGTTTAAAGTCTAAAGTAAAGATTAGAACCTAAAATGACACCAGTATTTCATAACTCAAACTGGCTGCAATGCTCAGTCTGTAGTAAAGAATTTCTTCTTGCTAGTTTCAGGTTATTCCAGACTGGAAAAAGCAGGACTGGGATTCAAAACATCCGAATAATCACGCGGGCATCTTTCACTTCCGGTTCTGGCGTTTCGGAGAATGGACCGACGTCGTGATCGATGATCAGCTCCCAACAATGTATGGCAGGCTCCTGTTTTGTCATTCAGACTCCAAGGAAGAGTTCTGGAGTGCACTGTTGGAGAAGGCGTACGCAAAGTAAGCAAATGTAAGATTCATAATCTCGTTGAGAATGAACCTTGGGGTCAGAGATTCAGACAGCGCGGAAACACATCCTGTGGACCAGCTCGTCCATATCGACCAAGATGCCCCATCTACGCTAGTCCCATTTGACTGCATTTGGCCCACATCCCTCTCTCGACAGAATAGTGAGAGGCTTGGATAGAGTAGATGTGGAGAGGATGTTTCCACTAGTGGGGGAGTTTAGGACCAGAGACCATCACCTCAGATTTAAAGGATGTTCCTTAAGGAAGATGAGAAGGAATTTCTATAGTTAGAGGGTGGTGAATCTGAGGAATTCATTGCCACAGAAGACTATGAAGGCCAAGCCAATGGATATGTTTACGGCAGAAATAGATTCTTGATTAGTACGGGTGTAAGGGGTTTTCAGGGAGAAGGCAGGAGAATGGGTTGAGTGGGAAAAGATAAATTGGCCATGATTGAATGGCGGAGTATACTTGATAGGCCGTATGGCCTGATTCTGCTCCTATCACTTATGACCTTATGAACCTTTCCTATCCATTAACCCATGTCTTGGGGCAGCACAGTGGCGCAGCAGTAGAGTTGCTACCTCACAGTGTCGTAGACTCGGGTTTGATCCTGACAACGGCCGCTGTCCGCACGTTCTCCCTGTGACCGTGTTGGTTTTCTCCCGGTTTGTAGATTAATTGGCTTCTGTAAATTGCCCCTAGTGAGGATAGAACTAGTGTACGGGTGATCATTTGGCAGTGTGGACTCGGTGGGCCAAAAGGCCCGTTTCCATGCTGTATCTCTAAATTAAACTAAACTTTAACTGAGAACTAGAGGGCATCGTTTTAGGATGAGGGTGGGAGAAATGTAATAGGAATGGGAGGAGTTATTCGTCAGGCTTTGTCCCATCCCGCTCTCTCTATCCCAGCTTTCTCTCCTCGCGACTACAGTCACCCTGAAGAAGGATCCTGCTCCGAGACATCGCCCATCCATTCTCTCCACAGATTCTGCCTGACCCGCTGAGTTCCTCCAACACTTTGTGCTTTGCTCAAGATTCCAGCATCTGCAGTTCCTAGTGTCTAGGATGAGAGATATCATGCATCATTGCCACTTTCAAACTTGGGAATGTTATTGTTCAGACTGGAAAGCAAACACCACACAAATAATAGTTTAGTTTAGAGATACATCATGGAAACGGGCCCTTCGGCCCATCGGGTCCATGCCGGCCAGCGATCCCTGCACGCCAACACTACCCTACACACACACCAGGGACAATTTTACATTTACATCAAGCCAATTAACATACAAACCTACAATTATTTGGAGTGTGGGAGGAAACTGGAGTGCCCATAGAAAACCCACGCAGGTCACAGGGAAAACGTACAAACTCCGAACCTGGGTCTCTGGCTCTCTGAGGCAGCAACTCCACCGCTGCACCACCGTGCCGCCAGTACAGTACATTCTGGACACGAGCACAATCATGCATTTAAGTTTGTGTGCGGTTAGTTAAGAAACAGTATGAGCTGAATAAAATATCAGGGGTAGTATTTCTAGTCATACAGCAAAAAAAGAGATAAATGTGAGGTGATATAAATCAAGAATCCAAAGTAATGCAATATTCACAGCAGACTGAAATCAGCATTTAGATTACTCAGAATAAATTTGTAGCAACATTGCAGAGGATGGAGTGAGATGGGAAGCATTAAATCTTGATGCATCACAGCATGGTTTTGGGCACAGCTCCATCCAAGACCTCAAGAAATCGGAGAGAATTGTGGACGCAGCCCAGACGATCGCACAACCTCCCTTCCATTGACTCAATTTATACCTCACACTGCCTCAGCAGCATAATCAAGGACCAGTCTCACCCCGGTCACTCCCTCTTCTCCCCTCTCCCATCAGGCAAGAGATACATAAGTGTGAAAACGCACACCTTCAGATTCAGGAATAGTTTCTTCCCAGCTGTTACCAGGCAACTGAACCATCCTCACACCAACTGCAATGTGGTCCTGACCTCCCAACTACCTCATTGGAGACCATTGAACTATCTTGAATCGGACTTTATCTTGCACTAAATATTGTACCCGTTACCCTTTATCTGTACCTGTGGACAGCTAGATTGTAATTATGTGGAGTATTTTTGACAGGTTAGCACACGAACAAAAGCTTTTCAATAGACAATAGCCAATAGGTGCATGAGTAGGCCATTCGGCCCTTCGAGCCAGCACCGCCATTGAATGTTATCATGGCTGATCATCCACAATCAGTACCCCATTCCTGCCTTCTCCCCATATTGCCTGACTCCACTATCCTCAAGAGCCCTATCGAACTCTCCCTTTAAAGTATCTAGAGAACCAGCCTCCACCGCCCTCTGAGGCAGAGAATTCCACAGACTCACAATTCTCTGTGTGAAAAAGTGTTTCCTCATATCCGTTTTAAATGCCTTACCCTTTATTCTTAAACTGTGGTCTCTGGTTCTGGACTCCCCCAACATCGGGATCATGTTTCCTGCCGCAAAGAAAAATGGCTGTTGTTGGTGATGGTAACTGCTTTGCAATGCTGCACTGCAAAAATAATGACTGTTGTTGGTGGTGGTAACTGGTTTGAAAGGCTGCACTGCAAAAAATGGCAGTTGTTGGCGGTGGTAATAGCCCTATCTCACGGTGCGAGTTGACCCACGAGTGAAAGACTCGTGGTTGTGTACGAGACTCCAAGTTTATTCAAGAGTTTAACCGAGTTCCCAAGGGTATGACTAAGTTTGCCGTTTACTTCTCATTTCTGCGATGTTCCAAGTTCCTCTCCCGAGTTATCAAGTTCCTCTCCCGAGTTACTCTTGAACCAATCGTGAATAACCGTGAATAAACCGTGAATAAACATAAATAATCTGCCGGAAATAGCAGGGGACCGGGGGTCAAATGAGATGGTGGAACTGAGTGAAATTCAGGTTAGCCGGGAAGTGGTGTAAGTTAAATTGAATGGATTAAACGCCGATAAATCCCCAGTGCCAGATAGGCTGCATCCCAGAGTGCTTAATGAAGTAGCCCCAGATATAGTGGATGCATTAGTGATAATTTTTCAAAACTCCTTCAAATCTGGAGTAGTTCCTGAGGATTGGAGGGTAGCTAATGTAACACCATTTTTAAAAAAGGAGGGAGAGAGAAAACAGGGAATTACAGAACAGTTAGTCTAACATCGGTAGTGGGGAAAATGCTAGAGTCAGTTATTAAAGATGGGATAGCAGCACATTTGGAAAGCGGTGAAATCATTGGACAAAGTCAGCATGGATTTATGAAAGGTAAATCATGTCTGACGAATCTTATAGACTTTTTTGAAGATGTAACTACTAGAGTGGATAAGGGAGAACCAGTAGATGTGTTATATCTGGACTTTCAGAAGGCTTTCGACAAGGTCCCGCATAAGAGATTAGTATACAAACTTAATGCACATGGTATTGGGGGTTCAGTATTGATGTGGTTAGAGAACTGGCTGACAGACAGGAAGCAAAGAGTAGGAGTAAACGGGTCCTTTTCAGAATGGCAGGCAGTGACTAGTGGGGTACCGCAAGGCTCAGTGCTGGGACCCCAGCTATTTACAATATATATTAATGATTTGGATGAGGGAATTGAATGCAACATCTCCAAGTTTGCAGATGACACGAAGCTGGGGGGCAGTGTTAGCTGTGAGGAGGATGCTAGGAGGCTGCAAGGTGACTTGGATAGGTCGGGTGAGTGGGCAAATGTATGGCAGATGCAGTATAATGTGGATAAATGTGGGATTATCCACTTTGGTGGCAAAAACAGGAAAGTAGACTATTATCTGAATGGTGGCCGATTAGGAAAAGGGGAGATTCCACAAGACCTGAGTGTCATGGGTACACCAGTCATTGAAAGTAGGCATGCAGGTCCAGCAGGCAGTGAAGAAAGCAAATGGTATGTTGGCATTCATAGCAAAAGGATTTGAGTACAAGACCAGGAAGGTTCTATTGCAATTGTACGGGGTCTTGGTGAGGCCACACCTGGAGTATTGCGTACAATTTTGTTCTCCTAATCTACGGAAAGACATTCTTGCCATAGAGGGAGTACAGAGAAGGTTCACCAATCTGATTCCTGGGATGGCAGGACTTCCATATGAAGAAAGACTGGATAGACTCGGCTTTCACTCGCTGGAATTTAGAAGATTGAGGGGTATCTTATAGGGACTTACAAAATTCTTAAGGGGTTGGACAGGCTAGATGCAGGAAGATTGTTCCCGATGTTGGGGAAGTCCGGAACAAGGGGTCACAGATAAGGGGAAAGTCTTTTAGGACTGAGATGAGAAAATCATTTTTCACACAAAGAGTGGTGAATCTGTGGAATTCTCTGCCACAGAAGGTAGTTGAGGCCAGTTCATTGGCTATATTTAAGAGGGAGTTAGGTGTGGGCCTTGTGGCTAAAGGGATCAGGGGGTATGGAGAGAAGGCAGGTACAGAATACTGAGTTTGATGATCAGCCATGATCATATTGAATGGTGGTGCAGGCTCGAAGGGCCGAATGGCCTGCTCCTGCACCTATTTTCTATGTTCTATGTTTCTATGAATGAAAGCCTGTTTTAAGTATCAAATAGAGGAGCTGGACAGCATCTCATACAGTAACTATATTCTGATTCAGTATTGAAAGTTATTCAATTTCAGAACTTAAAAAAACTAGGCAGGATTTCGCCCCGCACTCGCTGCCATTGTGCAGCAAGGAGGCGGTGGCGGCGAAGCAACAGTGTAAAAAGAAGACAACTCCATCCTGCGGCTTTGAGTTAAAGATAGAATTCAGCGCGGCCGCGTCTATTGATATGACCTACAAAGGTAAAATGCGCACCGTCCAGTGCCAGAGCAAGGCTGGGATCATTCTCTCTCATATCTCTCTTTCTTTGTGTGCATTAGCAGGGGGAAGAGCTGTCTACCTCGCTGCCACCTGCCCCTTGCAGCCATCAACTTGTTTGTTCCTTTGGTGCGCCTCATCTGCCCTGCTCCCATCCCAGCGCTGCCCCAGCTCTCTGCCCCATTCTCTTGGAAATGTCGCTTCCGCCGCTGTAACAAGGAGGGGTCCAGCTGGCTGGCTTGGAGGGTGGATGGGTGAATAGGGAGGGGGAGTGGGTACAAACCACCAAATCCATTCTCAAAAGTCGGGCAGAGCTCTGTAGAACTCATGTTTCTCTCTGCTTCATATATGTGGGAATTCCCACAGTATGGTCACTCAGCGGGCAGGCAGCATTTCTGGAATGGGTGACGGGATGACGTTTAAAATTTAAATTTATTCATGGATAACCCCTTAAGATGGACAATCATCTAATTTTCGAGGGGGTCCAACATAGAACATACAGCACAAGACATAACATACATAGAGGCTCTCATTGACCCACCTACCCACACACCAATCCCCAAACCCCTCCATCCCCATATTATTTCATAGTATTGTGACATAATACAATATAAGACCTTGTTACACTATGCAATACAATAATACATAAGTGTACTGGCCATGCATATACAATAGCTATGACAAATGATCACACACAGAGCAAGCTAGATAAAGGAGCTCGAAGACTCTAATACTAGAAACAGGTACATGGTTTTGTAAGTAAGGGTAAAAGTGTATTTTTAAATAGACGAAATGAGCTAATAGTTCTTATGGTACTAGGTAGAGTGTTCCAGTCAGAGGGAGCTTTGAATTTAAATGCACGTCTCCCAATTTCTTTGTTAGTTCTTGGAATGAAAAAGAAGGGTTGCTGAATATGTCTTAGTGAATAAGTGGGTGTGTATGGTAATAGTTCTTGTTTTAAATAAGAAGGGTAATTGAGATGGATGCATTTAACGATGAACTGGAACCAGTGGTAGCATCTTCAAGCGTGGGGGGATAACCAGTTTAGAGTTTTGTACATAAAACAGTGGTGAGTTAAATATGGACACCTTAAAATAAATCTGCAGAGACTATTATAAACTACATTGAAGATGTGTATCAAATGTATTCTGATAGACAATATCAGCATAATCCAATGTTGGTAGTAGTAGTTGAGAGACAATTCATTTTCTCATCTGAAAGGTGAAACAATTTATATGGCGGTAAAGAATAGCTAGATTACAGCTGAGTTTTTTAGTAATCGTCTCAATACGCTGCATAAATGAAAGCGTTGGGTCGAGCCAAACACCAAGATATTTGAAGTTCAATACTTGTTCTAATGGTGATCCTTCATTAAATGATATAGTCAGATCTACAGAATTACCAAGGCCTTGTCTGGTACCAAATAACATACTGCATGATTTATTTTTATTTAAAATTAATTTGTTAAATAATAGCCATTTCTGAACAGAAGTAAGATCTGATTGAAGGGATCTTTCAATGTCAGACTTGTTAGTATTAGATGTATATAGCACTGCATCATCAGCATATAGTTGTGTTTGACAGTCAGAACAAATATTAGGGAGGTCGTTTACGAAAATAGAGAAAAGGAGTGGTCCCAAAGACGAACCTTGCGGGACCCCCTTCTCAACAATTAAGGAATTGGATTGACTTCCATTAAAGGTAACACATTGGCGTCTGTTATGAAGGTATGAATTAAACCACAGTAGATTGTTTTGAGAAAGACCAATTGAGTAAAGTTTATCAAACAGTAGGTAGTGGTCAACAACATCAAAGGCCTTGGTTAAATCAAGAAAGATGGCACCGGTGAGTTTACCATCCTCAGAAGCAGAGAACGCATCGCTGGTGAGTTTTAACAGAGCTGTAGTTGTGGAGTGATTAGGTCTGAACCCAGACTGGCATGGAGATAGAATGTTGAAAGTTGAGACATAATGTGATAGCTGGTTGAACACTAGTTTCTCAAGGATTTTAGCCACCGAGTTGATAATTGAGATGGGGCGATAATTGTTAATATCGTGTGGGTCACCTCCCTTATGCAGTGGAGTAACATTGGCACACTTCCATGTGAAAGAGAGGGTACAAGTTGAGAAGGACAAATTAAGCAGGTCGCATAGTGGGTACATTAGAATATTAGCTCCTAACTTAATGAATTTAGTCTCAATACCAGCTGGTCCAGATCCACAATCATCTTTTAGTTTATTAATAGCATGTTGAACGTCAACAGGTTTTATTTTTTGAAAAGAAAAAGAGCTTCTACGTGTAGAGGTAGCTGGAAAGTCACATATAATAGATGTGTCAAATACAGTAGAGCTACATACAGTGGAGAAGTGATGGTTGAAAGCATTGGATATAACAGCAGGGTCCTGAATTATGTCATTATTGACCTGAATCTGAGTGCTGATATTTTGATTTGATTTATTAAGAACATTATTTAGTCTTTTCCAGAACTTTTTTGGATTATGCATGTCTTCAGAGAGATGTCTTTTAAAATGACTTGATTTAGCATTACGTGTTCTTGTCGTACACTGATTCCTTAAGGACCTATATTTTTCCCAATCAGCAGGGTCCTTTGTTTCCCTGAAAGTCTTCCAGACTTTATCCCGCTCATTAAAAAGGTTTGCTTGCCGCGGGGCTTGCTTTTCACAGAGGCCCGGGGAGCCGTTGGAGACAGAGGGTGGAGCTACCTGCTGTGAGTATAAACCTAGCGCGGGGCTTGCTTTTCACAGAGGCCCGGGGAGCCGTTGGAGACAGAGGGTGGAGCTACCTGCTGTGAGTATAAACCTAGCGCGGGGCTTGCTTTTCACAGAGGCCCGGGGAGCCGTTGGAGACAGAGGGTGGAGCTACCTGCTGTGAGTATAAACCTAGCGCGGGGCTTGCTTTTCACAGAGGCCCGGGGAGCCGTTGGAGACAGAGGGTGGAGCTACCTGCTGTGAGTATAAACCTAGCGCGGGGCTTGCTTTTCACAGAGGCCCGGGGAGCCGTTGGAGACAGAGGGTGGAGCTACCTGCTGTGAGTATAAACCTAGCGCGGGGCTTGCTTTTCACAGAGGCCCGGGGAGCCGTTGGAGACAGAGGGTGGAGCTACCTGCTGTGAGTATAAACCTAGCGCGGGGCTTGCTTTTCACAGAGGCCCGGGGAGCCGTTGGAGACAGAGGGTGGAGCTACCTGCTGTGAGTAGACTGAAATCTGCAACGTTGCATATTCCAGTGAGGAAATCTGGTGGGGAATCTGTGTAGCCTCTGATTGGTTGAAGAGGACCAGAGGAAGCAGCTGATTGGCTGCAACCCGGGGTTTACATTTCTCCATTTCTGCCTTCAGGTTTAAGGATTCTGGGAGCTAAGGACTCTGGGTGTTAGGGATTCATTATTTATTAGTAAAGTTTAAAGAATAAAGTTTTGTGTTTAATAAAAAATAAAAAAAATAAAATAAAATAAAATAAAAAAAATATATATATATTTAATAGAGTAATTTGGGAGTAAGATGTCAGTGGAGATTGGTCCCGTGGTTTGCTCAGCCTGCAACATGTGGGAGATCAGGGATATGGTCAGTGTCCCTGATGACTACATTTGCAGGAAGTGTGTCCAGCTGCAGCACCTGGCAGACCGCATTGAACGATTGGAGCTGCGGCTGGATTCATACTGGAGCATCCACGATGCAGAGAAAGTCGTGGACAGCACATACAGCGAGTTGGTCACGCCACAGGTAAAAGGTAAGAGGACAGAAAGGGAGCGGGTGGCCAATAGCCAGCAAAACAGTAGGCAGGTAGTGCAGGAGTCCCCTGCGGTCATCTCCCTAGTCAACAGGTTTACCATTTTGGATACTGTTGAGGGAGATGGCTCATCAGGGGAATGCAGCAGCAGCCAAGTTCATGGCACCATGGGTGGCTCTGCAGCACATGATGGGGGAAAAAAGAGGGGAAGGGCTATTGTAATAGGGGATTCAATTGTCAGGGGAATAGATAGGCGTTTCTGCGGCCGCAAAAGAGACTCCAGGATGGTATGTTGCCTCCCTGGTGCAAAGGTCAGGGATGTTACTGAACGGCTGCAGAACATTCTGGAGGGGGAGGGTGAACAGCCAGTTGTCGTGGTGCATATTGGCACCAACGATATAGGGAAAAAAAGGGATGAGGTCCTACAAGGTGAATTTAGGGAGCTAGGAGATAAACTCAAAAGTAGGACCTCAAAGGTAATAATCTCTGGATTATTACCAGTACCACGGGCCAGTCAGAGTAGAAATAGGAGGATATTGCAGATGAATACGTGGCTTGAAAAATGGTGCAAGGGGGAGGGATTCAAATTTTTAGGGCACTGGGACCATTTCTGGGGGAGGTGGGACCAGTACAAACAGGACGGTCTGCACCTGGGCTGGAATGGAACCAATGTCCTTGGGGGAGTGTTTGCTAGTGCTGTCGGGGAGGATTTAAACTAATGTGGCAGGGGGATGGGTACTAGAGCAGAGAGGCAGGTGGGTGTAAAACGAGGGTGGAAGCAATAGGGAGCAAGGTGCAAAGTAAAAGGGGTAAGAGCATTGTAAAAACAAGCCTGAAGGCCTTGTGTCTCAATGCAAGGAGTATTCGTAATAAGGTGGATGAGTTGAACGTGCAGATAGCTATTAATGAGTATGATATAGTTGGGATCACGGAGACATGGCTCCAGGGTGACCAAGGCTGGGAGCTGAACATCCAGGGGTATTCAATATTCAGGAGGGATAGAGAGAAAGGAAAAGGAGGTGGGGTAGCGTTGCTGGTTAGAGAGGAGATTAACGCAATGGAAAGGAAGGACATTAGCTTGGAGCATGTGGAATCAGTATGGGTAGAGCTGCGAAACACTAAGGGGCAGAAAACGATAGTGGGAGTTGTGTACAGGCCACCTAACAGTAGTAGTGAAGTTGGGGATGGTATAAAACAGGAAATTAGAAATGCGTGCGACAAAGGCAAAACAGTTATAATGGGTGACTTCAATCTACATATAGATTGGGTGAATCAAATTGGCAGGGGCGCTGAGGAAGAGGATTTTTTGGAAAGTATGAGGGATAGTTATCTAAATCAACATGTAGAGGAACCAACGAGAGAGCAGGCTATTTTAGACTGGGTATTGAGTAATGAGGAAGGGTTAGTTAGCAGTCTTATTGTGCGTGCCCCCTTGGGCAAGAGTGACCATAATATGGTCGAGTTCTTCATTAGGATGGAGAGTGACATTGTTAATTCAGAAACAATGGTTCTGAACTTAAGGAAAGGTAACTTTGAGGGTATGAGACGTGAATTGGCCAAGATTGACTGGCAATCAATTCTAAAAGGGTTGACGGTGGATACGCAATGGAAGACATTTAAAGACTGCATGGATGAACTACAAAAATTGTTCATCCCAATTTGGCAAAAGAACAGATCAGGGAAGGTAGTGAATCCGTGGATAACAAGGGAAATCAGGGATAGTATCAAAGCAAAGGATGATGCGTACAAAGTAGCCAGAAAAAGCAGCATACCAGAGGACTGGGAAAAATTCAGAGACCAGCAGAGAAGGACAAAGGGCTTGATTAGGAAAGGAAAAATAGATTATGAAAGAAAACTGACAGGGAACATAAAAACTGACTGCAAAAGTTTTTATAGATATGTGAAGAGAAAGAGATTAGTTAAAACAAATGTAGGTCCCTTGCAGTCAGAAACAGGTGAGTTGATCACGGGGAACAAGGATATGGCGGACCAATTGAATAACTACTTTGGTTCCGTCTTCACTAAGGAAGACATAAATAATCTGCCGGAAATAGCAGGGGACCGCAGGTCAAAGGAGTACTTGAGTGAAATCCAGGTTAGTCGGGAAGTGGTGTTGGGTAAATTGAATGGATTAAAGGCCGATAAATCCCCAGGGCCAGATAGGCTGCATCCCAGAGTACTTAAGGAAGTAGCTCCGGAAATAGTGGATGCATTAGTGATAATCTTTCAAAACTCTTTAGATTCTGGAGTAGTTCCTGAGGATTGGCGGGTAGCAAACGTAACCCCTCTTTTTAAGAAGGGGGGGGAGAGAGAAAACGGGGAATTACAGACCAGTTAGTCTAACATCGGTAGTGGGGAAACTGCTAGAGTCAGTTATTAAAGATGGGATAGCAGCACATTTGGAAAGTGGTGAAATCATTGGACAAAGCCAGCATGGATTTACGAAAGGTAAATCATGTCTGACGAATCTTGTGGAATTTTTCGAGGATGTAACTAGTAGCGTGGATGGGGGAGAACCAGTGGATGTGGTGTATCTGGACTTCCAGAAGGCTTTCGACAAGGTCCCACATAAGCGATTAGTATATAAACTTAAAGCATATGGCATTGGGGGTTCAGTATTGATGTGGATAGAGAACTGGCTGGCAAACAGGAAGCAAAGAGTAGGAGTTAACGGGTCGTTTTCACAATGGCAGGCAGTGACTAGTGGGGTACCGCAAGGCTCAGTGCTGGGACCCCAGCTATTTACAATATACATAAATGATCTGGATGAGGGAATTGAAGGCAATATCTCCAGGTTTGCGGATGACACTAAGCTGGGGGGCAGTGTTGGCTGTGAGGAGGATGCTAGGAGAATGCAAGGTGACTTGGATAGGCTGGGTGAGTGGGCAAATGTTTGGCAGATGCAGTATAATGTGGATAAATGTGAGGTTATCCACTTTGGTGGCAAAAATAGGAAAACCGACTACTATCTAAATGGTGGCCGATTAGGAAAAGGGGAGATGCAGCGCGACCTGGGTGTCATGGTACACCAGTCATTGAAAGTAGGCATGCAGGTACAACAGGCAGTGAAGAAAGCCAATGGTATGTTAGCTTTCATAGCAAAAGGATTTGAGTATAGGAGCAGGGAGGTTCTACTTCAGTTGTATAGGGTCTTGGTGAGGCCACACCTGGAGTATTGCGTACAGTTCTGGTCTCCAAATCTGAGGAAGGACATTATTGCCATAGAGGGAGTGCAGCGAAGGTTCACCAGACTGATTCCTGGGATGTCAGGACTGTCTTATGAACAAAGACTGCATAGACTCGGTTTATACTCTCTAGAATTTAGGAGATTGAGAGGGGATCTTATAGAAACTTACAAGATTCTTAAGGGGTTGGACAGGCTAGATGCAGGAAGATTGTTCCCGATGTTGGGGACGTCCAGGACAAGGGGTCACAGCTTAAGGATAAGGGGGAAATCCTTTAGGACCGAGATGAGAAGGAATTTTTTCACACAGAGAGTGGTGGGTCTCTGGAATTCTCTGCCACAGAGGGTAGTTGAGGCCAGTTCATTGGATATATTTAAGAGGGAGTTAGATGTGGCCCTTGTGGCTAAGGGGATCAGAGGGTATGGAGAGAAGGCAGGTACGGGATACTGAGTTGGATGATCAGCCATGATCATATTGAATGGCGGTGCAGGCTCGAAGGGCCGAATGGCCTATTCCTGCACCTAATTTCTATGTTTCTATGTTTCTATGTTGACCAAATCAGCACTAATCCATGGTAAATGTTTTCCCTTGACTTTTATTTCTCTCCAGGGGGCATGCTTATCGATAACTCTTGTCACTTCAGTGTATAAATAGTTCCAGGCATCCTCAACAGTTGGTATAAGTTGAAACCTGTCCCAGTTTATTGCAATCAGGTCATGCATATAATTATCATAATTACATTTTCTAAATTGTCTAACACGAATAAATTTAGGAGGAAGATGGGAAGGTTTAATCTTCCACACACAGAAGATAGCAGAATGATTACTAAAGCAACCTGACAAAACACCGGATGTTAAGATTCGGTCAGGATGGGTAACAAGAATCCAATCTAATAGTGATGTAGAAGTTTTTGTTGTTAGAAGAGGAGCGGTTGAGCCAGTTTTTATTGAAGTCACCAAGAAGCACTAATTCACATGGGTGTTCAATAGAGGTGCACAAAGACGCAGCAAAAATTTGGAAACGTCATCCCATCACCCATTCCTGCTCTCCAGAGATGCTGCCTGCCCACTGAGTTAAAGAGTGCCCACGGTAGACTCATGAGTCAGTAAGGTAAATGCACGGGCCCCTACGTTATTACAACGAGTTTAAATGTTTCAATTTTTAACTTGAACAGTAAATTTGACTCGTGGAAAACCTCAAAGATGTTTGAATTTTTTCAAAAGTTAACAATTTTCACGGGTACCTGCCGTTAGCGCCAGGAGTCGCTAAGTTGCGCGCGCGAGTTCCGACATTCCCGCTACCTTAAAGGTACGCGATTACTGCGAGTGAAAACTCGGGGTCACTCGTCGGTCGACTCGCATTTAACTGCTTTTAAAAGGCTGCACTGCAAAAAAAGGCTATTGGTGGTGGTGGTAATTGCTTTGAAAGGCTGCACTGCAAAATAAATCGCTGTTGTTGGTGGTGGTAACTGCTTTGAAAGGTTGCACTGCAAACAGAAATGGCTGTTTGGTGGTGGTGCTGAAATGGTGCAAAGGACTTTGCCTTCCATCACAGTGAGGAGGAGATTCACTCTGATGGATGTTTTCTGTAAATTGAATTGCTTGTGTGTCGTGCAGGAATTGTTTGGTGTCATTGTTTTGAAAGGCTGCACTGCAACAAAAAAAATGCTGTTTTTGGTGATCGTAACTTCATTGAAAGACAGCACTGCAAATTAAAATGGCTGTTGTTGGTGGTGGTAACTGCTTTGAAAGGCAGCACTGCAAAAAAAAAGCTGTTGGTGGTGGTAACTGCTTTGAAAGGCTGCAGTGCAAAATAAAATGGCTGTTGTTGGTGGTGGTAACTGCTTCGAAAGGCTGCACTGCAAAAATAAATGACTGGTGGTGGTAACTGCTTTGAAAGGCTGTACTGAAAAAAAAAGGATGATGTTGGTGGTGGTAAATGCTTTGAAGAGCTGCACTTCAAAAAAAAAGGCTGTTGGTGGTGGTAACAGCTTTCATAAGGATGCACTGCAAAAGAAATGGCTATTGTTGGTGGTGGTAACTGCTTTGAAAGGCTGCACTGCAAAAAAAAAATGGCTGTTATTGGTGGTAACTGCTATGAAAGGCTGCACTGCAAAAAAAATGGCTGTTGTTGGTGGTGGCAACAGCTCTGAAAGGTTGCACTGCAAATTAATTTGGCTGTTTGTGGTGGTAACTGCCTTTAATAGGCTGCACTGGAAAAAAATTGGCTGTTGGTGGTGGTGACAGCTTTTAAAAGGCTGCACTGGAAAAATAATGGCTGTTGTTGGTGGAGGTAACTGCTTTGAAAGGCTGCATTAACAAAAAAATGGCTGTTGTTGGTGGTGGTAACAGCTTTTAAAGGGTTGCACTGCAAAAAAAAATGGCTGTTGTTGGTGGTGGTAACTGCTTTGAAAGGCTGCACTGCAAAAAAAATGGCTGGTGTTGGTGGTGGCAACAGCTTTGAAAGGCTGCACTGCCAATACAATGGCTGTTGTTTGTGGTGGTAACTGCTTTTAATATGCTGCACTGGAAAAAAATTGGCTGTTGTTGGTGGTGGTAACTGCTTTGAAAGGCTGCACTGCAAAAAAAAGGTTGTTTTTGGTGGTGGAAACTGCTTTGAAAGGCTGCACTGCAAAAAAAAAATGGCTGTTGGTGGTGGTAACAGCTTTTAAAAGGTTGCACTGCAAAAAAAAAAGGCTGTTGTTGGTGGTGATAACAACTTTTAAAAGGCTGCACTGGAAAAATAATGGATGTTGTTGGTGGTGGTAACTGCTTTGAAAGGATGCACTGCAAATAAAATGGCCGATGTTGGTGGTGGTAACTGCTTTGAAAGGCTGCACTGCAAAAAAAAAGGCTGTTGTTGGTGGAGGTAACTGCTTTGAAAGTCTGCACAGGAAAAAAAATGGCTGTTGTTGGTGGTGGTAACTGCTTGGAAAGGCTGCACTGCAAAATAAAATGAATGTTATTGGTGATGGTAACTGCTATGAAAGGCTGCACTACAACAAAAAAAATGGCTGTTGTTGGTGGTGGTAACTGCTTTGAAAGTTTGCACTGCAAAAAAAAAAGGTTGTTTTTGGTGGTGGTAACTGCTTTGAATGCCTGCCTTGCAAAAAAAATGGCTGTTGTTGGTGGTGGCAACAGCTTTGAAAGGCTCTATTGCAAAAAAATGGCTGTTGTTTGCGGTGGAAACTGCTTTTAAATGGCTGCACTGGGAACAAAAATGGCTGTTGGTGGTGGTGGTAACTGCTTTGAAAGGATGCATTGCAAAAAAAAGGCTTCTTTTGGTGGTGGTAACGGCTTTAAAAGGCTGCACTGCAAAAATAAATGGCTGTTGTTGGTGGTGGTAACTGCTTTGAAAGGCTGCACTTCAAAATAAAATGGTCCTTGTTGGTGGTGGTAACTGCTTTTAAAGGCTGCACTTCAAAAAAATAGGTTGTTTTTGGTGGTGGTAACTGCTTTGAAAGGCTGCCTGGCAAAAAAAAATGGCTGTTGTTGGTAGTGGCAACAGCTTTGAAAGGTTCTACTGCAAAGATTATGGCTGTTGTTGCTGGTGGTAACTGCTTTGAAAGGCTGCACTGTAAAAAAAAAAAGGCCGTTGGTGGTGGTAACTGCTTTGAAAGGCTGCACAGTAAAGAAAAAGGCCGATATTGGTGGTAGCAACAGCTCGGAAAGGCTGCACTGCAAAAAAATGGCTGTTGTTTGTGATGGTAACTGCTTTTAATAGGCTGCACTGGAAAAAAATGCCTGTTGTTGGTGGTGGTAACTGCTTTGAAAGTCTGCACTGCAAATAAAATGGCTGATGTTGGTGGTGGTAACTGCTTTGAAAGGATGCATTGCAAAAAATGAAATGGCTGTTGATGGTGGGAACTGCTTTGAAAGACTGCACTGCAAAAAGAAAGGTTTTTGGTGATGGTAACTGCTTTGAAAGGCAGCAATGCAAAAAAAAATGGCTGTTGTTGGTGGTGGTAACTGCTTTGAAAGTCTGCACTGCAAAAAAAAGGCTGTTGTTGAGGGGGTAACTGCTTTTGAAAGGCGGCACTGCAATAACAATGCTGATGTTGGAGGTGATAAATGCTTTGAAAGGCTCTATTGCAAAAAAATGGCTGTTGTTTGCGGTGGTAACTGCTTTTAAATGGCTGCACTGGGAACAAAAATGGCTGTTGGTGGTGGTGGTAACTGCTTTGAAAGGATGCATTGCAAAAAAAAGGCTTCTTTTGGTGGTGGTAACGGCTTTAAAAGGCTGCACTGCAAAAATAAATGGCTGTTGTTGGTGGTGGTAACTGCTTTGAAAGGCTGCACTGCAAAATAAAATGGTCCTTGTTGGTGGTGGTAACTGCTTTTAAAGGCTGCACTTCAAAAAAATAGGTTGTTTTTGGTGGTGGTAACTGCTTTGAAAGGCTGCCTGGCAAAAAAAAATGGCTGTTGTTGGTAGTGGCAACAGCTTTGAAAGGTTCTACTGCAAAGATTATGGCTGTTGTTGCTGGTGGTAACTGCTTTGAAAGGCTGCACTGTAAAAAAAAAATGGCCGTTGGTGGTGGTAACTGCTTTGAAAGGCTGCACAGTAAAGAAAAAGGCCGATATTGGTGGTAGCAACAGCTCGGAAAGGCTGCACTGCAAAAAAATGCCTGTTGTTTGTGATGGTAACTGCTTTTAATAGGCTGCACTGGAAAAAAATGCCTGTTGTTGGTGGTGGTAACTGCTTTGAAAGTCTGCACTGCAAATAAAATGGCTGATGTTGGTGGTGGTAACTGCTTTGAAAGGATGTATTGCAAAAAATGAAATGGCTGTTGATGGTGGGAACTGCTTTGAAAGACTGCACTGCAAAAAGAAAGGTTTTTGGTGATGGTAACTGCTTTGAAAGGCAGCAATGCAAAAAAAATGGCTGTTGTTGGTGGTGGTAACTGCTTTGAAAGTGCACTGCAAAAAAAAGGCTGTTGTTGAGGTGGTAACTGCTTTTGAAAGGCGGCACTGCAATAACAATGCTGATGTTGGAGGTGGTAAATGCTTTGAAAGGCTGCAATTCAAAAAGAATGGCTGTTGTTGGTGGTGGTAACTGCTTTGAAAGGCTGCACTGCAACAAAAAAAGGCTGTTGTTGGTGGTGGTAACTGTTTTGAAAGACTGCACTGCCAAAACAATGGCTGTTGGTGGTGGTAACTGATTTGAAAGGATGCATTGCAAAAAATGAAATGGCTGCTGATAGGAACTGCTTTGAAAGACTGCACTGCAAAAAAAATGGCTCTTGTTGGTGGTGGCAACAGCTCTGAAAGGCTGCACTGCAAAAAAACTGTATGTTGTTTGTGGTGGTAACTGCTTTTAATAGGCTGCACTGGAAACAAATGGCTGTTGTTGGTGGTGGTGACTGCTTTGAAAGGCTGCACTGCAAATAAAATGGTTGATGTTGGTCGTGGTAACTGCTTTGAAAGGATGCATTGCAAAAAATAAAATGGCTGTTGCCGATGGTAACTGCTTTGAAAGTCTGCACTGCAAAAAAAAAGGCTGTTGTTGGTGGTGGTAACTGCTTTGAAAGGCTGCAATGCAAAAAAAATGGCGGTTGTTGGTGGTGGCAACTGCTTTGAAAGTCTGCACTGCAGAACAAAAAGGCTGTTGTTGAAGTGGTAACTACTTTTAAAAGGCTGCACTGTAATAATATTGCTGATGTTGGAGGTGGTAAATGCTTTGAAAGGCTGCAATTCAAAAAGAATAGCTGTTGTCGGTGGTGGTAACTGCTTTGAAAGGCTGCACTGTAACAAAAAAAATGGCTGTTGGTGGTGGTAACTGTTTTGAAAGACTGCACTGCAAAAACAATGGCTGTTGTTGGTGGTGGTAACTGATTTGAAAGGATGCATTGCAAAAAAATGAAATGGCTGTTGATGGTGGGAACTGCTTTGAAAGATTGCACTGCAAAAATAAAAGGTTTTTGGTGATGGTAACTGCTTTGAAAGGCTGCACTGCAAAAATAAAATGGCTCTTGTTGGTGGTGGTATCTGCTTTGAAAGGCTGCACTGCAAAAATAATTGGTCATTGTTGATGGTGGTAACTGCTTTGAAAGGCTGCACTGCAAAAAAAATGGCTGTTGTTGGTGGTGGCAACGGCTCTGAAAGGCTGCACTGCAAAAAAAATTGGCTGTTTGTGGTGGTAACTGCTTTTAATAGGCTGCAATGGAAAAAAATGTCTGTTGTTGGTGGTGGTAACTGCTTTGAAAGGCTGAAATGCAAATAAAATGGCTGTTGTTGGTGGTGGTAACTGCTTTGAAAGTCTGCACTGCAAAAAAATTGGCTGTTGTTTGTGGTGGTAACTGCTTTAATAGGCTTCACTGGAAAAAATTGGCTGTTGTTGGTGGTGGTAACTGCTTTGAAAGGTGCACTGCAAAGAAAAATGTCTATTGGTGGTGGTAACTGCTTTGAAAGGCTGCACTGCAAAAAAAAATGCTGATGTTGGAGGTGGTAAATACTTTGAAAGGCTGCACTTCAAAAAGAATGGCTGTTGTTGGTGATAGTACCTGCTTTGAAAGACTGCACTGCAAAAAAAAAGGCTGTTGCTGGTGGTGGTAACTGCTTTGAAAGGCTGCACTGCAACAAACAAAATGGCTGTTGGTGGTGGTATTAACTTCTTTGAAAGGCTGCATTGCAAAAAAAATGGCTGTTGTTGGTGGTGGTAATTGCTTTGAAACGCTGCACTGCAAAAAAAAAGCTGTTGTTGGTGGTGATAATGTTGTAATTCGGATCACACAGAGAATTCTTCAAGAAGTTTAAACTTTTATTTGCAAATAAAAGTTGGGTTTTCCCCACATCATCAAATCACGTGGAGCTCTCTCCCTCTTTTTTCATTACAAAGGATCGTTTCATTTTATACCATTTTCAAATCAGCATGCCCCACCCCTGTTACATTTCCATATCCAATCATTTGCCAACATTCCATCATTACCAGCCAATCACTTGCTCCCACTTATCCCCTCCTTCCCAGTACATTTCCACATTTGCAACTGATGTAGGTGTCACATGGATCCCCCTGGCCCCTCCTCTTGCCATGTGCATTTAATTTCTTTGTTCAGGTTTCATTCCAACAAAATGAAATCCCAGAAAAGTGGACAATTCCAAAACTCTAAGTCACTTCTCAAAATATAATAGATACGGTGATCACTCAATTTATATTAACAAGACATTGTTCCCATTAAACCTATGCATCTTGGGAAAGAATGTAACTTCTTAAACTACATACAGGGATCTAAATACAGGGATCTAATGTTTATACTCCTAATTAAAACACAATATATTTCCCAGATCTAATTATATATCTTTATTAATTAACATTGTCTTGCATTACAGACTTTAAAGTATAAATTTACTCTTTTGCAAACACACATCTCCTATCTTCCCAGTACACAAGGGTCATATAAATGTCCCACTTGATTAATGATAATGGTTTCTTGGCCAGCTCACTTTCCATCCCCATTTCTTGTTATCTCTAGGGGATGGAATTCCAGCCTCATCCTTGGCCCTCTTTCTATGGCTTTGTTTTTACAATTACAACATTTCTCAAGGATTGTTACATCTACAGACTCACATCTGTCTCAAAGCCTAGTCACCTCAGGTTCGCTAAACATAAGAAATCCAACATACAAAGGTTACATATTCCTCACCCAACCACCTTCTGGCCTTCACATATGTCCTTCCTCTTATCCCAACACGAGTATAATTAAACGTATCAAACTTAATACAGAATCCATTATTATTTCAGCCTTGTGGTCTTGGATGTGTAAACAGTTCATAAATCTTGAGTCATGTCATTACAACATTTCATAAGAATGTAACATTGAGAAAGTGCAACTGACCTATGACCAAATGGTCTGAGAGGCCCCCCACTGTCTAATCAGACTTTTAAATACAGATTATATAAGATACATTTAATATAGAAGATAATATTTACTATATATTCCCCCCTTTGAGACTTACTAAGTCTCACAGAAAAAGAACACCAAAGCTCCACATCTTGGCTGTCAAATTAAACTATGACCAATTTTAGGGTTCTTAAATTTGTAATGTTCAGTTTTATAGTGTTCATTCTGTAAAATCCTGGATATCTGGGCCAAAAACCCACCCCCATTATACTAGGGCGGGGAAAAAGACCCAGTTCTCCGCACAATCTATAGTTCAATATCTGTCTGGCATGTTCTGCACATCATCGTAGTATTCTATCCTCGGGGTCTGCTTCTCAGGGGAAACAGTTTCACCTTTATCCTGGATGAACGAAAGCTGCTTGGCAGTGGCTCTTACCAGAAAAAACTTAACACAGGGTAAGACCCAACATAGCACCACAATAACCCCCAGCAGTGCAGCTCCATTAGTCACCCCCATCTTAATCAGCCATGCTCCCCAACTGCCTAATATATTTTCCAGCCAACTAAAGACGTCATGTCCAAAACCCACACTCTGCTTGTTCTCTTTCCTCAGAATTCTCAACTTATCTATAGCTTTAATGAAAGACCCCTCCGGGCTAGTATTATTATTACGTATGAAGGTGAAGCATTGTTCCCCAAACAAGACACATACACCCCCTTATTCTGACCTTATTTACACCATTCTTAGAGTCACTAATGTCTCCAAAAACCTCACATTATTTTGTTAAAGCTCTGCTCTTCCCTCACTTCTTGGTCCTCCTGGGCACTTACCTCAGGGCTATTATCGAGTCATATCTGTGGGACAGCCCTCATGTATGGATTGAGATGGTACCAGGTAGATCAACCTTCCACCTGAACAGCGGTGGGTGATTCGGAAAGCTCATACATACACCTTATCTCCAGGTTTAAATAATCCTTCCTCCTGGTTCACCTTCAACTGCCTTTGCTTTGCCTGTGCATAAATAGACTTGTGCATCATAATTAACAGTGGCATATACTGCTTAAATTCTACCTCTAACTGTTCCAAACTCGGTCCCTTATAAGAACCTCTCCATTGTGCCACTTGCATGGGTCGGCCAATTAGCATATCATGAGGTGTTATATGGGGTTTCGGTTAGTTTGCATGCAACATCTCAGCAGTGCCAATGGCAGGGCATCAATCCAATTCAACTTTGTAGTTATACAAATCTTATTTATCTTAGCCTTCAATGTTCCATTTATTCCACCATGCCCTGTGACTACAGATGATACACACACCCAAATCTTTGTTTTATTCTAAAGGCTGTAGCATCAGCTTGACTATTCACTGAATGAAAACGAATACACTATCAAAGCTGATTTCTGTAGGTCTACCAAACCTTGGGATCACCTCATTCGTCAGAAACTTTATTACAGTCCCCGCACCTAAATCTTTGGACAGTACTGCCTTCACACACCTGCTAAATCTGTCAATCACTACTAGCATATACCTTTTTTCTCTTACCTTTATCATGTCCACATAGTCTATCACCTGGTGCCTAAATGGACCTTCAGGCACAGTAATGTGACCTATAGGCGTTGTTATTCCCTTTCTCACATTGTCCTAATCTTGTTTCGAGCACACACCTCATACTGTGATGAAACATGGTCCACCGACGCCTACAAGTAAGGCGACCAAAACCCATCCTTTTTTACCCTCCTTATAACTTCCCCCCTTGCGCAATAATCTAACCCATGTACTTCTGTCATAAGAATGGTCAGCAATGGTGTGGGTACTCCCAATAATCTTTCAGTATCCACATACCCTTCAAGTTCTGCTTAGATTACCTTACCTTGCATTTGAATTATGTCCTCCTCTGTGAAGTCCAGATCCAAACTTACCTGAGGCGCATTAACAGCTGATCAGCCTCCAGATGTTGTTCTGGCTGCATCGTCTGCACTCTGATTTCCCTTTATAGTCATGTTGTTTCCCTTCTTATGTGTCTGGCATTTAATGACAGCTAGTGTCCCTGGCTTCATTAATGCCCTTATCAGGTCTGTACTTTACTGATAACTTTGCATGGGGTCTCCGTTGCTTTTCTTAAAGCCTTTCTGTTTCCCTACTGCTCCAAACATGTGAGAGACCCCATGTGCATGTGCTGAGTCTGTATAAACTTCATCTTTGTCACCTTCCCTCAAGTCACATGCTGCTCTTAAAACCCTAATTTCTGCCAACTGAGCTGAGCAAGATTGCAAGCAAGTTTCCAATTTAATTACCTTAAATTTTAATTCATCCTGTCGCACCACTGCAAACCCTGCATACTTGCTATTATGATCCATTCAACAAGAAACATCCACAAACAAGACCTTTATGTCATCTTCATTCAAAGGCTCTGACTAAAACATTTCTCAGACTTGTGTGTCCTGCTTCCTTCATTATTTTTCTTAATGGCATCACAATTTCAACGTACTTTCCAATCTAGTCTGAACTATATCCTGCCATTCTCAAGATCATCATCATCTGTCCTACTGTCTGAGGTTTGGGAGCTTTAATTATTGCTTCAATTTGATCCTGCGCTATAGCTTATATAAATTTGGATATTACTTGGCCTGAATATTCTACCTGTTGCTGACAAAACAGCAACTTCTTCCTGGATACTTTATGACCTCCTATGCCAACTTTTCCAAGAAAATTAAAATGTCTCGCTCACATTGCTTCTTACTTGCGGAACAAACCAACAAATCATCCACATACTGTATCAAATACTTTCTCAGGGTACACCATATAATCATAGAACAATTACAGCAAGGAAACAGGCCATCTGAGCCCTTCTAATCTGTGCCGAACACTTATTCTCAGCTAGTCCCATCTACTGCACACAGACCATAACCCTCCATTCCTTTCCCATCCATATACCTATCCAATTTATTTTAAATGATAAAATCAAACCCGCCTCCACCACTTCCAGTAGAAGCTCATTCCACACAGCTACCACTCTCTGAGTAAAGAAGATCCCCCTCATATTATCCCTAAACGTCTGCCCCTTAATTCTCAAGATGAGACTTTAATAGGTATAGAGACATAGATAGATGTAGATAATCACAATTCCATGTGCCTCTCCATGAACTGAGTTCATCTGCCTTACCTGTAAAGTATCTTGCAATATAATAAATGCAGTCCCCTGGCTAGCTTTAATTTATCGATAAGCTTTATCTTTCTCACCTGATACTCCCCTACTTTGGGTATCAATCCCATTCCAGACTAGTTTAGACTCTCCCAAGTAGCATCAGTGAACCTCCCTGCAAGGATATTGATCCCCCTCTAGTTTAGATGCAACCTGTCTCTTGTACAGCACACATCTGCCCCAGCAGAAACCCCAATAGACCCCATTCCTGGATCAGCCATGCCTACCTGTGGCCTGCCTATAGAGTCTCCTATCGCTATTGCCAGCCGAGGCTTTGGCATACTCCGCTGTTCAACACAGACAGTTGTGCCACTGAACTGCTTTCCCTGAAAGGCCATCTCTGTCCCTGAACAATATCCAAAATGGTATACTTGTTAGCCATGGGAATAGCCTCAGGGGATCCCTACAGTACCTGGCTGCCTCCCTACTGTGTCCGCCTGCCTCACCTGGCCATCACCCACCTATCTGGCTGAACCTGAAGTGCTACTACTTCCCTGAAACTACTACCTGTAATGCTTTCTGCCAGATACCCCAATCCAGTCCTTGCTGAGAGATAATTTACAGCAGCAATAAACAATGTCATTATCCCCAGGGCTGCCATTGCCATACATGAATACATGATTTCCATACATGAATACACTAAGATCATTCATGTGCTGCACGTATGGATCAGAGCCTGGGCTCTTCTGTGGAATGTAATTAGGAATGTAATTTACTCTAACCTTATTCATAGCTAATACAATTTAAAGCATATATATTGCATTCAAGTGTAAGTTAAAAGACTCGCTACAGTATGCACCATGTTACACAATTTCAAGCTGAAAAATGCAGAAGTTCCGTATCAATGGAACACCCCCCCCCCCCCCCCCAGTCGCTATGCTCCCTCGGGCTTGGTCTCGCAATTTCTCACTCCCAACTCTCACCCAATGTTGGCAGCCCTGTTATCCCATTATTGACGCCATGATCCTCTTACTTGGAGTGCTAGATTCATAGGACTGGTGTTTGCCTGCCTACAATGTTTAAAATAGTTCAGTAGCTCAATTACTGCTTACCATGCAGAAATCATGACCAATAATTCAAATTACAAAAGAGTAGAATTCCCTATTTTTTATATTAAGTTGAGAGATGACAATTACTTTAATTACCTGCTGAATTCTGTGTATGCTCAGTATCATTCGGGTAACATCAAATGAGACAAAACCTGGTAATTGATCATGTTTTCCTTCTACTGCACCATACTAGAGCTGATAGTTCTTACTTTCAAGGTAAAACCTCTCTCGCCAGAACAATTATGGTTGCAGTTTTTTCCTTTAATCTAACACCCTGTTACTGCCCTCTCCTTATCCCTCTCTGAGCTTCTTATCTCTCCCTCTCGTTTCTGGTATCTATGTTAGCTTTCATGCACAACTTTAAAAATATTTCAAAGGCACACTTTTGTGGTTTCAGTGGTTACACTTTCACTGACCCATAGACCACAATCAGTGAGGATATGTGATAACATCTCCACTATAATTCTCAACATTGGTGCCGCATAAAGTTGTTTTCTCAGGCTCCTACTATACTTCCTCTACACAACTGTGCAGCCAAATTAGATTCTAACTCCATCTACAAGTTTGCAGATGACACCCACTGGGGTAGGCTAGATCACAAATTGACAAGACAGAGTGCAGGAAGGAGATAAAGAATCTAATTATATGATAGAGAACTTAATCACACCTGGGAAGCTCACAACCCAATGGTATGAACATTGAATTTTCCAATTTTAGGTAACTTCTAACTAACCCCCACCTCTCCCTTCAACGTTGCTGAAATGAAAATGGTTGAGAGCTTCAAGTTCCTTGGTGTTAATATTACCACCAATCTGCCGTGGACCAACCACTTTGAAGCAACAGCCAAGAAGGCACACTGATGCTTCTACTTCCTCAGGAGACTGAAGAAATTTAACTTTTCACTAATTACTTTTACGAACTTCTACAGATGCACCATAGAAAGCATACTGTTGGGTTGCATCACAGCTTAGTTTGAGAACAGCTTTGCCCAAGACTGCAAGAAATTACAGAAATCACATGAGCCACATTTCCCACTATCGACTCCACCTACACTTCGCAGAACCTTTGAAAAACTGCCAACATTTTCAAAGACTTACCCCACAAAAGATACAGAAACTTGAAAGTGCGCACCCACCGGACTCAGGAACAACTGCTTCCTCACTGTTTTCAGCCTTTTGAATGGTTCTTCTATGAGCTAAGATACTGTCCAATACAACTCTCCCGCATTGTGGACATTAGACATTGTCTATGGAACTGGTGCACAACAATGCTGCTGGGGCACAGCTGATAGAGCTGTTGCCTCACAGCACCAGAGAACCGGATTCGATCTCAACCATGGGTGCTGTGGAGATTGCAAGTTCTCCCTGTGACCGCATGGGTTTCCTCCGAATGCTCCAAATTCCTCCCACATCCAAAAGACGTCGGTTTGTAGATTATTTGGCCTCTGTAAAATGCCCCTAATATGTAGGGAGCTAAGAGAAAGTGGTATAACATAGAACTAGTATGAATGGGTGATCGATTGTCGGCAAGCTGTATCTCTAAATTAAACTAATGCTGAGAACTAGATTCTACACTCCACCTTTTCCTTTGCTCTACTGATTGTAGTTGAGTTTAGACTGATTTTACTTATGTGTAGTATTATCTGATCTGATGGGATAGCATGCCAAACAAAGCTTTTCACTGTACCTTTACAATAATAAACGTGGGGACCAGTATCCTGGCAGGGAAATTTGTAAGGCTACTGGGGGGCCTTTAAACTAGAACAGTTGGGGAGAGGAACTCATAAAGAGAAAGCCAGTAGACAGGGTCTGAGGCAGGAGGCAGAGAAGGGAAGCACTCAGAACCAACATGTAGGGGGGGAGGAAGAAAAAAATATTAAACAGAGAATAAGAGGTGGTGGTTTTCCAGGGCAAAAATCAAAAGGGCCCACTTGCCAACATAATCGTATAAGGAGTAAGAGTGTTGTAAAAACAAGCCTGAAGGCTTTGTGTCCCAATGCACGGAGCATTCGTAATAAGGTGGACGAGTTGAATGTGCAGATAGCTATTAATGACTATGCTATAGTTGGGATCGCGGAGACATTGTTCCATGGGGACCAAGGCTGTGAACTGGACATCCAGGGATATTCAATATTCAGGAGGGATAGACAGAAAGGAAAGGGAGGTGGGGTAGCGTTGCTGGTGAGAGAGGAGAATAATGCAATATAAAGGAAGGACATTAGCTTGGAGGATGTGGAATCAATATGGGTAGAGCTGCGGAACTCTAAGGGGCAGAAAACGCTAGTGGAAGTTGTGTACAGGCCACCTAACAGTAGCAGTGGAGTTGGGGATGGCAGCAAACAGGAAATTAGAAATGCGTGCAACACGGGTAAAACAGTTATAATGAGTGTCTTCAATCTACATATAGATTGGGTGAATCAAATGGGCAGGGGTGCTGAGGAAGAGGATTTCTTGGAATGTATGCAGGATAGTTTTCTAAACCAACATGTAGAGGAACCAACGAGAGAGCAGGCTATTCTAGACTGGGTATTGAGTAATGAGGAAGGGTTAGTTAGCAGTCTTGTTGTGCGGGGCACCTTGGGCAAGAGTGACCATAATATGGTTGAGTTCTTCATTAGAATGGAGAGTGACATAATTAAGTCAGAAACAAAGGTTTTGAACTTAAACAAAGGTAACTTTGAAGGTATGAGAAGTGAATTGGCCAAGATAGACTGGCAAGTGATTCTTAATCACCCAGAGGGTAGTTGAGGCCAGTTCATTGGCTATATTTAAGATGGAGTTAGATGTGGCCCTAGTGGCGAAGGGGATCAGAGGGTATGGAGAGAAGGCAGGTACAGGATACTGAGTTGGATGATCAGCCATGATCATATTGAATGGCAATGCAGGCTCAAAGGGCCGAATGGCCTACTCCTGCACCTAATTTCTATGTTTCTATGTTCCAATGTTAAAGGGTTGAGAGTGGATGTGCAATGGAAGGTATTTAAAGACTGCATGGATGAACTACAACAATTGTTCATCCCAGTTCGGCAAAAGAATAAATCAGGCAGGTAGTGCATCCATGGATAACAAGGGAAATCAGGGATAGTATAAAAACAAAAGATGAAGCATCCAAATTAGCCAGAAAAAGCAGCCTACCAGAGGACTGGGAGCAATTCAGAGTTCAGCGTAGGAGGACAAAGGGCTTAATTAGGAAAGGGAAAATAGATTATGAAAGAAAACTGGCAGGGAACATAACAACTGACTGCAAAAGTTTTTATAGATATGTGAAGAGAAAGAGATAAGTTAAAACAAATGTAGGTCCCTTGCAGTCAGATACGGGTGAATTGATCATGACCAATTGAATAACTACTTTGGATCTGTCTTCAATAAGGAAGACATAAGGACTCAAGGAAGTAGCCACAGAAATAGTGGATGCATTAGTGATAATTTTTCAAAACTCCTTAGGTTCTGGAATAGTTCTCGAGGATTGGAGGGTAGCTAATGTAACCCCACTTTTTAGAAAAGGAGGGAGAGAGAAAATGGGGAATTACAGACCAGTTAGTCTAATATCGGGAGTGGGGAAACTGCTAGAAATTATTAGAAGTTATTAAAAATGGGATAGCAGTACATTTGGAAAGTGGTGAAATCATTAGACAAAGTCAGCATGGATTTACGAAAGGTAAATCATGTCTGACGAATCTTCTAGAATTTTTCGAGGATGTAACTAGCAGAGTTGATAAGGGAGAACCAGTGGATGTGTTATATCTAGACTTTCAGAAGGCTTTCGACAAGGTCCCACATAAGAGATTAGTATACAAACGTAAAGCACACGGTATTGGGGGTTCAGTATTGATGTGGATAGAGAACTGGCTGGCAGACAGGAAGCAAAGGGTAGGAGTAAACGGGTCACTTTCAGAATGGCAGGCAGTGACTAGTGGGGTACCGCAAGGCTCAGTGCTGGAACCCCAGCTATTTACAATATATATTCATGATTTGGACGAGGGAATTGAATGCAACATCGCCAAGTTTGCGGATGACACTAAGCTGGGGGGTAGTGTTATGTGTGAGGAGGATGCTAGGAGGCTGCAAGGTGACTTGGATAGGCTGGGTGAGTGGGCAAATGCATGGCAGATGCAGTATAATGTGGATAAATGTGAGGTTATCCACTTTGGTGGCAAAAACAGGAGGGTAGACTATTATCATAATGGTGGTAAATTAGGAAATGGGGAGACGCAACGAGACCTGGGTGTCATGGTACACCAATCATTGAAAGTAGGCATGCAGGTGCAGCAGGAAGTGAAGAAAGCAAATGGTATGTTAGTATTCATAGCGAAAGGATTTGAGTATAGAAGCAGGGAGGTTCTACTGCAGTTGTACAGTGTTTTGGTGAGACCAAACCTGGAGTATTGCATACAGTTTTGGTCTCCAAATCTGAGAAAATACATTCTTGCCATAGAGGGGGTACAGAGAAGGTTCACCAGACTGATTCCTGGGATGTCAGGACTTTCATATGAGGAAAGACTGGATAGACTTGGCTTGTACTCGCTAGAATTTAGAAGACTGAGGGTGGATCTTATAGAAACTTACAAAGTTCTTAAGGGGTTGGATAGGCTGGATGCAGGAAGATTGTTCCCGATGTTGGGGAGGTCCAGAACAAGGGGTCACAGTCTAAGGATAAGGGGGAATTCCTTTAGGACCGAGATGAGGAAAACATTTTTCACATAGAGTGTGGTGAGTCTGGAGTTCTCTGCCACAGAAGGTAGTTGAGGCCAGTTCATTGGCTATATTTAAGAGGGAGATAGATGTGGTCCTTGTGGATAAAGGGATCAGGGGGTATGGAGAGAAGGCAGGTACGGGATACTGAGTTGGATGATCAGTCATGATCATATTGAATGGCAGTACAGGCTCTAAGGACCGAATGGCCTACTCCTGCACCTATTTTCTATGTAAACTGCAATAGAGTTTTTGGGTGGAAAGACAGTTGTAATATGGTCACATAATCACAATGGTTTACATTTCTGGAAGGAAAATGCATGTGCTGCTCTGTATTTGTTGAGAATAATTAATCTTGCATTGTAATGTGTAAACAAACAAATCCTCCAGACATACGATATTTGATCACCTGGAATGTAATTAACAAATGCAACTTTCTAACATTTTACATAGGTTACAGTGTTTTCTAACAATTGAGAACTTACTAGCTTTTGATCATTTTGATCAGCTACAAGGAGAGATTGGAGAGACTGTGATTGTTTTCTCTAGTGTGTCAGAGGTTGAGGGGAGAGATAGGATAGTCCGTCAGAACCTTTTTCCCAAGGTGGAAATCTCATAGTGCATAGCTTCAAGGTAACTTTAAGAATTATTTAACAGACTATAAAGTGAAGGCATGCAGTGTCACTGGTGACAATTGGTGTTCTCCCAATAGTTCACACTTTATGGTCAGTAAGAAGTTCCATAGTGTTTGGGGAATCAGCAGGATCAAGCTTGTTTTGGTATCTTTCCCCTCTGTGCTGTTCCAAGTACGGACCCCAATCAGGAGCTGATCTGCAAGCAGCAGAAAGTTTCTGCAAATAGAAAAATGAAATACTTCATACATTATATTTGACTTTTTTCCACCATTAACTTACAACCAAGATCAGCCGAGAACCCAATCAGGATTTGCTTCTTTCCAAGACATGGCAGCTTATATAAAGCATGTATATTTATCTCAGGATGCAACTCTGATGTCTAAGGTTCCATTCATCGATTGCATTGAGATAATCTAAATAGAACATAGAACACAGAATAGTACAGCACACAAACAGGCTCGTAAGCCCACAGTGCCTGTGCTGAACATGATGTCCAGTTAAACCAATCTCCTCTGCCTGCACGTGATCCACATCCCATCATTCTCCCCATCTCAATGTGCCTATCCAAAAGCTTCTTAAATCGACCTATTGTAGCAATGTTACAATACTCACCTTCAGCGGCGCTGCAGTTCTGCCACTAGCAGCGTGCGCAACTTTGGCGCCTTTGAGGGTGGGGGTGCGGGATTAAAATGCCGTTTTCTCCTGCCTGTCAGTGTTGAACTTTCTCAGGCTGTTCAGCTGCTGCAGAAAAATTGTTCCGACTTCCGTTCTCTGAAGTTTTTTTTTAAATCGTGGGACAATATAATCCCTGGAGGACAATAAAAAGCTACTTCTAACGCCGTCAACGCGTACAACCGGACGGATCTCACGTAGGGAACAAAACATAAGGTAAGTCGTGTATTTTACATATAAACTTGCTTCTTTGGATGACATTAATCCAAATTTCATTTTGGCCCCATACGAACCGGCAGTGTTTTTCCTGCCGATATGGGGTTCAAATTCACTGCAACCGCAACTTTCCAATCGATCGCGTTCCACAAAAATCCACTCGCAAGATGATTAAAATGCCCATTAATTTACGGGAATTATATAATACATTCCTACCATTCGGCCTATAAATTAATGACAATGAGATTTTAAAATCATGTTATATTGTGAATTCTTGTGTGAATGTTATTTGGATACTTAGGCTATTTAAAAATGTTAACCTTTTCTTAACAAATGGATAATTGTTTAGATCTAGTAATTGAATTTTGTAATTAGCTACAATTAGGTAACTAACTAATTATATGCTTTAATTTCAGGTCATCCAAGTAAGATTGTTTCATATTTGTTTCAGAATGCTTCAATCTATAATAACTGAAAAATTCATTCAGTTCTCTTAATTTTTAAGAAAGTTATGGGCTTTTGACTGTCCTCGATCACAGCTTTTGATTTAAGTCAATGGAAAACCAATAGGGAACAAGATGCTAATTGCAAAGTATGAAAATGGCCATACCTTTTTTAATACTGAAGATATGAAAGTGTATTAGGAGTCAAATTAAACTTCTTTTTATGCTTTATCTGATGGGATAAATTGCAGACTTGATTTTTAAAATCTCAAAAATTTGTAACATTGCTACCTATTGTATCTGTGGCATGAGATATCAGAATCAGTTTTGTGCTTCAGTCAGGCTCTGTCACTGCCCCATATCTCTCCTCATCTTCCTGAACTCTGGTCTCTGGTTTCATGTGGAGATGAGGACTGGGTCCCCCAGTCAGAGTTATACCATATGCAGTGTGAACCAGACCAGACTGACTGACCTGTACCAACCCAAGCATCACACAAAGAACCGTATGTTCAGAGTCTGGGCAGCACTCAGAGCCCAAACTCAATTCAGAACCAATACTCTGAAATCACTCTCGGAGCTTTCACAGCACAAGAAAAGGCCATTCACCCTCGGGGCTTCATCGTGAAGATTCACCCCTCCACCCAACGCCTCACCATTTTGTGTCCATCCTTTGCAAATATTCATCCCATTCCTCAATTACCACAGGTGAAACATTTCACAGCCCAGTGACCTCAGCACCTTCCTCCCCACTGTCTTTACACGATGCAAGATATTGAATAAAACAACCACAGTCATCTTAGTGACGTGGATTTGCTCTTTGAAAGATGTCAATGTGTTTCCTCACCTGGTACAATGTGGAGCCCTCAGCTTGGAAAACACTCACAATGGCAATGATGGGGATCCACATAATGCAGAGGATGATCATACACCAGCCAAGTGCTACTGCCCAGACGGGGTACTGAATGAGTCCGAATGTTGGTCGGGTAAATGTCACCAAAGACCAGGCTAAGATTACCTGTTTTAAATTATTTTACAGAGACAGATCAGAAAATAAATGAATACCAGTGGTTCAATTATTTTCAGTTTAAAATCATTAGAAGCTGTGACCTTACCACCAGCAAACACGGTGAGATGAAACACCAGCACATTTTCCACCACAGCCAGAATAGCCAGCTCCTCTCCCCAATCATCATCTCAATGTCCTTGATGAATCTGTTTACCCCTGTGGACAGCAGGAAAGCAGAGATACTCAATCACTTGTTTTTGTTTCTCATGGTGTGTTGATGTTGCTGCTGAACAGTCTCCAACAGTCCATGAGAAGGTGGTAGTGAGCTCAGTCCAGGAGGTGATGTTATTCCCAGTGTTGTTACACTGTAAGTTTGACATGATGAAGTAGCTGTGAACCCACTTTGGAGGGTATTGGTGTGGAGGCACATGTAGACCAGATTTCTCAATGGGATTTTATGACAATCTGGTGGTGTCATGGCCATCTGTAAAGTTACCAGAACGTTTTTTCAGTCCAGATTATTTAATTATTTCACCTTCTGTGCTGGATTTGAGCTCATGCCTCTGGATGTTTAGTCCAGGGTTTTCATTACCTACTACAGTATTTCCCATCTTTTCTGCATTTTATAAGAAATAGGTCCAAATGAATGTAAGAATGAAGACGAGGTACAGAAGTGAGGTCTGAAACTCCCGGGACCCAGGACATGTAAAGGATTGTTCTTCAGCAGGTCCAAGACTAATATCTCTGTTGGGAGGCTAACTGGGCTGTTTCGGAGAGCCTAAAGCAGTTGAATGGAGGAAGAGAAGCAGACAGCACGTTCAGAATGGAGAGAGGCAACATTGGATATAGGGATTTAGGAAATCTCAGAAAGCAGGAGAGTATGGAGGCACAAGTATGGATGCTGAGATTAAGTTTAGAGATCGGATGAAACAAAGTCTGAAAAGAAAGGAACTTAATGTGGATCTGCTTAAATGTGTTCACTTTAGTTCAAGAAGCTTTAGAGATAAAGGGGACAAAGTGAGAGCAGTCACAGAGCTTGGAGTGTGATATTGCTGCCATTACTGAAGTTTGCCTTGAAGGGGCAGGAATACCAGCTTAACATTCCCAGACACTGGGATGTCACATTAGACAGACAGCTGGGTAAAAAAAGCAATACAATGTGTCCATTTGATTTGTTTCAATGCTTTTTATGTTGTGCATACCATATATCCAGCTTAGACCGATGAGTTCCAGCAGAGCGACTGTAATGAGAATCCATCCAGCACAGAAATGATCGGTTAAATGCATCCAGTAAATTCCAGCCTGAAGTTAAATGGAACATTAGAAAATATTGCAAGAGGAATCCCAAGCATTCAAAGTTCCAAAATACAAAGCTAAGAGGATTAATTTTACTATAAACCACATTAATTCTACATTGCTTCATTTTAATTCATTATAATCATAATCATATAGCACGGAAACAGTGCTCATGCCCAAATAGTCTATGCCAACCAGGAAGTCCCATTAAAGTGTCCCATTTGCTCACATTTGGCCCATATCGCCCTAAACTTTTTCTTTTTTTTGTTGTTTATTTTGTTAGAAGTGATTACAATTCTGTGGTACTTGAGTACCTAATACATACATACATATTTCCATTATTGTACAACTTCGTTTTTTTGATTTAATAATAAAAGAACAGTGAGAGAAAAAAAAGAAATAAAGAGTGTCGGAATAGATAGACAAGCGAGTAGAAACAGATAGCAAAAGAAATAAAGGACATAGAAGAGAAGCTAAAAAGATTGAAATAGAAGGAGAAAGTAAAGAAAAGAGAGATTAGGAGAGATCTACCTATTTCATATTTTTGCCCATCCGTCACCCGGTTCTAAACCATTTAATTTCTAAGGTTATGTTATGTTGCACCATATGCTCTAAACATTTTCTATCCACGCACCTGTCCAAATTTCTTTTTAAATGTCATAGTTCCACCTTTGGCAGCTTGTTCTATGTATACACCTCAAAGTTGGCCCTCAGGTTCCTATTAAATCATTCCACTCTCATCTTAAACTTATGTCCTCTGGTTTTGATTCTCCTACAGTACCCTGGGATTAATTGGATTATATTCCGGGATTAGATGTGTAGCTGTTTAATTTAGTATAAAGATACATAATGGAAATAGGCTCTTCGGCCACCGAGTACATGTTGAGGATCGATCAACCGTTCTTTAGACATTATAAAACAGAAGATTCCTTTTGAAATTGTGAGACCAAAAAATAGCACAGAAGACCATTGTTCATGTTCCCTCGTGTCAATACTTGGAGCATTCATGATTTAGAGCAAACACACTTTAAAACATAAACAGGAAATGCTGGAGATACACATTCAGTAAGGCAGTATTAATGGAAATAGAAACCGATCTATGGATTTGGTCAGAGAGCCATCGTCTGCTTATTTTTTGGGTTCCTGACCTAAAACGTCAACGTGAACAAGAAGCATTTGTGCACTCCATCAACCAACTCTGGCATTCAGCATTTCAGTTTCCCAGCTGACATCAGGCTGAGTAACCTCTTTTCATTGACCCTTCCTATCTCTTAATGGGGATAACTGAAAACAGTCCATTTCACACCCTCATTGGGGGCCACACTTCAATCCATTAGTGTTTAAAATCGCTTCATTTAAGATGAGTAACCAATTTTGTACCTACCTTTCAATTAACTCCATTTGGAGAAGTAATTAGCTGCTGGTTTACCAAAAAAAGACACAAAGTGTTGGAGTAACTTAGTGGGTCAGGCAGCATCTTTGGAGAACATGGATAAGTGACGTTTCCGTTCTTCAGACCAACTCGAGATAACTCCATTTACTCACAGAGCTTCCCAGATGTTTGAGCTCCCTCTCCTCTGGCCTGCCCAGTTTCTCCAAAACCCCAAAATATAATTTCAATTTTCGTACTCTGAATTTCCCTTTATCGCTGATATTCCTCAACATTGTAGCTCCCTCTTGCAATCACACGTGGACAGGTAGTGGACAACCTACCTGTGTTACATACACAAGGCCGAAGAGAAATAGCAACATACAAGCACCAGCCGTCAGCAAAAGGCGTTTTGATTGCAGATGCTTGGGGTACTGGTCCATAAGGGATGTTAAAATAGTTTCTGTTGAAACAAAATGTTAAATGAGGTTAGAATTATAAGCCTGTCATTAGTGGTGTGTCTCAGGGACCAGTTGCTGTTTGTGGTTTGTATCAACGATTTGGATGAGAATGTACAAGGCATGATTAGTAAGTTTACAGATAGCACTAAAATGGGTGATATTGTAGATAGTGAAGATGGTTTTCAAAACAGGATCTTGGTCAGTTGGACAAATGGGCTGAGGAATGATTAATGAGGTTTAATACAAGTGCAAGGTGTTGCAAATTGGGTAGTCAAACTAGGGCAGGACCTTCACAGTGAATGACAGGGCTCAGGGAATGTCGTAGACCAGAGGGATCTAGGAGTGCCGAGACACAGTTCATTGAAAGTAATGTCATAGGTAGAAAGGATTTGTTATACATTTCAAATGTTTAAAAGTAGAAAATAATTTTAAAATAACTTGAAAATTAAATGCAGTGAACACAATTAATACAGGAATAAGAAAATTAGCTGAGGACTTCCGGTGGCGCTATGGAGTAGGAGTAACTCGCACCGTCCAGCTCCATAAAAATTGCATTAAAAACGGGAAAAAACGGGGTTATTTAAAGCTACTCACCAAAAAGGAACATCTGTGAACGGCACCGGTAGCTAGATAAAGTCTGTGACATCATCAGGCGCGCGACTTTACTGACGTTAATGTCGACTCAAAGAACCCCCCCCCCCCCCAAACTGAAAAAAACAGTGCCGAAAAAAGAAGTAGGCCCAGCTGAAGCCTCGGCCTCGAGTTTGACTGGCTCTCTGGAGGATATCCCAACGAAGAAATCTGAAATCGAAGATCTGAAAACTACTATGATGGGTGAGTTTAAAAAAATGAAAAAAGAATATAAAGAAGAGTTTAAGTTACTCAGATCTGATATTGAATTATTTAAAGAACAAGTTAAAGATGAATTGAAAAAAGAAGTTATAACTACAGTAAAACCTATGATGGATGAATGGAAGAAAAAAGCAGATGCTGATCTAAAACAACAGACGGATGAAGTAAATCACAAAGTTGGTGGTGTGGAACCTGCGGTTGATCTTAAGTTGGAACCTATTATAAGATCACTTGATCAACAACACGAAGCAATAAACGAACTGACCAGTATTGCTGACTCAAGTGCTAAGGCGAATGAGAAACTTCTCTCCGAGAACAAGCGTTTAACAGATTTATTGAATAAAATAACTGAGAAATGTATTGACTTGGAGGGAAGGCAAAGGTGCCAGAACTTGCGTATTGTGGGCGTGTGTGAAGGCAAGGAGGGAGTACAAGACACCAGAGAATTTGCTGCAAATCTTCTGAAAAATGTCTTGAATCTGGAGGAAGCACCCCTGCTTGGCCGAGCGCACAGGGCACTGAGACGATGCCCAAAGACGGGCTCACCACCAAGACAACTGATCGTGAAGGTGGTCTACGATCATGTTTTGGAAGATATGATGAAGATAATAATTCAAAAGAAGAATCTGTTTTATGATGGCGACAAGATCAGCATATTCAGAGATTATCCTGCGGAAGTGGCCAAGAGAAGAGCCTTATTTACTGAAACAAGACACATCCTCAAGAATATAAAGGGCCTGAAATATGGCCTGATGTATCCTGCCACACTATGAGTAAGCTATGATAATAAAGAGCACCACTTCATCAAGCATACCGAGGCTCTTGAGTTCGCTCATAATATCGAGAAGGAGCTGGAAGAGGAAGAAGAAGGAGAAGCCGAGGGAACACAGAGAGAAGAAGATGAGGATGAAGAATAACGAACTTGAATTATATTCAACACTTACCTGATGCCGATGTTTACCCAGCAAGAAGGAGGAAGAATGATTAACTTTTAAAATCATTGGACATGAAGAGCTTAATGATTATTAATAATAAATTAATATACAATAGTAATAGATTAGTACTAATCATTACTTACAAATGTATGTTATTCCTCCTTAAACAATTTAAATCGATAGTAGTAGTTAAAATAATAAAGCATTAATAAGTATAGAAATTTAACGCCCCGCCCTTAAATATATTGCCCTTAAGGCATTTACGGAGCTGGAATTATAAACATCTTTTTTTCTTCCAACGGAAGTCCGTAGATTAATAGCCACGCTAGTATGGCTTACACTAATCACACTTAACGTAGTAATAGTCACCTTTTTTTCCTGCACTTTTCTACTAATATTATCAACTTTTTTTATTTTTATTTTTATATTGTTTTTTATATGTTATGCATTGAATTATATTATTTTACTTATGAATGGTATTATACAGTAGACTGGAGGAGATTCGTATGTCAGATAAAGTTATTAGTATTAGCATTTGTTGATCACAAACTAGGGTATGAAATTGGGATGAATATGCTGAGACATCTACCTCATTATAATCCACCATAATACTAAAATGCAAGACATTAACAGGAAAAAGGGGGGTGATGGAATCACCTTCTGTAGTTGGAATGTAAAAGGTATTAATGAACCAATTAAAAGAGGTAAGGTTTTGGCGCAGTTAAATAGAATGAAATCAGATATAATTTATCTTCAAGAGACCCATTTAAAAAAGGACGCACAACATAGATTAACGGCAAATTGGATTTCTAGAGTGTACCATTCATCATTTACTCATAAATCTCGAGGAGTTGCTATACTTATTCGTAAGGGTATTCAATTTAAACATAGTTCAATAATAGAAGATCCTGAAGGTAGATACATAATAGTCACTGGTGAATTATACTCAAAGAAGGTTGTACTTCTGAATATATATGGACCTAATTTTGATAATCCGTTGTTTTTTAAGAAAATATTCAACACTATTCCTATAGTAACACAGCACAATTTAATAATCGGGGGTGACTTAAACTGCACTTTGGATAATTATTTAGATAGATCATCAACTAAAAGGAAGGCTATATCTAAATCAAGTGAATTCATAAATTTGTTTATTAGTTCAGCTAATGTCAAGGATATTTGGAGAAATGATAATCCCAATGGTCGAGAATACTCATTTTACTCTCCGGTATTTGGAACTTATTCTAGGATAGATTATTTTCTAATAGATTCAAAGCTTCTCCCATTTACGTATCTCAAAATATAATATTATTATTTCGGATCATGCTCCATTAACATTGAAGATTAATTTAAAGGGTATAACTAATAGATATTCGCAATGGAGACTCAATCCTCAAATATTAAATGATAAGGCTTGTTATGATTATCTGGTTAAACAGATTGAACTATTCTTTGAGTAATGATAAACCTGGAATTTCATCGGCTCTTTTATGGGACACATTTAAAGCTTTTATACGTGGTGCTATAATATCTGCGCAGGCACATCGTAATAAGGAAAATCGAAAGATTCAACAGAATTTGGAAAATGAAATAAGGCAATTGAACATGGAAAACATGGTGTCTCCATCTAGGGTTATACATAATAAAATTGCAACATTAAAATATAAGTTAAATGAGATACAATCAAAGTATGTTATTAAACTTTTTCAACAGACTAAAGGAGTATATTTTGAATTTGGGGATAAACCACATAAATTGTTAGCTCGTCAACTAAGAAAATCAGATGAAGAAAAAATGATATATAAGGTTAGATCTGAACAAGGAGAAATATTAACTTTACCAAAAGACATTAATGATAGATTCCAACAATACTATCAAAAACTTTACACATCAAAAGTGATGGATCAATCCGATGGTATGGAAGCATTCCTACAGGAATGTCATATTAATGGATTAGATCAGGAAGGTAGAGAATTATTAGATACTGAAATATCAGCAAAAGATATCGAGGAATCAATTAGATCATTGAAGAATTGAAGGTAAAGCTGCTGGCTCCGACGGTTTAGGTGTTGAATTTTATAAGAAGTTTCATGATTTGATTGCCCCACGGCTACAAACTATATATAGATACCTATGAGCAAGAACAGCTTCCAGAAACCCTAAAAGAATCCACAATTACACTTATTCCTAAAGGAGATAAAGATCTAGAAGATCCAGGATCATATAGAGCAATAGCTCTTCTAAATACAGATCAAAAAATATAAACTAAAATTTTATCTCAAAGGTTAAGTTTAGTGATCATTAAAATGAATACATCATGATCAAACAGGCTTTATTCCTAAACGATATTCCACTTATAATTTAAGACGCCTATTCAATAACATATATTCAAAAAGAGTGAATGATATTGAATTAGCAGTTATATCCCTGGATTCAGAAAAGGCATTTGACCAGGTCGAATGGCCTTACTTATTTAGGATAATGCAGAAATTTCAACTGGGAGAAGGATTTTGCAAATGGGTTAGAATTTTATACTCCGGCCCAACAGCAAGAATCCTAACAAATCAAATGTTATCAGCAACATTTAATCTTTCTAGGGGTTGTAGACAAGGTTGTCCGTTATCACCTTTATTATTTGCACTCGCTATAGAATTATTAGCCGAAAGGCTTAGATCAGAACCAGAAATTTATGGATACAATACCAAAACCACAATTAACAAAATATCTTTATATGCAGACGATGTCTTGATATACATAACAAAACTGGAGATTAGTATCCCTAAATTACTTGATGTTATAACTGAATTTAGTATGTTCTCAGGATATAGAATTAATTGGAATAAAAGTGAAATTGTGCCTATAACAGGAATAAAATTGAATAAATTACAAAAATTTCCATTTAAAATAGTTAATAATCAAATTAAATATCTTGGAATTAATGTACCAAAATGTTATAATTCTCTATTCAAATCAAATGTCCCCCAATTACTAAACAAACTAAAAAATAATATCTTATATTGGAAAACATTACCAATATCAATGATTGGTAGAATAAATGCCATTAAAATGATTTTTTTGCCACAATTACTATATTTCAAGCCATCCCGCTATATCTTCCTAAAATTTTTTTTTTTTTTAATTGATTTCATTGTCAACAGCTTTATTTGGGATTATAAAAATCACAGAATAAGTAAAAAAAACACTTATGTAAATCTAAGATAAATGGTGGCCTAGCTCTACCTAATTTTTTATATTATTTTTGGGCGGTTCAGATTAAGAACTTTAATTTTTGGTTGGTACATATGGAACAGGACCCAGTTTGGTTAAGAATAGAAAAGGAAGATTGTTTACCCTTCGATATAAGTACAATACTCCTTGCTCCAAGGGTGGTACAAAAAAAACATATAAGGAAAATCCTATAATTTTAAATAATATACGTATTTGGAAACAAATAGTTAAGACTTTACATTTAGAAACTATGCCGCTTTGTTTACCAATTATGAATAATCCTCTGTTTAAGCCCTCGACATTGGATGTGGGGTTTAGACATTGGAAAAATTTAGGAATTATAAGGATTGAACATCTTTACAGGAATGGGAAATTTCTCTCATTTCAGGAGTTGAAAGAGATTTATGGATTGCAGGCAAATAACTTATTTAGATATTTACAAATCAGAGATTATGTCAAATCAAATACGCAAGATTATAGAAATAGAGATCCAGGTTTACTGGATGAAGTACTTAATATGCATCCAAATACAGAAAAATTAATAGCATATATATAACATTCTTTTGGACAGGGAAATACCAACAACAGAATCATTTTGACAAAAATGGGAAAATGAAACTGGTTTACCGATATTAGAAGATTTTTGGGAAGAAAGCTTACAACAAATACACGCTGTTCGTTAAATGCCAGACATACTTTGATACAATTCAAAGTATTACATAGATTACATTACTCAAAAAAGAAATTAAATAGAATTTTTCCTAATATATCACCATTGTGTGATAAATGTTAGCACATAGAAGCTGATTTAACTCATAGTTTTGTAATATGTACAAAACCTAATAGTTATTGGACTGAGATTTTCAAAATTATTTCCATAGTTCTTAAGATCACATTAATTCCTGACCCAAAATTAATAATATTTGGTGTTTCAGATTCAAATCAAATATTAACAGCAAATCAAAGAAACTTTCTGGATTATTGTTTAATAATTGGAAAAAAATGAATATTAAAATTTTGGAAGGGACCATTATCCTCTACAATTAAAATGTGGACAGTGGAAATGTTGGAGACGTTGAAATTGGAGAGAATTAGGTTTATCCTAATGGATAAACACGAGCTTTTCGAACAAATATGGTCTCCATTCACTGATTATATGAAGGGGTAGCTGGGCTCAGCATTGAAACTCAACAAGTACCCGGTGGTAAGATCAAACGAAAATGTTTAATCTGAGATTTATATACTTGTCTCTATATATTATAATTAGAAATTGTTCCATTCATTGTTAAGATGTATACTGTTTTTTTTATTTTTAAGTATAATAATTGTTTATTAGCTATGTTTTTTTTCTCTCTTTCTCTTCTAATCAAAATTATAATCACACTCTTTAAATTAATCTCTATTCTTTCTTTACTCTTTTTTTTCTTCACACTATTAAAAAAATTGAGGCCTATATATATGGCTTGGTAATATTTATATAATTTTGGAAAGATGTAATATGTATACCTGAAAAAATTATCATATTATTTGTAATACGTATGGCCTCTAATAAAAATATATTAAAAAAAAAAGAAAATTAGCTGAAACTTTGTTAGAGCCCATGGTTAAATTGGAATGATTGTAGTCAGTGCGCCTGTGCTGCTTCTCACGGGAGCAGTATCGGTGAGCCGATTGCACAGACTGACTGTCATGGCAAGTAGCGGCCACATCCGATGCCTGGCATGAACAAGTTGGGGAGCAATTCATCGCACCTCTGCCTTAGCTCTTGTGTATGCCCCAGCTGAGTATTGCGCACCTGTATAGAGTAAAAGTAGACACACTAGCCTGGGAGACACGAGCCTGAACAGCACCTTGTGAACCATCACTGGGTGCCTTCAATCTACTCCAGTCGATTCAATGTGATCATGGCTGATCATCCACAATCAGTACCCCGTACTTGCCTTCTCACCATATCCCCTGACTCCCCCTGTTAGCTTATTCTAAAGGGCTTGTATCAATTAGGCAACTTTTTAGGCGAGTGCAGGAGACTGCGCTCGCCTCGTGGTCGCCACATGTTCGCTGGTGGTATCTGGTGAGTTTCCTTCATGGTAGCATAGCGTTCCTGCATTCTGGGAACTAGTCACTGCCTCAGTATGGTTGCAGCAAATTTTTCAACATGTTGAAAAATTTTCTGCGACCAAAAATTGATTGCCATGGAGAAAATCGATACTTTTGTAGTTGTAGGTGCAGTGGTAATGGGCTCACCGTGTATTTGTATGTAGACGAGGTAGCCGTAGGTAGTTTTAGTTAATCTCCTTCGCTGAGCGGACATTTTCATTGGCTCATGATAATAAAACGTAAGCACGAGTTTTCAGAACCAAGGAAAACCAACCAGTAACGTTAAATTACCTCACAGCTGTGTATATCTGGCTCATTAAAAGTTGTCTGGCTTCTTAAAAGTGTCTCCACTCCTTATTCCCCCCCCTTCCCCCCCCTTCTCTCCCCCCTTCTCTCCCCCCTTCTCTCCCCCCCCCTTCTCTCCCCCCCCCTTCTCTCCCCCCCCTTCTCTCCCCCCCCTTCTCTCCCCCCCCCTTCTCCCCCCCCTTCTCCCCCCCCTTCTCCCCCCCCTTCTCCCCCCCTTCTCCCCCCCCTTCTCCCCCCCCTTCTCCCCCCCCCTTCTCCCCCCCCCTTCTCCCCCCCCCCTTCTCCCCCCCCCCTTCTCCCCCCCCTTCTCTCCCCCTTCTCCCCCCCCCTTCTCCCCCCCCCTTCTCCCCCCCCCTTCTCCCCCCCCCTTCTCCCCCCCCCTTCTCCCCCCCCCTTCTCCCCCCCCTTCTCCCCCCCCTTCTCCCCCCCCTTCTCCCCCCCCCTTCTCCCCCCCCTTCTCCCCCCCCCTTCTCCCCCCCCTTCTCCCCCCCCTTCTCCCCCCCCTTCTCCCCCCCCTTCTCCCCCCCCTTCTCCCCCCCCTTCTCCCCCCCCTTCTCTCCCCCCCCTTCTCTCCCCCCCCTTCTCTCCCCCCCCCTTCTCCCCCCCCCTTCTCCCCCCCCCTTCTCCCCTCCCCTTCCCTCCCCTTCCCCCCCCCCTTCTCCTTACGGTATCACCTTGGCTTTGCATCGTGTGAATTTCAGACAGCGCTCCCCCGCTTTCCCTGGCCCCCGCCTTTGCGATGTGTGTGTGTGTTCCATTCTTGACACTCGCCGTTCCACCTCCCGGTTTTTCAGCGAGTATCGCGAGCTTGACACTCGCTGGTAGTCCGCTGAAAAATCGCATAAGTGCGTCAGGGCCTTAACTCTCTTGAAAGCATCCAGAAAATTGGAGAATTTCACAGATTCACAATTCTCTGGGTGAAAACGTTTTTCCTCATCTCCATTCTAAATGGCCTACCCCTTATTCTTAAACTATGGCCCTTGGTTCTGGACTGTCCCAACATCGGGAACATGTTTCCTGCCTCTAGCGTGTGCAATCCATTAATAACTTATATGTTTCAATAAGATCTTCTCTCATCCTTCACCAGATAAATTCCAGAGTGTACAAGCCCAGCCGCTCCATTCTATTAACCTATGACTGTCCCGCCACCCAATTAACCTCGTGAACCTATGCTGCACTCCATCAATAGCAAGAATGTCCTTCCTAACATTTGGAAACTAAAACTGCACACAATACTCCAGTTGAGGTCTCACTTGGGCCCTGTACAACTGCAGAAGGAACTCTTTGCTCCTATACTAAACTCCTCTTGTCATTAAGGCCCACATGTCATTAGTTTTCTTCACTGCATGCTGCACCTGCATGCTTACTTACTGACCGATAAACAAGGTCTCCCAGATCTCGTTGTACTTCCCCTTTTCCCAACACTAGCCACCAAAGTGGATAGCCTCACATGTATCCACATTAAACTGCATGTGCCATACATCTGCCCAATCACCCAACCTGTCCAAGTCACCCTGCATCCTAATAGCATCCTCCTCACAGTTCACACTGCCACCCAGCTTTGTGTCATCTGCAAATTTGCTAATGTTACTTTTAATCCCTTCATCTAAATCATTAATGCATATCGTAGATAGCTGCGATCCCAGCACCGAGCCTTGCGGTACCCCACTAGTCACCGCCTTCCATTCTGTAAGGGACCCGTTAATCCCAACTCTTTGTTTCCTGTCTGCCAACCAATTTTCTATCCATGTCAGCATTCTACCCCCAATAACACGTGCTCTAATTTTGACCACTAATCTCCTATGTGGGATCTTATCAAATGCTTTCTGAAAGTCCAGGTACACTACATCCACTGGCTCTCCCTTGTCCATTTTCCTAGTTACATCTTCAACAAATTCCAGAAGATTAGTCAAGCATAATTTCCCCTTCATAAATCCATGCTGACTCGGACCGATCCTGTTACTGCTATCCAAATGTGCGGCTATCTCATCTTTTATAATTGACTCCAGCATCTTCCCCATCACCGATGTCAGGCTAACTGGTCTATAATTCCCCGTTTTCTCTCTCCAGCCTTTCTTAAAAAGTGGGATAATATTAGCTACCCTCCAATCCACAGGAACTGATCTTGAGTCTATAGAACATTGGAAAATGGTCACCAATGCATCCACGATTTCGAGAGCCACTTTCTTAAGTACCCTGGGATGCAGACCATCAGGGCCTGGGGATTTATCAGCCTTCAGTCCCATCAGTCTGCCCAACACAATTTCCTGCCTAGTGTGAATTTTCTTCAGTTCCTTCATCACCCTAGGTCCTCTGGCCACTAGTGCATCTGGGAGATTGTTTGTGTCTGCCTTAATGAAGACGGATCCAAATAACCTGTTCAACTCGTTTGCCATTTCATTGTTCCCTGTTATAAATTTACCTGTTTCTGTCTTCAAGGGTCCACCTTTGGCCTTAACTAATTTTTTCCTCTTTACATACCTAAAGAAGCTTTTACAATCCTCATTTATATGCTTGACTAGCTTAACTTCATACCTCATCTTTTCTCCTCATATTGCCTTTTTAGTTATCTTCTGTTGCTCTTTAAAGATTTCCCAAGACTCTGGCTTCCCACTAATCTTTGCTATGTTTTACTACTTTTATTTTATTTTTATACTGTTCTTGACTTCCCTTGTTAGCCACAGTCGCCCCTTACTCACCTGAGAATCATTCTTCCTCTTTGGAATGAACTGATCCTGCACCTTCTGTATTATTCCCAGAAATACCTGCCATTGTTGTTCGACTGTCATCCCTGCTAGGGTATCTTTCCAATCAACTTTGGCCAGCTCCTCCCTCATGGCTCTATCATCCGCTTTGTTCAACTGTAATACTGCCACTTCTGATTTTCCCTTCGCTTTTTCAAATTGTACATTAAAACAAAATATTATGGTCACTACCTCTTAATGGCTCCTTTACCTCGAGTTTCTTTATCAAATCAGGTTCATTACAAAACACTAAATACAGAATTGCCTTCTCTCTGGTAGGCTCCAATACATGCTGCTCTAAGAATCCATTTTGGAGGCACTTCACAAACTCCCTTTCTTGGGGTCCAGTACCAACCTGATTTTCCCAGTCTAACTGCATGTTGAAATCTCCCATAACCATAGCATTACCTTTGCGACATGCCAAATTTAACTCTTGATTCAACTTGCATCCTATATCGAGTCTACTGTTTGGGGGCCAGTAGATAACTCCCATTAGGGTATTTTAACCCTTACAATTCCTCAGTTCTATCCATATTGACTACAACTTCTGATTCTATGTCACCCCTCGCAAGGGACTGAATTTAATTCCTAACAAACATAGCGACCCCACCCCCTCTGCCCACCTGTCTGTCTTTTCGATTCCCATCCCTGGTCCTCTTGCAGCCATGTCTCTGGAATTCCCACAACGTCATACTTGCCAATTTCTAACTGAGCCTCAATCTCATCCACTTTTATTCTTATACTTCATGTAGCAATGTTACAAAATGTTGAGATTTTAAAAATCAAGTCTGCAAGCATTCTGAAACAAATATGAAACAATCTTACTTGGATGACCTGAAATTAAAGCATATAATTAGTTAGTTACCTAATTGTAGCCAATTACAAAATGCAATTACTAGTTCTAAACATCTATCCATTTCTTAAGAAAAGATTAACATTTTTAAATAGCCTAAGTGTCCAAATAACATTCACACAAGAATTCACAATATAACATGATTTTTAAATCTCATTGTCATTAATTTATAGGCCATATGGTAGGAATGTATTATATAATTCCCGTAAATTAATGGGCATTTTAATCATCTTGCGAGTGGGTTTTTGTAGAACATGATCGATTGGAAAGTTGCTGTTGCAGTGAATTTGAACCCCATATCGGCAGGAAAAACACTGCCGGTTCGTATGGGGCCAAAATCACATTTTCGCCAATGAAATTTGGATTATAGTAATCCAAAGAAGCAAATTTATATGTAAAATAAACGACTTACCTTATGTTTTGTTCCCTATGTAAGATCCGTCCCGTTGACGGCGTCAGAAGTCGCTTTTTTATTTTTTTCCAACGATTAAATTGTCCCACTTTTTTTTAAACTTCCGAGAACGCAAGTCGGAACGATTTTTCAGCATCAGTTAGCAGCCCGAGAAAATATATCTCGGACAGGCAGGAGAAAACGGCATTTTAATCCTCCCCGCCCCCCCCCACTCAAAGGCGCCAAAGCCGCACACACGGCCAGTGGCAGAACTGCAGTGCCGCTGCATGTAAGTATTGTAACATACCTACTTCATGCATTAATTTATAATACTTTTAATCCATTACTCCCCCTCACCTTTCACATCAATTCCTATTTCACTTGGCCATACTCTCCTATGACTTTATGACTGTGACTTTATGTATAGAATTGTAGTCAATGCTTTCTATGTTCTGTTGTGCTACGCAAAGAAAGATTTTCATTGTCCTGTCAGGGACACATGACAATAAACTCTTTGACTTTGACTTTGACTATCCCTTCCTAAGCTTTCTGCCCTGTTAATTCTGGTGTCTTTCATAACTTTTCTTATACTCTCTTTCACTTTAATTCCATCCTTATATGTCCAGTTTGTCTCCTCCCCCCCCCACCCCCCATTATTTAGTTTAATCCCACCCGTGTAGCAATGGCAAACCTGCCTGCCAGAATGCTGGTCCCCCGCCTGTTAAGGCGCAACCCATCCCTTTTGTACAATTCACCCTCACCCCAAAACAGATCCCAGTTGTCTAAAATCTAAATCCCTGCTTCCCACACCAGCTCCTCAGCCACATATTCAGATCCCCTATCTCCCTGTTCCTGCTCTCACCAGCACGAGGAACTGGAAGCAAACCGGAGATAACCACCCTGGAGGTCCTGCTTTTTAGCCTTCTTCTGAGTGTGTGACAATAATAAACCGAAACTAAAACTAAAGAAGCAAGGAGTGTTCATCCATTATCATACAGCCAGCATAAATTTCACATGGTATACAAGAACAATTCAGATAACTTCACTTCAAAAGAGGAAGAACTCTGCATTCTTACCTAATATTCCAAACTGAGTGTCGATTCCCACCGTGATCAGCATGAGGAAAAACAATGTGGACCATAGAGGAGCCCACGGCAGCTGCGCAAGAGCCTCTGGGTAGGCGATGAAAGCCAAACCGAAACCTGAACAGTGGATACAATCAAGTCAAGTGTTTTGTTGTCCTTTATCCCATATAGAACAAATGAAATTCTTACTTGCAGCAGCACAACAGAATATGTAAACGTAGTACACTGCAAACAATATAATAAACGAGAGAGAGAAAAAAAAGTTCAGTGTGTGTATATATACACACATGCTCATAAATACACATATAAATGTAAACACAAAAAACAAATAATAGTCTATTGTAGTACAGTGCTCATTTGAGGTTATAGTGTTTAATAGCCTGATGGCTGTGGGAAGCTGTTCCTGAACCTGGACATTACAGTTTTCAAGCTCCTGTACCTTCTTCCCGATGGCAGGAGTGAAATGAGTGTGTGGCTAGGATGGTGTGGGTCTCTGATGATGCTGGGTGCCTTTTTGAGGCAGCGACTCTGCTAAATCCCTTCGATGGTGGGGAGGTCAGAACGGTGATGGACTGGGTAGTGTTCACAACTTTTTGCAGTCTTCTTTGCTCCTGGGCACTCAAGTTGCTGAACCAGGCTGTGATGCAATCAGTCAATATGCTCTCTACTGTACACCTGTAGAAGTTCAAGGGAATCCTTTCTGACATACCAAATATCCATAATCTTCACCGGAAGTAGAGGCGTTGATGTATTTTCTTTATAATTACATTAGTGTGCTGGGACCAGCAAAGATCTTCGGAAATATGCACACCCAAGAATTTGAAATTTATGACTCTCTCCAGCATCGTTCCGTTGATATAAACAATATTGTGGGATCACATCCTTCCTCTTCCAAAGTCCACAATCAGTTCATTAGTTTTACTGATGTTGAGGGCTAGGTTGTTGTGCTGCTACCATTTGGTCAATCGGTCAATCTCACTTCTATACTCTGACTCATCACCATCTGTAATTCATCCAACAACGGTGGTGTCCTCTACAAACTTGAAGATGGAGTTCGCACTGTGTCCGGCTACAGTCATGAGCATAGAGCGAGTAGAGCAGGGGGCTGAGCACACAGCCTTGAGGTGCTCCCGTACCGATTGTTATTGAGGAAGAAGTGTTCTGCAATTTTGGAAAAGACTATGGTCTGTGGATGAGGAAGTCGAGGATCCAATCGCAGAGGGTTGTGCAGAGACCCAGTTCCATGAGCTTGGTAACCAGCTTGAATACCGAGCTGCAGTCTATAAATAACAGCCTGACGTATGTGTTTTTATTGTCCACGTGGTCTAGTGCAGAAGTGAGATCATAAAGTGATTCAATGAGGTTTAAAAGATACCTCTTGTAAACCGATAGTATTTAGACTTCAGAGACACAGCATGGAAACAGATTATTCGGCCCACCGAATCCACACCAACCTGTTTACATTAGTTTGATATTATTTATTTTCATCATTGATTCCTTAGTTATGGGGAGAAGGCAGGAGAATAGGGTTAAGGGAGAGAGATAGATCCGCCATGATTGAATGGCAGAGTAGTCTTGATGGGCCGAATAGCCTAATTCTACTCCTATCACTTATTGACTTATGATCGGAGAACATGGAGAAAACCCACGCGACCACAGGAGGAACGTACAAACTCCATACAGACAGCACCCGAGGTCAGGATCGAACCCGGGTCTCTGATGCTGTGAGGATGATGTGAAGTAGGTTACAGCAAATAAAGTTTGGTCACGGCTGTGATGTGGGAAAGGGGACAGCGGTTTGCACACAGACCATTATTTGACCCATTCACCAGGCAAACTCAAAAAGTTCCTCTCCCCATTCTTACATTTGTAACAGTTTTACAATGATTCTACTTCCTCCAGACTTCTCTGTCATTTCCATTTGAGGCACACAGAGGGTTGACAGAATTTTGTTTTGCTGTGATGGAAAAAGCAAATATTAAAGGATGTAACTTTAAGGTGGGAGGGGCAAAGTTTAAAGGAGATGTGCAGTGCAAGTTTTTTTTTACATGGGTCAGTGCCAGGAACGCTTCAGGGGGTGGTAGTTGAGGCAGATACAAAAGAGACATTTAAGAGACTTGGATAGATATGTAGAGAATGGAGAGATTTGAATTTTGTGCAGGTAGATAAGAGTTGGGCATGGTGTCCTGTTTGTCACGGACATTGTGGGTCAAAGGGCTGTCCCTGTGCTGCACTGTTCTATGTTCTTTGTCCATAACTTTACTGTTCACTTCTTCACTCCCTCCTTTATCTGCATCCTAAGACCTGTTAAGCTTTAACCTTTCCCAGTTCTGATAAATGGTCATTAATTTGAGCCATTAACTCAATTTCTAAACTAAAAAGGCAATACGGGGAGAAAATATGAGGTACGAAGGTAAGGTAGCCAAGAATATAAAGGAGGATAGTAAAAGCTTCTTTAGGTATGTGAAGAGGAAAACATTAGTTCATAGAAACATAGAAAATAGGTGCAGGAGGAGGCCATTCGGCCCTTCGAACCAGCACCGCCATTCATTGTGATCATGGCTGATCGTCCCCAATCAATAACCCGTGCCTTCCTTCTCCCCATATCCCTTGATTCTACCATCCCCTAGAGCTCTATCTAATGCTCTCTTAAATCCATCCAGTGGTTTGGCCTCTGCTGCCCTCTGTGGCAGGGAATTCCATAAATTCACAACTCTCTGGGTGAAAATGTTTTTTCTCACCTCTGTCTTAAATGGCCTCCCCTTCATTCTAAGACTGTGGCCCCTGGTTCTGGACTCGCCCAACATTGGGAACATTTTTCCTGCATCTAGCTTGTCCAGTCCTTTTATAATTTTATATGTTTCTATAACATTCACCCCTCATCCTCCTAAACTCCAGTGAATACAAGCCTAGTCTTTTCAATCTTTCCTCATATGACAGTCCCGCCATCCCAGGGATCAATCTCGTGAACCTACGCTGCATTCCTCAATCACAAGGATGTCCTTCCTCAAGTTAAGAGACCAAAACTGTACACAATACTCCAGATGTGGTCTTACCAGAGCCCTATACAAATGCAGAAGAACCTCTTTACTCCCAAACTGAAATCCTCTTGTTATGAAGGCCAACATTCCATTGGCTTTCTTCACTGCCTGCTGTACCTGCACGCCAACTTTCAGTGACTGGTGCACAAGGACACCCAGGTATCGCTGTACCTCCCCCTTACCTAACCTAACCCCATTGAGATAATAATCTGCCCCCTTGTTTTTGCCAACAAAGTGGATAACCTCACATTTATCAATATTATACTGCATCTGCCCACTCACTAAACCTGTCCAGGTCACCCTGCAATCTCCTAACACCCTCTTCACAGTTCACACTGCCACCCAGCTTTGTGTCATCTGCAAACTTGCTAGTGTTGCTCATAATTCCCTCTTCCAAATCATTAATATATATAGTAAACAGTTGCGGCCCCAACACTGAGCCTTGAGGCACTCCACTTGCCACTGGCTGCCATTCTGAAAAGGACCCGTTCACTCCTACTCTTTGCTTCCTGTCTGCCAGCCAATTTTCTGTCCACATCAACACCCCCAATACCATATGCTCTAATTTTAGTCTACCATGCGGGACCTTATCAAAGGCTTTCTGAAAGTCTAGATACATTACATCCATTGGCTCCCCTTCATCCATTTTGCTTGTCTCATTCTCAAAAAATTCCAGAAGATTAGTCAAGCATGATTTTCCTTTCATAAATCCATGCTGACGTGGATAATCCTTTTACTGCTATCCAAATGTCCCATTATTAATCATCTTTAATGATTGACTCCAGCATCTTTCCCACCACCGAAGTCAGGCTAACTGGTATGTAATTCCCCGTTTCCTCTCTCGTTCCTTTCTTGAAAAGTGGGATAACATTAGCTATCCTCCAATCCACAGGAACTGATCCTGAATCTATTGAACATTGGAAAATGATCACCAATGCATCCATGATTTCTCGAGCCACTTCCTAAGTACCCTGGGATGAAGACCATCAGGCCCTGGGAATTTATTAGCCTTCAGTCCCATCAGTCTACCCAATAAAAGATGAAATAGCCGCACCTTTGGATAGCGGTAAAAGGATCGGTCCGAGTCCGCATTGATTTACGAAGGGGAAATCATGCTTGACTAATCTGGAATTTTTGGAGGATGTAACTAAGAAAATGGACAAGGGAGAGCCAGTGGATGTAGTGTACATGGACTTTCAGAATGCATTTGATAAGGACCCGCATAGGAGATTAGTGGGCAAAATTAGGGCACATGGCATTGGGGGTAGAGTGCTGACATGGATAGAAAATTGGTTGGCAGACAGGAAACAAAGAGTAGGGATAAACGGGTCCCTTTCAGAATGGCAGGCAGTGATTAGTGGAGTACTGCAAGGCTCAGTGTTATGACCGCAGCTTTTTACAATATATATTTAGGATTTAGATGAAGGGATCACGTAACATTAGCAAATTTGGAGATGACACAAAGCTGAATGGCAGTGTGAACTTTGAGGAGGATGCTATGAGAATGCAGGATGACTTGAACAGGTTGGGTGAGTGGGCAGATGCATGGCAGATGCAATTTAATGTGGATAAATGTGAGGTTATCTATTTTGGTAGCAAAACAGGAAGGCAGATTATTATCTAAATGGTGTCAAGTTGGGAAAAGGGGAAGTATAAGGGGATCTGGGTGTCCTTGTTCATCAGTCAATGAAAGTAAGCATGCACATACAGCAGGTAGTGAAGAAAGCGAATGGCATGTTGGCCATCATAACAAGATGAGTTGAGTGCAAAGAGGTCCTTCTGCAGTTGTACAGGGCCCTAGTGAGACCACACCTGGAGTGTTGTGTGCAGTTTTGAGCTCCACATTTGAGGAAGGACATTCTTGCCATTGAGCGAGAGCACAAGGTTAATTCCTGGGATGGAGGGACTGTCAAATGTTGAGAGAATGGAGCGGCTGGACTTGAATAACCCAGGAATTTAGAAGGATGCGAGGGGATCTTATTGAAACATACGATTATTAAAGGTTTGGACACGCTAGAGGCAGGAAACATGTTCCCGATGTTAGGCGGGTCCAGAACCAGGGGCCACAGTTTAAGAATAAGGGGTAAGCCATTTAGAATGCAGTTGTGAGTCTGTGGAATTCACTGCCTCAGTGGGAGGTAGAGGCCGGTTCTCTGGATACTTTCAAGACAGAGCTAGATAGGGCTCTTAAAGATAGCGGAGTCAGGGGTTATGGGGAGAAGGCAGGAACGGGGTCCTGATTGTGGATGATCAGCCGTGATCACATTGAATGGCAGTGCTGGCTCGAAGGGCCGAATGGCCAACTCCTGCACCCAGTCTAATGTCTATTGTCTATTGTTACCTGACTGAGCGACCTCTGAAACAGGCTTGTCCTGTACATGAGCCATGTGTCCCAGGATGGAGAAGATGGCAAATCCGGCAAACACACTCGTGGCACAATTCACCATACAGACAAGGATGGTGTCTCTGTAACAGTTATTGTGGAATTTGTTGTAGGATGATAGGGTTAACAAGTTACCCCATCCCACTGCATAAGAATAGAATATTTGTGTTGCAGCATCTTTCCAAACCTGGGGAACAGAAAATAAAATTAGTCAGCACAGTGATATTAAATTCAAACGTATTCAACAAGTTTGGATCAGTGACAGTCAGAATCATTTTCCCAGCATAAAAAGAATACATACAAGATGGCATAGCTATGTGGAGAGAGGGACAAATTTTGAAGAAGATGTGCAAGGTAAGTATTTTACACATAGCATTGCAACTTCTGGGAAAACACTGCTGGAGTTGGTGGCAGAGGCAGATATGATAGTGGCATTGAATACATTTTTCATAGGCACATGGATATGCAAGTAATGGAGAAATATGGATTACATGCAGGCAGATGGTCTCGGCATCATGTTGTGCATAGACATTGTGGGCCTGTTCTTGTACTTTAATTTTCTCACCACTGACTTCTCACTTTTTCATTCAGAGGATGGTGGGTATATGGAACAAGCTGACAAAGGAGGTAGTTGAGGCAGGTGCTATAGAAGCACTTCATAGTCCCTTCAGTCTAACTTGCCGATGCTAGCCTCATTTTCCCTTGAGAAACCATTGATACTTTTCCCTCTCACAAACCTATGTCCTCTGGTTCTTGAATCCCCTACCATGGGGAGAAATACTATTCATTTACCCTATCTATTCCCCTCGTGATCTTATAGGTCTTTAGCCTCAGCCCTCAGCCCTCAGCCTCCTGCGTTCCAAGGCATAAAGTTCTAGCCTGCCCAACCTCTCCCTATAGATAGACACAAAATGCTGGAATAACTCAGCGGTTCAGGCAGTATTTCTAGAGAAAAGGAATAGGTGACATTTCAAGTCTTATTCATACTCTCCCTATATTGTGTGCAATTTTGGTCTTCTAATTTGAGGAAGGATATTATTGGTTAATTCCCAGGATGCGGGACTGACATATGATGAAAGAATGGGCCGACTGGGTTTGTAATAATTGGAATTTAGGATGAGAAGGGATCTTATAGAAACATAAAATTCTTAAATGATTGGACAGGGTAGATGCTGGAAAAATGTTCCTGATGTTGGGGGAGTCCAGAACCAGGGGTCACAGTCTAAGAAATTGGGGTAGGCTATTTGGTACTGAGATGAAAACATTTGTCACCTAGAATAGATAATTGTGAATCTGTGGAATTCTCTGCCACAGAAGGCAGTAGAGGCAAATTTATTGGATGTTTTCAAGAGAGAGTTAGATTTAGCTCTTAGAGCTGAAGGAATCAAAGGATATGGTAGAAAATGCAGGCAAAATAATAGTGAGCCCTACTTAATACTACTGCAGAAGTTGAGCCAAGGTTTGGCAAATAATTTTTACGAGAAAGTTCCCTGTAGCAGGGGGTATTACTTGCAAGAAGAGGTTGGACAGGCTTGCATTGCTTTTTTTCTGGAACACCAGAGGTTGAAGGAAGACACGAGAATATCTCAGCGTGACAGGCAGCTTTTCTGGAGAGAAGGAATGGGTGATGTTTCGGTTCGAGACCCTTGAGCTCTCGACCTTCTCTCCAGAGATGCTGCCTGTCCTGGTGAGTTACTCAGCATTTTGTGTCTACCTTTAATTTAAACCAGCATTTGCAGTTCTTTCCTTCACACTTGAGTATATAAACTGGGTTATTGCAACAACAGACACCATTCCCCCCCATGGTCTGTTATAACAGTTTTCTGTATATCTGGCGAGATTACCCTGGTAAGATTACCTCAGCATCAACCAGTTTTGAGAAGTCCGACTGGTTTCCAATGTAGAATTCAATCCCTTTCCGGGCTCCCTCCAGGGTCAGTCCTCGGATCAGAAGTACGGTCAGAACCACGTATGGGAATGTTGCAGTGAAATAAACCACCTGGAGAGGGATTGTTAGATTGTTCTGCATTGTTGTACATCTACACCACTGAATTCAATTAAAAGGCAAACGGGAGGAACTATAATCAAAGCAGAGAATGAAGCAGTCGAAACTGGATGAGATCTAACAACATGGAATGTATATTTAATGCTGGGTTGTGCAGTGAACTAAATTTAAATGGCACAGGTGAGCTAATTTAATGACACATCATGGAAATAGGCTCTTTAGCCCACCGAGTCCAAGCTGACTATCAATCACCTGCTCACACTAGTTCTATGTTATCTCACTGCTGCATCCACTCTCTACACATGGGGCAATTTAGAGGGCCAATCAATTTAGAAACCCGCACGTCTTGGGGATGTCAGAGGAAACCAGAGCACATGGAGGAAACCCACGTAGTCACAGGGATAACGTGCAAACTCCACGCAGATAGCATCCAAGTTCAGGATTGATCCCAGGTCTTTAGCACTGTGAAACAGCAGTTTTACCAACTGCACCATTTTACAACCACCGACTGGACAATCATACTCTGCACCATGAATGCAATCAAGCAGCAGATAAATAATGCAAAACAGTTCATGATATATTTGACATGAAATGTTGTTGGTGGGTTTCTATGCCATTCTTCCTATTCAGTTGAATCACATTTCCCTAAATGGAAACCACCAGGTTACCGAGCCAGCCCTCATCTATCCAATCACTGGGCTGGTGCTGATCAGCCTTCCAGCTGTATATTCACCCACAGTCCTGGAGGAGAAACCCTGAGACCAGGGGCCGGTTGTAGCAGTTTGGGTACTCGCTGCCATTCCTTAACTCAGGGACAATCTTCAGATGCCCCGCTCCCCTCGCACAGAGCCAGTTGTAACATCAATGAGATTTCCTGGTGTAGAAACCCATATTTTATCACCAGAGTTTGACCCATTTCTTTAACCTCTCTAAAATTATTTTACCTTTCCTGAAGATTTGATTCCTTTAGACAGAGCGGCCCCAACTATCAGCCAGGCCAGAAGCAGACAGAGAGCCAAGTGCCAGACAATCTCCCCCATCTCATCTATCGACCTTGACCGGTGTAAAACCTGCTTACTGAATAAGATGAAAAGAAAACATCACATCTCATGAATCAGTTCAGTACACAGCATCATTATGAGATATAAACCACGAGGCATTCAACCAATCATTTGGATGTGTTAAAATCAACTTTAGCATGTATCAAAGTTAAAACACATAAAACTTTGCCAAGATAGCAATCAGCTTGCAGCACAGGAGAACCGAGACAGCATAGTGGCACAGCAGTAGGGTTGCTGCCTGACAATGCCAGAGGCCTGGGTTTACAAGAATGATCCCAGGAATGAGTAGGTTAACATATGATGAGCGTTTGTCAGCACTGGGACTGTACTCATGGAGTTTAGAAGAATGAGGGAGACCTCATTGAAACATACAGAACAGTGAAAGGTTTGGATAGAGTGGATGTGGAGAGGATGTTTCCACTAGTGGTAAAGCCTAGGACTAGAGTCCATAGCCTCAGAATTATAGGACGTTCTTTTAGGAAGGAGATGAGGAGGAATTTCTTTAGTCAGAGGGTGATAAATCTGTGGAATTCTTTGCCACAGAAGATTGGGGAGGCCAAGTCAGTGGATATTTTAAAATTCAAGTTCAAATTCACGTTCGCGTTTATTGTCACTTGACCAACTAAGGTACAGTAAAATTTGAGTTCCCATACAGCCATACTAAGAGAAAAGTGACAATACACACAGCCACATAAAATAAAATTTAACATAAACATCCACCACAGTGGAATCCACATTCCTCGCTGTGGTGGAAGGCAATAAAGTTCAGTCATCTTCCTCCTTTGTTAACCCATGGTTGGGACCTTTGAACCATCCGCACTTGCTGCTGCTGACGGCCCGATGTTCAAGCCCACTCGGGATGATTGAAACTCCAGCGTCGGGATGGATCGGAACACTCCACAGCATGGGGCTCCCAAGTCGAGATAGATTCTTGGTTCTTAGAGGTGTCCGTGGTTATGGAGAGAAGGCAGGATAATGGGGTTAGGATGGAGAGATGGATCAGCCATGATTGAATGATGGAATAGACTAGATGGGCTGAATGGCCTAATTCTACTCCTATCAATGATTACCTTATGGGTGCTGTCTGTAGAGAGTTTGTGCATTCTCTCTGTGACTGGGTGCTCCGGTTTCCTCGCACATTCTATAAAAGGTTAATTGGCTTCTGTAAATTGCCTTTAGTGTGTAGGATGCAAAACTAGGATAACATAGAACGAGTGTATGGGTAATCCTTGGTTGGTGGCACTCAGTGGGCTGAATAGCCTCATCCCTTGTATATTTAAACTAAACTAGGCAGTGATAACGAAAAGATGCAAGAAACATTAAAGCAGAGTCATATAGCTTGGAAACAGGCCCTTCGGCCCAACTCATCAATGCTGACTACATTGCACCATCTTCGCTGGTTACATTTGCCTTGGTTTGGCCCATATCCCTCTAAACCTTGCTGCTAGAAATAGCATGGTCATAAATCTAGGACCATTTTAGAAGTCATCAAGCGGGACCAAGAAATTGAGAAGAAAGGAGGTGATGAAATATTAGAACAAACTGACAAGAAAAATAAAATGAATTGAAAAAAAACATAGATATCCAAAAGGGAATTAGCAAAACCTAATCTGGATCGCTTACAGACCAAGATAGGAAAAATTATAACACTTATATTTTGCCAGAATGTTTTAGAAAACTCCCACAAACGGTGATCCAGAGTGAGTATGAGACTCAAAGACTGGGGAACAAAGAAAACATATTAGTGAAATTAATAGAATTTAAAGTTAACATAATGCTAGGATTTTGTCATTTCATTTAGGATTCTGAAGTAGGTAACAAATAGTGAATCAAGTGGTTGTTCTGGATAGGTTATAAACCCTTAGGTAGATGCTTTGGCAAAGTGTATTGGCCTTGAAATGTTAACATCTGATGCTGCTCAATCCTCTTTATCTTATGGATTTCTGGATCTGTAGCTTTCTAGAGTTGCATTCATGTTGTAAAATTAGAGTACATAATATTGCAGGCAATGTACTGGCATGGACTAATGATTAATTAACAGGCAGAGCAGTAAAAAAGGATCAGTTTTTGGTTGAGACAGAGTGATCAGTGGGGTACCACAGGAGTCAGTGCTGTGACCCCAGCTTTCTCAATCATAATCATGGAGTTAAAAATGGGATCAAGTATAATATATTTATGTTCATCAATGATATATGGCATAGTGATGATGTAAGGACGTTTCAAGGTTTTTTCCACGAGTAGTAGCTCTAGTCAATAACTAAAAATGTGTAGCCTCCTTTTGCTCTGGTATTTTATTTAATGCACATGTTTAATCAATAATGTTTTATTATTAATGTTCAATGTTTTATGTGTTATTCCTAACTGTCACTGTATGTCATGTCACTTGCGGGCGGAGCACCAAGGTAAATTCCTTGTATGTGAATACTTGGCCAAAAGCTTATTCATTCATTCAGTCAGAGGGTAGCGGGTATATGGAATGAGCTGCCAGAGGAAGTAGTTGAGGCAGGTACTGTAACTTTATTTAAAAGACACTTGGTCAGGTACATGGACAGGAAAGATTTAGAGGGATATGGGCCAAATGCAGGCAAATTGATTTTGGTTGGGTGGGCATGTTTCTGTGCTGTATCATTATGACTCCAAGTCAAACTCTTATAATCACTCATCAAACCAGACATTCACTTGACTATCCTCCCCGGAGGAAGTGCCAGGCAGTATGGTGCAGGTGAATGATGCCGCTTTCTCCAGCAAGTTACTTACTCCCAGTATTGCTCGGTGGGGCCTTGGTGAGGAACATAGATTTCCGATCCATTGGAACAAGTTTTGTTGTTTTCCTGCAGCCAGGTTGTATTAACGACTTCTGAATATCCGCCATCCCGAGTGAGATTGCAGAACGGATCTGCAAAACATGGGGTGGATTTACTAGATCATTTCTTTTGAAACAAAGATACATTTCCAGTCTAATAATCAGGGTCACTGTTGTTTTCACATTGAATCTGTCTGATCCCTTTAATCAGCTGAGTGAGGGTTCAGAAGAGTCGGACACAATGGAACTAGATGCTCTGGTTATCACTCTGTGAGTGATGGAAGATTTTCAATTATACTATAATGCTGGTAATCTGAATCAGCATAACATTTATCACAACTCAATGCCAGACAAAAGCCAAAGTTCCTGTCTGCAGTATGTGAAACATGAAGGCTTCCCTTCCCGATGGTGGGCCGCGGCTGTGGATTGGGAACGAGACTGGAGGCCTTTATCGAAGTGCCGCAGTCTAGATGCCTCCCGAATCGCCGTGTAGAAGCCCGAGTCGGGGGAAGCGGCCAACGGAGCCCGCGGCTGGGGTCCGCGTCCACACCATGGAGGCGTGAAGTGGGGCGTTGACAGTGGTGAGGCCTCTCGGCAGTGGTGAAGCCTTGCAGCGGCATCGATGCCTTGCGGGTCGACAGTCGATGAGAGCGTGGAGGACCACCATGAGGGAAGGGGAAGAACAATGGAGGACCCAGCGTGGGGGAATTGCCGTGATGAAGGAGGGCAGAGAACAACGGACAATGGGGGGAGTGGAAGGCAATGGAGGACCCGGCGTGGGAGAACCGCTGTGGGGGGGGGGAACTAAAGGAAGAGCCGACGTGCTGTGTAACTTTGTCAGTGCCGAAGTTGACTGCTATTTGCAAGCAAAAAATCTCACTGTGCCGAGTCACATGTGACAATAACGTATTCCTACTCCTATATTATTATGGCAGTTGGCATGTTGGTGCATTGGTAAAACGTTTGGTACGAGAATGAATGCCTCAGTCCAGTGAAACAGCTTGGATCTATTTCTTGTCATTGTGTTAGCAAGCTGGGATGGACCTGTTGACTCCAAATGGAATGTTGTCTGAGTCATAAGGAAGCCACAGGGTTATTCTTAATGCAATTAACGTCCATAAGAAGGAGGGAAGAGATGTTTTGCTGACACCATTCAGGTAATAATCTGCATTCCTGTTCTTGCCACCAAAGTGGATAACCTCACATTTATCCACATTATACTGCATCTGCCATGCATCTGTCCACTCACCCAACCTATCCAAGTCACCCTGCAGCTTCATAGTATCCTCCTCGCAGCTTACACTGCCACCCAGCTTTGTGTCATCCACAAACTTGGAGATGTTACATTTAATTTGCTCATCTAAATCGTTAATACATATTGTAAGTAACTTGGATCCCAGCACTGAGCCTTGCTCGCACAAGTCACTGCAATAGAATTTCTACTGATTACAATGGCGATTGAATTTTGTGATCAGACAGCACCCACAGCCCAGCCTGTATAACAAGGTTACACATCACCCACAGCCCCAGGCTGCGTCTCAAAGTCATACATCACCCACAGCCTCATTCTGATTCACTCTCCATTTTATCAATCACTCAGATGGAGTAAATGTTGAATATTTATTGTACAAACATTAGACAAAACGGTACCTCTGCGTGTCCGACTGCAGGTTTCATCCGCACCCCACCAGCTGAAGCAGTCTGACCACGGCAGGGGGGATTGGAAGGAGGCAAACAGGTAGAACAGGCTGTAGGCGATGATGCAGATGTAGGAACTCGCTGAAATCACTGATAGAAAGATCATAGTGGTCCCGACACCTTAAATTAAGACAAAAGCAGTAACATAGTAAGTATGCTGACTAATTCTTCCCCATTAGCTCAGTTGGTTGGATGAACAGTTGCCATTTTTTACAAGAAGGCCTTCTTAATTGTAGAAATGTCCCAGATGACCACAACTGCAGGAAATCGCACTGCCCGCAGCCACTTTAGCTCAGATATCAAGTACATGCTGACATTTGATATTAAAAACAAAGTGTCAAAGTGCTGGAGGAACTCAGTGGGTCAGGCAGTATCTGCAGGGAAATGGACAGATGATCTTGGCTCTGGACCTTTCATTAGACTACAATCTTTGGTGTGAAGAAAGGTTTTCACCCAAATATGTCATTTGTCCGTTTCCTCCACAGATGCTGCCTGACCAGCTGAGTTCCTCCAGTGGTTGTTCAAGGTTCCAGCTTCTAGTCTGTTGTGTCTACATAGAGTAATGGAGTCATAAAGCACAGAAACAAGCCCTTCTTCCTAACTTGTCCATGCGGACCAAGATGCCCTGTCTCCACTTGTCCCACCTACCTGCTTTTGGCCCACATCTATCTAAACATTTCCATCCTTTACCAATTACCCTCTGACCTCCCCACCATCAAAGGGATCTATCGCAGTCGCTGCCTCAAAAAGGCAGCCAGCATCATCAAAGACCCTGGCCACACACTCATCTCTCCGTTGCCATCGGGAAGAAGGTACAGGAACTTGAAATCTGGAACATCCAGGTTCAGGAACAGCTGCTTCCCCACAGCCATCAGGTTACTAAATACGACATCAATCAAGCTCTGAACAATAACAGTCTATTGCACTTTACCTGTTTATTTATTGTGTACATATATGGTCTATGGTATATAGACACACCCAACTTTCATCCCCTGTACCGTGACATGACAATAAAACTCTCTTGACACCTGAACTTCCACCTGATCCATTGTTTTCTAATGGAAGTATCATTAACCTGAGAGTCCACAGAAGATGCAATTCAGTTCATTTTGGTTCGTTGTCATGTGTGCAGCGGTGCAGTGGAGAGCTTTTGTTGTGTGCTGGCCAGTCAACAGAGAGACAATACATGATTACAATCGATCCGTTTACAGTGTGTGGATGCATGATGAGTGAATGATGTTTGGTGCAAGGTGGGGCCAACAAAGTCCGATCAAGGATGATTCGAGGGGCATCAAAGAGGTAGATAGTTCAACCCGAGAGTTGTGATTCTGTGGAATTGTCTGCCACAGAAGGCAGTGGAGGCCAATTCACTGGATGTTTTCAAGAGAGAGTTAAATTTAGCTCTTAGGGCTGAAGGAATCAAGGGAGTTGGGGAAAAAGCCGGAACAGGGTACCGATTTTAGATGATCAGCCATGATCATACTGAATGGCGGTGCTGGCTCGAAGGGCCGAATGTTTCTGTTTCTATGTTTCTGTTTCTATGTTTCCATCCATGTACCTGTCCAAATGTCTTTTAAATCATTTGATGTGAACTTTGAGTAGGTGAGCCAAGATTTACACATTAGTTCCAAACTTATAGAATAACTTTGTGGGGATGATACAAGTTTCAGCAAAATAAACTTTGTTGCAATATCAATCTATATTACTAAAAGTCTGATCTTGTCCACCTCCTGTTGTTCTGTATATTGAATTTAGAAAAAAACACTGCCACTTACGGCTGTCATTTTCGGCCATCTTACTCAGAGTCCCCCTCCGCTGCGCAGAACAAGAGGATTTTTCCCATTGATGAAAAATAAAAGGGTTATTAGTGTTGAAAAAATGTTGAGATTCTCTCTCCTGAAAGCAACGCCCCTTCCAGAGGGACTATAAAACCCAGAAGTGTTGAGTGCCTCAGTCAGTCTCTGCAAGATGGGGGAGAGAGACTGTCACGTCTCTCAGTCTGAGCTGTGAATAACACTGAACACATGTCTACTAAATTGTGAGTGGTTTTACTGACCTGTCAATGCCCTTAATGTGGTTTGAAAATATAGTTTGGCAATACTAAAGCTGTGTTGCCTTTGGTTTGAAAATGCTAATGCGGTGTTGCCTTTGGTTTGGAAATGCTAAAGCTGTGTTGCCTAATTAAAGTTCCCTTGCCTAATTACAGTTGCCTTGCCTAATTAAAGTTTCATTGCCTTCTATATAATTAAAAGTCTAATCTTGATCACTTCCTCTTTGCGCTTTATATTGATTTTAGAAAAGACGCTACCACGTACGGCTGTGATTTTTGGCCATCTTACTCAGAGCCCCCCCCCCCCCCTCCGCTCATCAGGTGCCAAGGATTTTTCCCATCGAAGAAAAATAAAAGAGTTATTTGTGTTTAACAAAACTTTTGAGATTCTCTCTCCTGTCAATCACGCCATGAAGGCCATGCCCCTTCTAGTGGGAGGGGGGACTATAAAACCCAGAAGTGTGGGTGTGGCTCAGTCTCTGCAAGATGGAGGAAGGAGAGGTCATGACTCTCTATCTTTTGTGGCCTTGCACCCTGCTTGAAATGGTATGAAACTGCACTTGAATTTGGTGGCCTTGCACCTTGCTTGAAGTGGTATTAAACTGCACTTGAATTTGGTGGCCTTGCACCCTGCTTGAAATGGAATTTGAAGGATTAGTCGTGAGTCAACTGCCAGCCCACCAGCCGTGAGTGAGTGAGCTGCCAGCACAACAGGCTTGAGTAACTGAGCCGCCAGCCCAAGAATCCATTTGGCCCACAATCTCCATACTAACCCACTGGAAACGAGTCCCTTCAGCCCACAACACCCATACTAGTGCTCCAACCCCCCCCCCCCACTGGCCACCAATATTGGAATCGGTGGAGAGATGGAATATTGTGTTGGGGGACCAGCCCTCCCCTGTGATGCTGGGACCCAACGGTTTCCCACTAAATCTAGTTTTATACTAAAACTCTTCCCTTTGTTCTTGTGTGGGCCAGGGTTGTGTCAGCTTTCTGTCAATCTCCTTAATTCCTATCTTTTTCCAAACCCTAGGCCACAGCCTTCCCATTTAGAAACATAGAAATTAGGTGCAGGAGTAGGCCATTCGGACCTTCGAGCCTGCACCGCCATTCAATATGATCATGGCTGATCATCCAACTCAGTATCCCGTACCTGCCTTCTCTCCATACCCTCTGATCCCCTTAGCCACAAGGGCCACATCTAACTCCCTCTTAAATATAGCCAATTAACTGGCCTCAACTACCCTCTGTGGCAGAGATTTCCAGAGACCCACCACTGTGTGAAAAAAGTCCTTCTCATCTCGGTCCTAAAGAATTTCCCCCTTATCCTTAAGCCGTGACCCCTTGTCCTGGACCTCCCCAACATCGGGAACAATCTTCCTGCATCTAGCCTGTCCAACCCCTTAAGAATTTTGTACGTTTCTGTAAGATCCCCTCTCAATCTCCTAAATTCTAGACAGTCCTGACATCCCAGGAATCAGTCTGGTGAACCTTCTCTGCACTCCCTCTATGGAAATAATGTCCTTCCTCAGATTTGGAGACCAAAACTGTTCGCAATACTCCAGGTGTGGTCTCACCAAGACCCTATACAACTGAAGTAGAACCTCCCTGCTCCTATACTCAAATCCTTTTGCTATGAAAGCTAACATACCATTCGCTTTCTTCACTGCCTGTTGCACCTGCATGCCTACTTTCAATGACTGGTGTACCATGACACCCAGGTCGCGCTGCATCTCCCCTTTTCCTAATCGGCCACCATTTAGATAATAGTCTGCTTTCCTATTTTTGCCACCAAAGTGGATAACCTCGCATTTATCCACATTATACTGCATCTGCCAAACATTTGCCCACTCACCCAGCCTATCCAAGTCACCTTGCAGTCTCCTAGCATCCTCCTCACAGCTAACACTGCCTCCCAGCTTAGTGTCATCTGCAAACTTGGAGATATTGCCTTCAATTCCCTCATCCAGCATTAATGTATATTGTAAATAGCTGGGGTCCCAGCACTGAGCCTTGCGGCACGCCACAAGTCACTGCCTGCCATTGTGAAAAGAACCCATTTACTCCTACTCTTTGCTTCCTGTTTGCCAGCCAGTTCTCTATCCACATCAATACTGAACCCCCAATGCCATATGCTTTAAGTTTGTATACTAATCTCTTATGTGGGACCTTTTTGAAAGCCTTCTGGAAGTGCAGATACACCACATCCACTGGTTCTCCCCTATCCACGCTACTAGTTACATCCTCGAAAAATTCCACAAGATTCGTCAGACATGATTTACCTTTCATAAATCCATGCTGACTTTGTCCAATGATTTCACCACTTTCCAAATGTGCTGCTATCCCATCTTTAATAACTGACTCTAGCAGTTTCCCCACTACCGATGTTAGACTAACTAGTCTGTAATTCCCCGTTTTCCCTCTCCCTCCCTTCTTAAAAAGAGGGGTTACGTTTGCTACCCGCCAATCCTCAGGAACTACTCCAGAACACATGTTACTCACATTTTTCCTGCGAACGCAATAAATATCTTCCCGTCGCATTTCAACCTATATTTCCCAAGTTACTAATCTTTTAAAAACAGTTTCAAATTATTAACTTTTTCAAGCTCTCATTTTGAAGAGAAAAATTCCGACTGACGTTGCAGTCGACTCGCTAGGCAAGACACGACACTCCACGCGGGAGGGGGACTCAAGCTCTCCAACAAAATTTTTCCCAATTGTTAAAGTTCCAGTTTTTTTAGCGTCACAATCCTCTTGCAAACTCCGGGCGCGTGGGTCACTCCAACCCGCTTGGCCCTGCTGGCATCCCTCTCCCTCTCCATCTCTACCCTCCCTTCACCCCACTCTACCCCCTCTCTCTACACCCCTCCCTCTGCCACCTCCCTCTCTACCCCCTCACCTCCCTTTCCCTCTTTACCCCCTCCCTCTCTACCCCACTCACCTCCCTCTCCCTCTCTGCCCCCTTCCCCTCCCTGTCTACCCCCTCACCCTCTCCCTCTTTACCTCCTCACTCTCTACCCCCTCCCTCTTCCTCTCTACCCCCTCCCATCCCTCTACCTTCCCTGTCTACCCCCTCACCCTCTCTGTCTCTACCCCCTCCCCCTCACTCTCACCCCTCTCCCTCTCCCTCTCTACCCTCCTGCCCCTCCTGCCCCTCCCTCTCTACCTCCCTCACCCTCTCCCTCTCTACCCCCCTCCCTCTCCCTCTCTAGCCGCGCCTGTGCAGTTGGGGGCTATGTGTGAGTGGATTGGGTGGTGGATGGGGGAAAAGGAGCAAATTAAAGCGTTACTTGAAATTAAATAAATCAACGTTCAAATCCTGGTTGTAAGCTGCCCAAGATAAATAAAAGGTGCTGTTCCTTCAATTTGCGTTTGGCCTCACATTGACAGTGGAGCAGGCCCGGGACAAAAAGGTCAGTTTTGGAGTGGGAAGGGGAGTTAATTCATTGACCTGCTCTATTATAATACATTTGACATCAACACTTCATTTGTAAAGGTCCCAGAACCTGACTGCGGTTGGACAAAGCTCCCAGGCTGAATATATTTAGATGAACAATCTGCAGACATCAATTTGGATTTGAGAACAATTCAATTCAATTTGGAAGAGAACCATAGACCAGGTTCCAGAATGTGAATGGAAGCAAGCAGATGGGGAATTGATCTCTAATACTACAAACTTTGCAACACCATCTACCTTCGACACTGAGGATTCCAAGGGCCTTATGGTCACTTTGTGCCAAAGCCACTAATTTACTACAGCATTTCAACATTAGATATTTTCCAAATTGACATTGTCAGATTTACTCCACAGGTCAATGTTCCTGATCAGTAAACTATGTGCTTGATAATACAGGGAACCAGAGAGAGGTGTTCAAATCCCTCTAAGGCAGCGGTTCTTAACCTGGGGGTCGTGACCCCCATAGGGGTTGTTTGGGGTTTCCCCGGGGGTCATGAAGGGGTCATAAATAACATATCAATTTGTTGAGCCCATTTTTAGGAACCTAACAAAGGTACATACCACACACAGTATTTAGTTTGTGTTTGCGCGTACGTATACACACACGAACTATGTGTGTTTGAAACCATGTCTGCCAAGAAGAGCACGTCTAGTGAAGCGTTTCTCAAGTTCGGCTTCACTAGCATTGTTCAAAAATCCGTGGTCAAGCCACAATGTGTTATCTGTGCCAAGGTTTTGAGCCACGAGAGCATGAAGCCCAGCAAACTGAAGACCCATTTGGAGTCTTGTCACAGCGACCTGGCTGGGAAGGGCATGGACTACTTCAAATGAAAAGAAGCCACACTCAAGGGTTCCTGCATCGATTTGACGGGTCACTGCGCTCATCAAAATGAAGCAGAGCTGGAGGCTTCTTGGCGTTTTGCTTATTGAATCGCACAGGCTAAGAAACCTCCCACCATCGGTGAAGAGCTTATTAAACCATGGTCGAAGCAGCAAAGTTGGTGCTGGGGGAACAGCAGCCAAACAAGTTCAGGCTGATTTCCCTTTCGAATGACACAGTCAAAAGTTGAATTTCGGACAGGAGTACTGATATTCTGCTGTAAGAGCAGTCCAGTGTATTCACTGCAACTGGACGAGTCAACAGATGTTGCCTCATGTTTCCAATTGCTAGTCTATGTTGTTACCTCGACAGAGAAGCCAGGAAGGAGGAGTACCTGTCTCGGAGCCATTGGCCACTACCACCACCACTACCACTCGGAGAGAAGATAGAAGAGGAGAGGGATGTTGATTAGCGGGAATTTCTCCAGTACATTGAGCGCATGGGACGACCTGGCTTTAAGCTTTAAATAATGGCGCCAATAATGACGGCACCGGCATGTGTACTATATGCAAAAATAATTTAATTGTGCATTTACATATGTGACAAATGAAGCATTATTGAACTATTGAATTCCAAAAATAGACACAAATTGCTGAAGTACCTCAGCGGGCCAGGCAGCATCTCTGGAGTACGTGATTAAGTGACATTTCAGGTCAGGACCCTTCTTGATTGTAGTTCGGGGGAGAAAGGTGAAAAGACGTGGGGTGGGACAAAGCCTGGTAGATACAGGAGAGAGGGGTTTGATTAGCAGGTGGGTGAACACAGGCAGAATTGAAAGAAGACAAAAAAATAAGATTAGGAGTGAAGTGTGAAGCCAGAGAGGATATAGGTGGAATGATACTGAGGGAAGGGGAAATGAGGGCAGAGTAGTGGGAGAAATGGATGTGCATTCAGGTAGGGCATGGGGAAGAGATGGGGGATAAAGACTGCTGGGAGGGATGAGTTATCCAAAATTGGAGAGCACAATGTACGTATTAATGAAAATAAGTTAGATTTAAATTGAGGAGAGGTTGGGGAGTGTTGGACCAGACAAATGGAAAGGCAGGCAAAAGGATAGGGTGCGGTCATGGTGGGCATGAGGATAAATCATTAATGAGGGGAGTAATGAGGGAAATAAATCAACCAATGGAATGTGAGAGCTATGAAATGCAATTGCATCAGAATAGCAAGCATGTCAGTTAACGATCAGTTATCCATATCTCTCATGAATTTAGATACTTCGATTGACCAAATTGACGTCACTGAATGAGCATTCACCTTGTAACATTGGCACGGCTTTCCACACTGCAATTGGTCCACGGCTGGCAAACTGCCCAAAGGACGATTCCAGGAAAAATACCGGCATCCCAGCCATCGCCACCATTAGTAAGTAGGGAATAAGGAATGCACCTGAAAAAATAACAATGACATTTGGGAACAAAATTAGCTGAGGCAAATGTGTACCTGTAGCATGACCATTCTTTTCCCATCAACACTGACATTCTTATCAAGAACGCAACGAATATGTACTTTGCTGGTAGACCCAACAATCTTCCTCTCCGCCCAACCTCCATGTAACCAGCTGTCTACCACTCAACCCCACAACTGAGACATCAATCCTGAGAGAGGAAGTCTATTTATCTTCAGTCTCTGTGAACTAAGACCATGCCAGGGCCCTAAATAGGTACACTGAAGTAACTTTCTGTTAATATAGTACCACAGTCCCACACTGCCCCCTCTCTCTCAGCTGCTCGGCCGGGGTCCGGTCCTCGGCTCGGCCCGGACCTCCCCCCCCCCTTGTTCTCCCCCCATCTCTCTCCCCCTCTCTCTCTCCCCCCTCTCTCCTCTCCCTTCCCTGCCCCCCTCTCTCTCCCACCACATCCTCCCCTCCTCTCTCCCCTCCTCTCTCCCCTCCTCTCTCCCCCCTCTCTCCTCCTCTCTCCCCCCTCTCTCGCCCCCCTCTCTCTCGCCCCCCTCTCTCTTGCCCCCTCTCTCTCTCTCTGCCCCTCACTATCTCTGCCCCTCCTCTCTCTCTGCCCATTCTCTCTACCCCCCCCCCCTCTCTAGACATGCCTGTGAGTTGGGTGCTATGCGTGAGTGGACAGGGAGGGGATGGGGTAAAAGGAGCGAATTAATAATATTAATACAATATCAAGGGGGATGGTTAGTGTGTGGGGGGGTGGTCAGTGCATGTGTGTGTGTGTGTGTGTGTGTGTGGGGTGGTTAGTGCGTGTGTGTGTGTGTGGGGTGGTTAGTGTGTGTGTGGGGTCGGTTAGTGTGTGTGTGATGCCACAGGCCGCATCCCCCCCCCTACTCCCCGCCAGCGCATTGAGGAGACAGGACCCAACGGGCCCCATTTGGTCTAGTGGACTTTAAAATCTTACCAACCACTGAAGTCAGACTAACCAGCCTATTGACTTGTCTGGGATGTGTGGGCTATGTTTAGTAAGTTTGCAGAGAATATGAACATTGGTGGAGTCATAGGTAGCAAAGAAGATTGTTTAAGGATACAGTGGGATGTGGATCAGGTGGAAAGTTGGGCGGAACTGTCATAGATAGTTATTTAATCCACACAAGGTAACACACTTTGGGAGGTCATATTCTGGTAAGAGATAAAGAATAAATAGCAGGGGCTGTAAGAGTTTTGATGTGCAAGGGAGACCTTGGGCTGCAGTCTATAGCTTCCTGAAAGGGACGACACAGTTTGAGAAAGTTGTGATAAAGCTGTATGACATGCTTACATTCATGGACCAAATATTGAGTATAGGAGTTGGGACGTCATATTGCAATTGCACAAAATATTCATTAAACAATGAAGGAAATCATTGTTCAGGCAGTAGTTGTTTCCAATCATAATAGTTTCAATTAACTAGAATGTTCCATCGTCAGCAAGTTCATGAACTTTAACAGAAGAGATCTCTGGGTTATTGATTCTGAGCTGATTCTGAGCCTTGTTTACTAAAATAAAATTCCATTTCTATACAACCACCAATCAAGTAGAATGCAGATTGTAGCAAATGTACTAGTATCCCTGGAAAAGTATCCCTGGAAGGCCCCCATGTTGAATAGAGTATTTATTAATCAAGGTTAATAGAGATTAATAAAGTATAATTTTCCATTGAAATGTTACACTGAGACCTGACAGCTGTTCAGGCAAATGAAACTCAAATTAAGTTTCCAGTCAAGTGCTGGCCAATCTTGCAATTTTCACGATTGCGTGCACATTGACACACCTGGTTTCACAGAAACTAAAAACAGAATAACGAGTTATGTCAAAGTTACACGCAAAATAAATAAATGGTCGGCATGGACTGGAAGGGCCGAGAAGGCCTGTTTCCGTGCTGTAATTGATATATGGTTATATGGTTAAAATGTTGGAGTAACTCTGAGGCCAGGCAGAATTTCTGGAGAAATTGATATATGATGTTTCGGGTTGGAACTTTTTCTCAGCACTGGCTGCCTGCATGTGAGCTACTAAACTCTGTAATATTTCAAAGGAATAAAAACACGCTATATAATGCAGGCCTTTCAATCATGAAAGAGTATTCCGTGGAGTTCAGTTGAATTATTGAAGCCACACGATTTCTATGCATGAGCACTTGACTAAACTATCCTTGACTTACCAAGTGACAAAGGGAGAAGATTTAGGCCTGACACAAATAAACAAAATAAATGGTCAACACAACTTGGGAGTGAAGATGAAATTTAGTATAGACTGAATATCTGTCAGGTGTGTCTAGAAATGTATATGTTCTAAAATGCCAAAGAGCTAGACATATAGAACATAGAACAGTACAGCCCATGAACAGGTTCTTCGCCCACAATGTCTATGCTGAACATGATGCCAAGATCAACTCTTATCTATCTGCACATAATCCATATCCCTCCATATCCACGTGCCTACCCAGAAGCCTCTTAAATGCCACTATCATATCCGCCTCCATTACCAGTCCAATCAGCACATTCCAGGCACCCACCACCCTCTTCGTAAAAAAGACTTGCTCGACACATCACCTTTAAACTTTGTCTCTCTCACCTCAAAGTCTTTGACATGGGAAAAATGTCTACCCTATCTATGCCTCTCATAATTTTATATACTTCTATCAGTTCTCCCCCAAACCTCCGGCATTCCAGAGAAAACAATCCAAGTCTGTCCAAACTCTCCCTGGAGTTAATAATTCCCTAACCAGGTGCCATTCTGCACACAATACTCCAAATGTGGACTAAGCAAATTCCTAGAAAGCTGCCTCATCACTTCCTGGTCTACACATAAAACGTTTGTTTGCGTGCTATCCAGTCAACTAAAATACTTTACATGATTAAAATCTCGCGATCCACAGTGCACAATTAGACAATAAGTGGTACAACGTTTAATGCAAGATAAAGTCCAATAAGGTTCTATTAAAGAAGTTCAAAGGTCTCCAAGGAGGTCGATGGGAGGTCAGAACTGCACTCTAGTTGAAGAGAGGACCATTCAGTTGCCTGATAACAGCTGGGAAGAAACAAACCCATATGCATTTTCAAACCTCTGTTCCTGATAGGAGAGGGGATAAGTGAGAGTAACCAGGATGAGACTGGTCCTTGATTATGCTGGTAGCCTTGCTGTGGCAGCGTGAAGTGTAGATGGAGTCAATGGAGTCATGGTTTGCACAATGGTCCGAGCTCCATTTACAACTGCAATTTCTTGGGGTCTTGGATAGAGTTCGTGGTCGGGTTTATACCCCACTTCCACCAAGCCAGGTGACTAACCCTGCTTCAATGAGAAGTGCAGGAAAGCTGCCCTCCAAGGCGAAGAAACTGCACAATACACACCTCATACACAGCAGCTGACCCTGTGAAGAAATGAAACGGGTCCATATACATACTGAACAGGAGAAGCTCCATGTTATAAACTGTTTAGCAGTTCCTTGGACAATTGCATCCGATTGGGCGTTGCAGTCCTGGTTAGAACCCGTGAATAACTATGGCGGGCATTAAAATAAATCCTAGGTGAAAAAGTCCCAAAACATCCTCATCCTTATTTACGTTAGAGCATTAAACAAAGGTTTAAAATAAGCTACAAAGATGTCTTTAATATAAACAGCAAGGTGTCTATGTTGCAAGATAAATGTACGGTATAAAGTTGTGAGATTTTTATCAACATTATTGAAACTACACTTTTACTCTGCACAATAAATTTATATTTGAATTTGAAGCTATTTATAAATCAATGAATTGTTGACCTGATTTCTGCCTTTCCCCCATGTGTATTGTGGGACCTCTACAGTACCTCCTCCGTTCCTGTACGTCAGGTAAGGGAATCTCCAGACGTTGCCCAAACCCACAGCACAGCCGATCATTGAGAGCAGGTAGTCGGTCTTCGAGGACCAGTTGCCTCGCTCCACGTTCTCGTCACTTTCACCCACGTGTTCATCGGCGGCAGACTGGGGAGAAACAGATAATGGAATCGTGGAAGTTTCACCTTGTCGGACCTCAAGCAATGAGAACAGTTCCCACCCATCGTTCACACACTGAGTTATTCTCCGTTTAGCAGCAAACAGATGATAAGTTGTAAACATTCAGAACCCCACATGCTGCTCCTTTAGAGACTGTGATGGTAAATCAATAATGAAAAATACTGGTAATGACAGAGATCTCAAACAAATGAATATTTAAATAATGAAAGGCCTGGATAGAGTGGATGTGGAGAGGATGTTCCCACTAATGGAAGAGTTTAGGACGAGAGGGAAAAGTCTCAGAATAAAAAAGTGTACCTGTAGAAAGGAGTTGGGGAATTTCTTTAGCCAGAAGATGGTGAATCTGTAGCATTCATTTTAACACAGCTGTGAAGGTCCTTTAAGGGTATTTTTAAAGGGGAGATAGACAGGTTATTGATTAGTAAGGGTGACAAAGGCTCTGGGCAGGACAATTGGGCGGAGAGGGAAAGATAGATCAACCATGATTGAATGGTGGAGTAGACTTGATGGGCTGAGTGGCCTAATTCTGCTCCTAAGACTTATGAAGTAAACATTTTGTACTTCTTCACAGCAGGTGGAACTAAAACACATTCAATTGTTTTGTTAGTTTAGTTTGGTTATGGTTGTGTGTACAGAGATACAGTGAAAAGCTTTTGTTGTGTGTTAACTAGTCAGCGGAAAGACAATCTATATTACTAAAAGCATGATCTTGACCACTTCCTGTTATTCTGTATATTGATTTTAGAACAAACGATGCCACTTACGGCTGTGATTTTTGGCCATCTTACTCAGAGTCCCACTCTGCTGCGCAGGACAAGAAGATTTTTCCCATCGATTAAAAATAAAAGTGTTATTAGTGTTTAAATAATGTTGAGATTTTCTTTCCTGAAAGCCACGCCCCTTCCTGAGTTACTATAAAACCCGGAAGTGTTGATTGCCTCAGTCAGTCTCTGCAAGATGGGGGAGTGAGAGGGTCAGATCTCTCAGTCTGAGCTGTGAATAACACTGAACACATGTGTACTAAACTGTGAGTGTGGTTTTACTGACCTTGAGTACCCGTAATGCGGTTTGAAAATGAAAATGTGATGGTTGGTTTGAAATAAATCACAGCAAATGGTTGGTGGTGGTTGGTGTGAAATCACAAATGATTAAAAGTCTAAACTTGACAACTTCCTGTTTGCACTGTATATTGATTTTAGATAAAACGCTACCACTTACAGCTGTGATTTTTGGCCATTTACTCAGCCCCCCTCCGCTCATCAGGTGCAGAGGATTCTTCCCATCAATTAAAAATAAAAGTGTTATTAGCGTTTAAAAAATGTTGATAATTTCTCTCCTGTCAATCACACCATGAAGGACACGCCCCATCCGGTGGAAGGGGGGAGGGATTCTAAAACCCGGAACTGTGAGTGTGGTGTTTATGTGGTGTTTTCTGTGGTTTTATGGTGGTTTCACCCTGCTTGAAATGGTATGAAACTGCATTTGAATGTGGTGGCCTTGCACCCTGCCTGAAGTGGCATGAAACTGCACTTGAATTCGGTGGCCTTGCACCCTGCTTGAAGTGGTAGGAAACTGCACTTGAATTTGGTGGCCTTGCATCCTGCTTGAAGTGGCATGAAACTGCACTTGAATTTGGTGGCCTTGCACCCTGCTTGAAGTGGTAGGAAACTGCCCTTGAGTTTGGTGGCCCTGTACCTTGCTTGAAGTGGTAGGAAACTGCACGTGTGTTTGGTGGCCCTGCACCCTGCTTGAAGTGGCATGAAACTGCACTTGAGTTTGGTGGCCTTGGGGGGGCTGCAGCCACTCCATAAAACTAGACATGTTAAGCTAGACATATTTCATAATCCGCAGCCTATAGTTAACAGACGCAGTATAAAAGTACCACATATGTCACATTCTGCATGCACGTGCGCACGTACGAAATCATAGCCACGTTGCTGGCGTGGTCTGCCCAAGCTCTACTTTTTGTCATTTTGGAATCCATAATTCACACCGACAGAGAGATAGCTTAAGGCGAAGATGGAACATAGTGCACGGGATCAAGAGGTTAACACGGTCACAAAACTAACAGAGCCACTAGCGGTGAAATTTATATGGCTAATTGCGATCCCTCGAATTAATCTGTTTTCTGCGTAAATTCACTTTCATTGTTTGCACTTTATTGTACAAATAAACAGTTAATCGATGGTTATTATTCAAATCTGTTTCTTGCAATAAATGTAGAATGTATCCTTTTTTAGAAACTTTAAGCTAGCCTTGAATCTTCTCATATTTTAATAGGCCGTAAATATAGTTCCCTCTAAAAAGAGAAATGCACAATCAAGCATCGAGAAGTTCTGCATTCCTAAATTGCCCCGAAGTTAAGAGAAATAGTAAGATTAAATGAGAACTTACCAGTTTGAAGTTTGATCCTTATTTTATGAAGAGTTACGATGAGAGATTTCTTGAAGACCCCGCCAACATGCATGCGCGACATTCTTCAAAGCAGCGGTGTGAAATCACAGAACATAGAAGTTGACTGAATGTATAGCAAGATAAGAGAACTAAAATAGCAGTTGATCCTTATATCGAGGGTTGGGAGCGGAGGGCACGTAATCCCTCATCGTAACTCCTCATTAAATAAGGATCAAACTTCAAACTGGTAAGTTCTCGTTTAATCTTATTATTTTACTTCAGAGTCACGTGAGTGACTACGTGAAGATTTCAAAGCTCTGTGATTTCATGCCGTGGACGAGTCCATGCATCACACACTGCATCAGTGAAGAGCTAATTTTAATAATGCATTCAGACATGACATAGGTATAGACATGTTGATGCTATTAATGTTCACATAGTGATAATAGTACCTCCTCCACCTGGGAGGACTATAACACAGACCTAAAAAGAGTCGGCAAATACCCCTGGTCTGGCAAGGGTATTTCTAATGTTTGGAATCGTTCGTTAGACCATCCTGCAGCCGCTAGGATGTGGTCCCGTGAACGTCCATCCCCTGCTGCTGATGCAGTTGCAGCCTGGGTGGAGTGAGACTTGTATGTCAGTGTTCACTCCTGATTCCCAGAACCCATATTAACCACCGGCCGATGGTCTGTAGTGATTCTCTAGTGAGGCTTTATGTGACTAACAATCATTGCTAGTTCCTAAGGCTCTAGTGACCTTAACATACTGGTGTAGATGTGTGGCCACATACAACCGGAGGTCCATGGGATATGCAATTCTAGTATGAGACCTAATGTCCCTGGTGATTTCTGCTGATTAAGTGATAACATAAATGCAATTCCCTGCAGAATAATCATCTTGTCCAGTCACAGCTATGCAAACTGGACCCGTTGTGCTGACTCAGTGTCATGAGCATAACCGCTTGGTTTAGTGAGCCAAGGGCAGGAATGTTCCAATGTTAATATCCCATAACTGCTCACCTGGCCTAGGGGGGTGTCGAGTTGAAGATACCCTTCATAATCTCGATAACAGAAGGTGACCCGACAGAGTGGATTTTGCTCCTCGCAGCAAATATGCTGAGAAGGCACGTGCGGCACAGTAATGGTACTCTTGAAATGATTGTCAACCCAATATGGAACTGAACTAAAGACGTCAGTCAATCGTGTCAACTTTTGTGTTAACAAAAAATGCTCCCCATCCCTATGAGGGAAGCACTGTTTATTTGGTGCTATCCCTGCAATTGCAGTGAGCACGTCCATAGTTTGGTTTGACAATTCTAAGCCGCAGGAAGCGGTCTTCCCAGTCTGCAAGTCAATGTATAGATTTAAGTATGCAGAGGATGGTTCCCCGATCACGGCTAACCAGCCATTTAGTGCCTGGAATCCATATAAGGTTCTATCATCATTCCCAACATCAGCGGGAATCATGGCTGCATTGGCCAGTCAGGCACTCCGAAAATGCCTGAAGTGGGAAATGCTGAATTTGCAAGACCCGTCTGGTAAGGTGAAATGGAGGGACACAATGAACATACTTCCTCAGTGTAGCGAGAATGCATCCATCGCCACTGATACGCCACGTATTTAACAGCTGGCATTTGAGCCGAGATGCAACGTTTTGATCTTTAGGTGTATTCATCAAGCCTTAATGTCCTTGAACCCTTGCGATTCCACATCCATTCTCGTTTTCCTGCTGATACGCCAATGCCAATGAAGTTAGGTAAACTATTACCGGATACTTTGACTTGATTGCACCCATGTGATTTACATGTAATCGCACCGGAGTGTATCAAGTTAGACTTGAGCATGCAAATATGCATATTCGCACAAACCTTTGTCCACCAAATGCACCTTATGTGAATAGGTAGTTGATACCATATAACTGAATAATTGGTAACTCATGCAAACCCCATCCGCCTCCATACTAAAGATGGTATATAGTAATTATCCTTCTTTAAGCATAGCATCAGTTAGTAATTAACTGACGAGTACTGATGAAGGTTAGTGGGGCAATGCTGAATACTGTTTGTCCACCATGGTGACTTTGATAGTTTAAGTTAGGAATAACCTGTGAGCTTGCTCCTTTGCACGCTGTATATCTGATGGTGCAGAAGGTGCAATAGCACAGCTGACCAATATATTGCCAATCCTGGACAATTTAATAATTTCAGTTGGTATCAACTTAAAGTTACTGGATGGATGAGAATCCAATTTCTGCAGAATGGTTTGTGGCTGATACCGTTGATTTGGCAAAATACAGTGTTTTAGAACATCATCTAGATAGCCCATAATATAATATCTTAGGTGAGCCCAGTGGAAACTGTTCCCCTGTTGTTAGACAGTAATGAAGTTTTCTATTCAAAAAAATCTATACTGCATATGCGAGTTGAAACCAGTATCTTTCATAGTGACAATGAGCGGCCCACAACTACGGCCTGTCTTTAGCAATGTTACAAAATTTTGAGATTTAAAAAATCAAGTCTGCAATTTATCCCATCAGATAAAGCATAAAAAGAAGTTTAATTTGACACCTAATTTACTTTCATATCTTCAGTATTAAGAAAGTTATGGCCATTTTCATACTCGGAAATGAGCATCTTGCTCCCCAATGCCTTTCAATTGACTTAACTCAAAAGCTGTGATCTGGAAAAGTTAAAAGCCCATAGCTTTCTTAAAAATTAAGAGAACTCAATGAAATTTTCAATTATTATAGATTGAAGCATTCTGAAACAAATATTAAACAATCTTACTTGGATTATCTGAAATTAAAGCATATAATTAGTTAGTTATCTAATTGTAGCTAATTACAAAATTCAATGAGTAGATCTAAACATCTATCAATTTCTTAAGAAAATATAAACTTTTTTAAAATTGCCTAAGTGTCCAAATAACATTCACAAAATAATCCACAATATAACATAATTTTTAAATCTCATTTTCATGAATTTCTGGGCCAAATGGAAGGGATTTAGTGTTTTATGCCTGTAAATTTTATTTCGGTAGTCACGTGAGTGACTACGTGAAGACCCCGCCAGCACGCATGCGCGACATATCGTCGTACGCATGCGGAAGCGACGGTCGGGAGGAGCGGGGCTCCTCCAGCGTAAGTTTAAATAACTTACGCCAGGTAAGTCTCACCGGAGAGTGAGCGTCGACGAGAAAATAGTATCATTATGGAATCACGGAAGTCCAAGAGAGCTGCGGCGAGAGCAGCTTCTATGGAGAGCAGCCAGCGTACCGCCTCTCCAGAGCTACAGGTATTACCTGCAGCTCCCGACTTCTCACCCATGAGGGCCGTTGGTACTCCACGGTCGGGCGGCAAACCCACCCGGAAGTCGGACGGGGCCGGCGACCCAGCTGGGTCCGGTCCCGAGGACACCCCGTTCGCAGATAGCGACGGAGGTCGTCTAACCCGCATGGAGCGGATGATGGAGCAATTGCTCCAACGTGACCTGCTAATGCAGGGGCAGAGTCACAGTGGGCATCCTCGCAGGCCCACGGCAGGTTTCCTACCAAGGACTGCCAAATGTCTCACCCTCCTCGCAGGGGAGCATTGAGGGTCAGAACTGGGCTGACCCAGAAGAAGGGGAGCTGGCTGAACAACCATCTGTGTCAGGGGTGTGTGAAGAATATCTGGATATGGTAAATAAACATGCAATGCCGACACAGAAAGGCCTACCTATCCACCCTAAGCTGGCAGCCAGCATTAACTACATGGCGACCAACCAGCTACAGGAACAGGCCATAAATTCTACAGCTGATAAATATATGGCTCCTGAAAACTGCAACTCACTTAATGTCCCTGCGGTGAACAACCCTATTTGGGGGAATATGAGCCCCTCGAGCAGAGGGCAGGAAATCAAACTTCAAAGAATCCTAAAGCTCTTAACCGCCGGGATCACAGCAGTGGCCAGAACTGCAGTGGGGATAGAGTTGCCGGAAGAACTGCAAGATGCCCTGGCTCTACTGTGTAATACACAGTATGAGATAAACAATTTCAGAAAGAGCATCATAAAGCCGGCGCTTAACCCCAAGTTTGCGGGGTTGTGTTAGCCTGGGAAGACTCAGCCTCCAAGCTTGCTGTTCGGGGAAAACCTTCCCAAGCAAGTAAAAGATCTTGATGAGGAGGCCAAGGCCTTGGGCCTGATCAAGGTTCCCGGGCCTACCAAACCTCATTACCCACAAAGACAGCACCCCTACACACCCACCGGACAGAGATACCATCAGAGACCTGCCGGTGGTGAAAGCTCGAAGGCCGGCCAACCTGCACAGCGGTCTTTTTTTTTAGGCCATGGCCCAGCCCGGACTTCTTGGAAGATGCGCCACTCCTACAACACGATGAATCAACAAAGAAAACTAGGACAGAAACCGCAACACCGGCAATAACCATGGAGGTAGGTGGGTCTGGTTCCCCCAGAAACACATCTTGCCTAAATTCACTTTATGTAGGGGGCCGGTTGCACATGTTTTATGAAAATAGGCGCACTTTTACCTCTGATCCTTTCATACTCAGGAGTATTCAGGGCTACAAAATTGAATTTATTCACGAACTCCCTACCCCGGTCCAGCATTCACCTAGCCGAAAATTCATACTCTCTCAAAAAGAGAGGGTAGCAGGGCATGCTGAACTATACAGATTAATTGAAAAAGGGGTAATTGAGAAGGCCACCAAAGAACCACAGGAGTTTGTGTCTAATATATTCACCAAAAACAAAAAAGACGGCGGTTGCCGTATTATCATAGATTTGACCGAACTGAATACTTCTGTTCAGTATGTTCATTTTAAAATGGACACCTTTGACACTGCTATACAGTTAATAGATTATGGGTACTACATGGCATGCATTGACCTCAAAGATGCATACTATTCAGTACCAATACACAAGGATCATAGGAAATATTTAAAATTTATCTGGATGGGACAATTATGGCAATACAAAGCCTTGCCTAATGGGTTATCATCAGCACCCAGATTGTTTACCAAGATATTAAAACCAGCCTTGGCCTACTTAAGGAAACAGAATCATACTGTTATTGCCTATCTTGATAATATCCTCATTGTTGGGGAAAGTTTGGAAATGGCTACATTGGCAGTTACAGCCACGAAACATCTCTTTCAGAAGCTGGGTTTCATTATACATCCAGATAAATCAATATTAAAACCCTCTACCACCATGAAATACTTGGGGTTCAATATCGACTCAGTGCAAATGTCTATCACGTTGCCACTAAGTAAGGTGGAGGACTTGATAGAGGCTTGCAGGAGCCTTATTGGCATCAAGGACCCATCCATTCGGCAGGTGGCCAGGGTGATTGGGAAGATAGTGGCTGCCTTTCCCGCAGCACAATATGGGCCTTTACATTATCAAAACTTACAAAGAGCCAAAATTATAGCTCTCAAAAGTCATGCAGGCCATTTCGATAGGCCTATGAAAATACCAGAAAAGGCAAAAGCCGAATTAAATTGGTGGATGGCTAATGCCCAATATTGTTCCAAACCCATCACTATCATCAATCCCTCGATCACCTTACAAATGGATGCCAGTGCCAAAGGTTGGGGAGCTACTAATACTACCTCTAGTTGTGGAGGTGGATGGAGTGTACAAGAGTTAACCCTATTCAAAAATTTGGGAATTAACTATTCAGAAATGCTGGCAGCATTTCACGGCCTCAGGGCATACTGCACAAACATGCACAAAGTTCATGTTAGGATACAAATTGACAACACCACGGTGGTGGCCTATATTAACCACATGGGCGGAATAAAGTCGATATCGTGTGATGAATTGGCCAACAATATCTGGCTCTGGTGTCTGCAAAGGGAAATTTGGATCTCAGCCACTTACCTCCCAGGCAAGCTAAACACAGTGGCAGACACCAGGTCACACAAATTTAACGACAACATAGAATGGATGTTGGATCGAAAAGTGTTCACAGATATTGTAGAACGTTATGGGACACCAGATATCGACCTCTTCGCGTCCAGATTAAATCACCAACTACCAACATATGTTGCTTGGGAACCAGACCCTGGGGCAGTAGCGATGGACGCTTTCACGCTACATTGGGGGGATTTGTTCTGCTATGCATTCCCCCCTTTCTGCCTCATCAGTCGGGTCTTGCAGAAAATAAAACAAGATTCCGCATCGGGTATTTTGGTGGTGCCCGACTGGCCTACCCAACCATGGTTCCCAGCGGTACAGAAGATGGCCACAGAACCTTGCATTCGGGTCAATAAACGACCTAGCCTGCTCATTCATCCTGTCACAGGAGAACATCACCCATGTTATGACCGCATGGACCTGTTAATTTGCAGATTTTAAAACGGCCTCTTCGCGGATTCGGACTCACCAGCAGAACGATAGACACCATCTCGGCGGCATGCAGGGAGTCCACCAGGAAGCAGTACCTCACCTACATCAAGAAATGGGAAGGATTCTGCGCTACTACCAACACTACATATGAATCCGCTACCATTACAGAAGTGCTGGAATTCTTGGCTACCCTACACTTTGATGAGGGACTGAGCTACAGTGCCATAAATAGTGCCAGGAGTGCACTATCATCCTACTTGGGCCAGGGGAGTGACCAATTGGGAATTGGATCACATCCATTAGTGTCCAAACTAATGAGAGGAATATTCAATTCCAATCCCCCTAGGCCCAGATATAACCATACGTGGGATATCAGCACAGTCCTAACAATGCTGCGAGGATGGACACCTAACACGGGACTCACTTTGGCAAAGCTCACATACAAAATGGTAATGATTATGGCACTTATCATGGCACAACGGGTCCAGTCTCTGCACAAACTTAATCTGGATGCCATGACTATCACCAATGATAAAATCACTTTTCATGTGCACGGACTGTTGAAACAAGATCGACCCGGAGCGTCTGGTCATACCTTGGAATTTCTGGCATATCCAGCAGATACTCGACTCTGCATCGTCACGTTAATTTCACAATATATCACAGTCACCAAAAATCTCAGGGGCACGGAGACAGCTTTGCTTATGAGCCACAAGAAGCCCCATCATTCACGGTGCAAACCATTTCTAGATGGTTAAGGGTGGTTTTGGATGCGGCGGGGGTGGACACTAATATATTCAAATCTCACTCCACCAGGGCGGCATCCACTTCGGCGGCTAGGAGGATGGAAGTACCATTGGACCACATCCTGGCCACAGCGGGTTGGAGTAATGAAAGGACTTTTCACCGTTTCTACAACATACCCGTGTCCTCCCCTGACACTTATGCAGGGAGGATTTTGAGTACTGTCAAATAATTTACCCCTATGGGATATTTATTTTGTTTTGGTATGAATAAATACCTATTTTTGTTTTTCAGCCAGTGTCATGTCTGAATTACGTTCATCCTCTCATCCCAGCATAGCGGTGTGTGAGCATGGAGCTTCCAGGGCATGAAATCACAGAGCTTTGAAATCTTCACGTAGTCACTCACGTGACTACCGAAATAAAATAGTAAGATTAAACGAGAACTTACCAGTTTGAAGTTTGATCTTTATTTTATGAGGAGTTACGATGAGGGATTACGTGCCCTCCGCTCCCAACTCTCTACTATAAAGATCACCTGGTATGAAAGTTCTCTCTTATCTTACCATATTAGTCATTGTGACTGTCTGTGATTTCACACCACTGCTTTGAAGAATGTCGCGCATGCGTGCTGGCGGGGTCTTCACGTAATCCCTCATCGTAACTCCTCATAAAATAAAGATCAAACTTCAAACTGGTAAGTTCTCGTTTAATCTTACTATTAATGGCCATTTAAATGAACTAGCGAGTGGGTTTTAGTGGAATGCGGTGGATTGGAACGTTGCGGTTAGCGGTGAAGTCGGGAGGAAAAATACTGTTTGTTCATAGATTTTTTGGGACCCCATTTCGCAACATAAAAATATTATTAACGCCTCCCAAAAAAACAATTTTTAATATAAAAATAAACTACCTTTTTTTCTCCCCTACGGAAAATCCTTCCGGTTGTCAGTGCTCACGGCTTTTGAAGGTGATTTTTAAATTACTCTAGTTAACAAATAATCTAGAGTAATTTAAAAATACCTTCATTGATGAAATGTCGGAGCGATTTTTCTTCCGCAACGAAATCGCCCGACATTCATCGATTATCCAGGTCTGTGGAAAAACGGCACTTTAAGCCCGCCCCCCTCTGAAAGGTGCTAAAGTCGCGCACACGGGGAGCGGCAGAAGTGCAGCGCCGCTAAAGGTAAGTTTTGCAACATACCTACTGTCTTGAAAGGCAACTCGTCTTGCATAAATAAGTGTAAATTTACCAACTTGTAAATGGTCCACATACCTCATTTTTCGGAAAGAACCAGACCCATCTACCTGCATGGTTATTGGTGGTCTTGTGGTAAGCCCAAAGGCCCCTGGCGCGGGTTCTAATTCCGTCCCAGATTTGGAGAGTAGGATTGCTGGGGTGTGTGGACCCAATTCCCTGAGATCCGGTTTGGCCTTGGCCTGAAAAACCAGCGCCCAGTTTTGAAGCTGTACACCAGCTTCAGTGAAAAGCTTGCTGCCGATAGAGGCGTGGGGTGTGTTGCTGTGGTACCTTGATAAGCCGGACAGCTTTAATTCTTCATCTGGGTCTTACCTGTTTGTGCAGGTTCCTGAAGAGAGGATTCGGCGGCTAGACATTGCTGGCCTCACTTGAACCTCCAGATTTGAAAATTTAAGGCAGGTCCGATGGCGTTCTTCTGGAAGCAGTTCATTTTGAAGTGCATTGTACCCCCATATAGCGCTGTTCACTGCTGGTCCTCTCAGGGACAATTTTGCAGGTGTATGGTATTCCACCGCCGGCACCTGTGATGTGGCGTGAGGCAGCTGTTCCTTCACGGAGGGAACTCTGGCCTTCAGGCTACGTTTTGCGAAGGTCTTGATGCCACGCCAGAATTTCTGGAACCTCACGTTTGTACTCCAGTATGTTCCCTGGACATACTTCCGAGTCTTCCGCTTCATGCGGGATACGCAAGCCATACCATATCAGTAGGGAGCATTAGTGGGATGAGCACTCTCTGACACTATCCATGCTCCACATGGGTAAACGGCCGAGGACGTGCCCATGTGGGGACCCTCCTAGCCTGCCCAGGCCTCTCAGACTCCATTGAACCTTTCTGGGCCGCTGGAGTCTGAAAAATGCCGCCGGCTATCCGCACTTCTGCGGTCCGCAGCCATGTCTTCACACAGTCCACTCACGCGGTCCCTGCGGCTGGGTTTCCCCGAGCCGGGTTCATCCCACGGTTTGTCTTCCCGTGGTCCCCGCAGCCCGGTTTCCCCCCCCAACCGGAGAGAGCAAATATGTAAGGAGATAGCAGATATTAGTAGTAAGCACAAGGTAGTGATTGGGGGAGATTTCAATTTTCCAAAAATAGACTGGGAAACACATTCTGTAAATGGGCTGGATGGTTTGGAGTTTGTAAAATGTGTGCAGGATAGTTTTTTGCAGCAAATCATAGAGGTATCGACCAGAGAAGGGGCAGTGCTGGACCTCCTGTTAGGAAATGAGGCAGGTCAGGTGACAGAGGTATGTGTTGGTGAGCTCTTCGGGACCAGTGATCACAATGCCATTAGTTTCAATATAATTATGGAGAGAGTCAGAACTGGACCTAGGGTTGAGATTTTTGATTGGAGAAAGGCTAACTTTGAGGGAATGCGTAAGGATTTAAAAGGATTCCAGAACAAGGGGTCACAGTCTAAGGATAAGGGGGAATTCCTTTAGGACCGAGATGAGGAAAACATTCTTTACACAGAGAGTGGTGAATCTCTGGAATTCTCTGCCACAGAAGGTAGTTGAGGCCAGTTCATTGGCTATATTTAAGAGGGCGTTAGATGTGGCACTTGTGGCTAAAGGAATCAGGGGGTATGGAGAGAAGGCAGGTACGGGATAGTGAGTTGGATGATCAGCCATGATCACATTGAATGGCGGTGCAGGCTCGAAGGGCCGAATGGCCTCCTACTGCACCTATTTTTCTATGTTTCTATGTTTCTAAAAGGAGTGAATTGGGGCATTTTGTTTTATGGGAAGGATGTAGAAGAGAAATGGAGGACATTTAAAGGGGAAATTGTAAGAGTACAGAATCTTTATGTCCCTGTTCGGTTGAAAGAAAATAGTAAAAATTGGAAAGAGCCATTGTTTTCAAAGGAAATTGGACACGGTTCGAAAAAAGAGAGATATCTACAATAATTATAGGAGGCATGGAGTAAATTAGGTTCTAGAGGAGTATAAAGAGTGTAAAAAGAATCTTAAGAAATAAATTAGAAAAGCTAAAAGAAGATATGAGGTTGCTTTGGCAAGAAAGGTGAAAGTAAATCCAAAGGGTTTCTACATCTATATTAATAGCAAAAGGATGACGAGGGATAAAATTGGACCATTAGAGAGCCAGAATGGACAGCTATCTGCAGAGCCAAAAGAGATGGGGGAGATATTGAACAATTTCTTTTCTTCGGCATTCGCCAAGGAGAAGGATATTGAACTCTGTGAGGTAAGGGGAAAAAAGTAGAGTAGCTATGGAAACTACGAGATTCAAAGAGGTGGAAGTACAGACACTTTAAAAAAATATAAAAGTGGATAAGTCTCCAGGTCCTGACAGGATATTCCCTAGGACATTGAGGGAAGTTAGTGTAGAAATAGCAGGGGCTATGACAGAAATATTTCAAATGTCATTAGAAACGGAAATAGTGCTGGAGGATTGGCGTACTGCGCATGTTGTTCCATTGATTAAAAAGGGTTCAAAGAATAAACCTAGCAATTATAGACCTGTTAGTTTGACGTCAGTGGTGGGCAAATTAATGGAAAGGATACTTAGAGATAATATATATAAGCATTTGGATAAACAGGGTCTGATCAGGAACAGTCAACATGGATTTGTGCCTGGAAGGTCATGTTTGACAAACCTTCTTGAATTTTTTGAAGAGGTTACTAGGGAAATTGATGAGGGTAAAGCAGTGGATGTTGTCTATATGGATTTCAGTAAGGCCTTTGACAAGGTTCCCCATGAAAGTTTGGTTAAGAAGGTTCAATCTTTGGGTGTTAATGGCGGAGTAGCAAGATGGATTCAACAGCGGCTGAATGGGAGATGCCAGAGAGTAATGGTGGATGGCTGTTTGTCAGGTTGGAAGCCGGTGACCAGTGGGGTGCCTCAGGGATCTGTGTCGGGTCCACTGTTGTTTGTCATGTACATCAATGATCTGGATGATGGGGTGGAAAATTGGATAAGTAAGTATGTAGATGATACTAAGATAGGTGGTGTTGTGGATAATGAAGTAGATTTTCAAAGTCTACAGAGAGATTTGGGCCATTTGGAAGAGTGGGCTGAAAGATGGCAGATTGAGTTTAATGCTGATAAGTGTGAAGTGCTACATCTTGGCAGGACAAATCAAAATAGGACGTATATGGTAACTGGTAGGGAATTGAGGAATGCTGTGGAACAGAGGGATCTAGGAATAACTGTGCATAGTTCCCTGAAGGTGGAATCGCATGTAGATAGGGTGGTAAAGAAAGCTTTTGGTGTGCTGGCCTTTATAAATCAGAGCATTGAATATAGGAGTAGGGAAGTAATGTTAAAATTGTACAAGGCATTGGTGAGAACAATTCTGGAGTATAGTGTACAATTTTGGTCGTCTAATTATAGGAAGGATGTCAACAAAATAGAGAGAGTACAGAGGAGATTTACTAGAATGTTGCCTGGGTTCCAGCAACCAAGTTACAGAGAAAGGTTGAACAAGTTAGGTCTTTATTCTTTGGAGCGTAGCAGGTTAAGGGGAGACTTGATTGAGGTCTTTAAAATGATGAAAGGGTTAGACAGAGTTGACGTGGATAAGCTTTTCCCATTGAGGGTAGGGAAGATTCAATCAAGAGGGCATGACATGAGAATTAAGGGACAGAAGTTTAGGGGTAACATGAGGGGGAACTTCTTTACTCAGAGAGTGGTGGCTGTGTGGAATGAGCTTCCAGCAGAAGTGGTGGAGGCAGGATCAATTTTAACATTTAAAAGTAAAGTGGATAGGTATATGGACGTGAAGGGAATGGAGGGGTATGGTCTGAGTGCAGGTAGATGGGACTAGGGGAAAATAAATGTTCGGCACGGACTGGAACGGCCAAGAGGGCCTGTTTCCATGCAGTAATTGTTATATGGTTATATGGTTAATAACATTTTGTAGTTGGAACGTTAAGGGTATTAATGAACCAATTAAGAGAGGTAAAGTATTAGCACATTTAAAGGCACTTAAAACAGATGTAATATTCCTCCAAGAAACTCACCAAAAAAACAGAACATAGATTAAAAGCTAAATGGGTTGATAATGCGTATCATTCTTCATTCACACATAAATCCAGAGGTGTTGCAATACTAATCTGTAAAGGGATACCTTTTAAACATATATCAACTATAACGGACAGTGATGGTAGATATATTGTATTAATAGGTGAATTATATGCACAGAAATTGACTCTTATTAATGTTTATGGACCAAATTTTGATAGTCCTTTGTTTTTTAAGAAAATATTTCATACAATTCCGGAATTAGCACAACACAATTTAATAATCGGAGGAGATTTAAATTGTACATTAGATCCCTATTTAGATAGATCATCAAGACAATGGAAAACAAAATCACAGTCCAGTGACTTATTAAATGCATATATAGATACTAGTAATATCAAAGATGTTTGGAGAATAGAAAACTTAACTGGACGAGAATATTCATTTTATTCACCGGTACATAAAACATATTCAAGAATAGATTATTTTTTGGTGGACTCTAAGCTTATTCCATTTACTTATAACTCGAAAAATCACAATATTATAATCTCGGACCATGCCCCTTTAACATTTATGATTAAATTAAATGGAAGGACGGAGAAACAGGTACAATTGAGACTCAACCCACAAATTTTAAAGGAAAAAGCATCTCAGGAATATCTTACTAAACAGATTAATACGTTCTTTGAAATAAATGATAACCCTGAAACGTCTGCTTCCCTACTATGGGAAGCATTTAAAGCATTTACTCGAGGAGCGATGATCTCCTCCCAAGCATTTCATAATAAAAAGAATCAGGTGATCCAGCAGGCACTGGAAAGGGAAATTAAACAATTAGACATAGAGAATGCGGCTACACCAACCATGATAAAACACAATAAAATTGCAGCATTGAAATATAAATAAAATAAAATATATTCAGACCAAGTTGTAAAATGTTACCAATATACTAAACAATTACATTTTGAATTTGGAGATAAACCTCAAAAATTATTAGCTCGTCAATTACGGAAACTGGATGAGGAAAAAACAATTCATAGGATTAAATCAGAAACAGGAGAACCACTAGTACAACCTAAGGATATTAATGAGAGATTTCTGCAATATTATCAAAATCTTTACTCTGCTAAAACGATAGATCACAGGACAGGAATAGAAGCATTCCTACAAAAATGCAATCTTAAAGGATTAGATTTGAAAGATAGAGAATTATTAGACGTTGAAATAACAGTGTGAGAAAAGGGGTTAACAGACATGGTTGATTTAAACTAGGAATAGAAAAATATAGCTTAGAAAGAAATAAGGTTTCAACAAAGCCAGACTGTTGGTAGAATAGAAAGTAACGATAGATAGAACAGAGAGAAATTCGAGATAAAAAGTAACAAACTCACCAGATACTAGCGTTTCAATTAAAATACAAGAAACTAGGCCAGGTCAATTGTAACTGAGCATGCTTAATGAAATAAATGAATATTACTTACACGCCCCTGGTTGAGAAATTGCTCATTACCATGCACATGCAATGTATGATGAGGGAGGTACTGGGGAACGTACCTATAGACTGTGCACCTCAGTGCTCTGATTGGGAAGAGCCAGAGGGGAGGTTAAGCCAGAAGAATTGTGTGTATATAGGGGCTTTACTTTCCTGACTTCGGTGTGCCTCTAGGGGACAGCAAAGAGAGGCACCTATTCTGCAGAATATTATCTTAATAAAAACTTCTTAGCTGACTTTGTCTCTAAAGCATTTGTGATTTTTTTATATCTCACAACAGTAAAAGAAATTGAAGAGTCTATCAGATCTCTAAAAAATGGTAAATCCCCGGGACCAGATGGCATTGGCTCGGAATTCTATAAAACATTCTATGACCTGATTGTTCTGCGTTTAAAGACACTTAGGCTGTGGGCCGAGGAGCTTTATTCTAATTTTTCGTGACCCAAAACACAGAACTACATGAAATTTTCACATATTGTATATATCAATATTATATAAATCATCCCCTGAAAATCGCCAGGAACCAATTGCACATTTTGTATTAAATTAGAGAAAACCGAAAAATGTTTGGGTATTTTTAGTCCAATCAAAGCACGTTTAACCAGGTGTATTGCCAGTTGGCCAATCACGCGCTTTGTTGCAGGGTAGCTAGGCAGGGAGTACACAACATGGCTGACAGTACTTCCACTGATGCCTGTTTTACTGGAGATTCCGATGAAGGATCTTTGTTGTTCTGTGGAATACATGTTGTGGAAACTTGCAGCATGGTAATTGAATTTAGTGAGAAAAGCAGTAAGAAGTCTGAAGAATGTGCTGCTAAGTGGAATGAAGTGGAACAAAGCCTTGAAAGTAAAGTCGCTGCTAAGGTGCTGCAACACAAAGAAGCCAGTCAGGAATCAACTCAAGCAGAAAGGTAAGAACTAAAGTCTGAATTTATGAAAATAAATCTGTATGGACTTTAATTAATTTAATTGCACCCTTTTATAACGTGAAAAAATGAGATTTGGAGGCTGTACATTTAGCAATGTTACAAAATTTTGAGATTTAAAAAATCAAGTCTGCAATTTATCCCATCAGATAAAGCTTAATAAGAAATTTAATTTGACACCTAATTCACTTTCATATCTTCAGTATTAAGAAAGTTATGACCATTTTAATACTCGGAAATTAGCATCTTGTTCCCCATTGCCTTTCAATTGACTTAACTCAAAAGCTGTGATCTAGAACAGTTAAAAGCCATAATTTTCTTTAAAATTAAGAGAACTCAATGACATTTTCAGTTATTATAGATTGAAGCATTCTGATACAAATATGAAACAATCTTACTTGGATGACCTGAAATTAAAGCATATAATTAGTTAGTTATCTAATTGTAGCTATTTACAAAATTCAATGAGTAGATCTAAACAGCTATCCATTTCTTAAGAAAAGATAAACTTTTTTTAAATTGCCTAAGTGTCCAAATAACATTCACACAATAATCCACAATATAACATAATTTTTAAATCTCATTTTCATGAATTTCTAGGCCAAATGGAAGGAATTTATTGTTTAATGCCTGTAAATTAATGGCCATTTAATTCAACTAGCGAGTGGGTTTTAGTGGAATGCGGTGGATTGGAACGTTGCGGTTTGCAGTGAAGTCAGTATGAAAAATACTGTTGGTTCATACATTTTTTTTTTGTCCCCTTTTCGCAACATTGAAATGTGATTAAATCCTTCCTAAAAGCCAAGTTTTTATGTAAAAATAAACTGTGTAGCTTCTTTTATCGCCTACCTTAGGTCCGTTCCGCTGTCACCGTTCAGAGCTTTAGAAGATGATTTTTAAACTACTCTATTAACGGTAAAAAACTAGAAAAAATCGGCATTTTAAACTCGCCCCCCTCTGAAAGGCGCCAAAATTGCAGAACTGCAGCGCTGCTAAAGGTAGGTATTGTAACATACCTAGTACATTCACTCATTCATTCATTCATTAATGAAGTTGAGTGCCTAAACTATGTGCCTTAAACAAATTATTTAAACAATGAGTGAGTACTTATGATAATGGCGTGCTGGTGAATGATGGTGCAACAGTCCACCCACCCATCCACACATACATACATACGTACATACACACATCAACACACACATCCATGCGCACAGTTCCATGCATGCAAACACACACATACATGCTCACATACATCCGCACACACACACATCCAACATGCACACATACATCCGCACACACACACATCCACACATCCATTTGCACGCAGACATACATCTACACATCCACACATCCACCCACACATACATGAACACATACATCCATCCACACGTACATACACACTTACATCACACATCCACAGACACACGTTTGGAAGGTATACACAGACACACACACAAGCTAGAGATAAACAATGCAACACTTTTAGGGTTCTTTTAGGTCAAAGGTAATAGCCCTCATTTGCAAAGGCACCATCGGGGGGGGGGGGTTCTCTAACATAAATATAAGCTCATTGTAGCTTAAAATGAATACTCATCGAGTAAACATCAGAGCATTCAATTCTTGGCCAGGGTACACAAAAGGCTGGAGAAACTTTTAGGGTTCTTTTTCTTGGCCAGGATGTGACATTTACATCAGAAATAAGACAGGTCTTTTACAGGTCTGTCACCCAGCCTGGCACTTCCCCAGTCCCACTATGGCTGTTACCACCACTGTCCCCACTATGGCAGTCAGTGGGGTTCAGTAAACGGGGGAACCCAGAGGATCTGTCCTGACCTTTTAATTAGGCAGGTTCATGAGCCCTTAAAACCCGGGACCTCTGCTGCAGGCTCATTACATTTCCTATTAAAGCAACTGGAAGATGCCTTGCAGGGCTGCCCTCCAGCCTGGCACTGCCCCAGTCCCACTATGGCCGTGACCCCCACTCTGCACACTGGCAGTCAGTGGGGTTCAGTAAAGGGAGGAACACACAAGAACTGCACTCACCCATTATTTAGGCTGGTTCAGGAGCAGGACCTCTGCGACAGTGTCATTAAAAAAACGCTCACAATTATATTCATCATATTATTTTTATATAATCTAATTATACTTAATTATATATGATTACAGTCATATTTACAAGTCATATATATTTAATAATATATGGTTTAAATGGACTGCAACACGGAAATAGGCTGCCCATGGTGTAATATGGGCATTGGCCACTAGATGGCGCTTACTTTCCCGATCTCATTTTCTAATTAGTTTAATTAATTAATGTGCAACTTAGGGCAATGGCGAGTTATGACACCCTTCCCAATTATATTTCATCTAAATCTGTGGAGATTTTCATGTAGTTCGGTGACCTGGGTCACGAAAACTGATTTCTAGACACATTTCTGATGCTCGGCCCACAGCCTAACTGTACGAACATATCTATACCCAACAGAAATTACCAGAAACGCTAAATGGATCTATTATAACACTTATACCAAAAATAGATAAGGATCTGGATGATCCAGGATCATATAGAGCTATAGCTCTTCTAAATACTGATCAAAAAATATTAACTAAAATCCCAGCACAAAGATTAAACACAGTGATTAATAAATTAATACATCCGGATCAAACAGGATTTATACCAAAACGGTATTCTTCATATAACTTGAAACGATTATTCAATATTATATACTCAAGTGTGAAAGATACATCTCCTAGATGCGCTGGGACACATCCTCAGTGATGTGACTTGGGGTCATCGGGTGTTTCGGGTCTCACAACGTCAGACACCCTTGCCCAGACGACCCAGCCGGGGTTGATCAAGCCCCGACTTGCGTCCCAGCAGCAACCGCCCACGGATCAGCCCTCTTAATCCAAAGCCACCTAGTGGCTTTCTCTGCGGCTTCACTTGCGAATTGAATGGCCCTCTTCTTTGCCAGCCCCGTAAAGCCCAACTGGTTGAGGACTTTGTAGAGTGAGCGTCCTGCAAAGCCTCTACAGCCCACCTCTATCGGCTCATAGTATGTCTTCCAGCCTCTGTCCTGGCACATCTCCACCAGTTCCTGGTACTTTGCGCGCTTCCTCTCATTAGCCTCTTCAATACGCTCTTCCCAGGGCACTGTCAGCTCCAGAATGATCAGCTGTTTTGTCACTTCGGAGGTGATGATCATATCTGGCCGGAGTGATGTTTCTGTGATGTGCTGTGGAAACTTCAGCTGTTTGCCCAGATCGACGTGCAGCTGCCAGTCAGTGGCTGTGTAGAGGAGGCCCGTCCTTGTTTTTGGTTGTGGTCGGGGCTTCTCTCCAGCTTTGACAAAATTGATTGATTTCTTTGGGGCATGGTGGTGTTTGCTGTTACAGATGGCAGTGGCTATGCTCTCAGCAACCACCTTGAGCACCTGGTCATGCCGCCACTGATAGCGACCTTCCCCAAGAGACTTTGGGCAGCTGCTGAGGAGATGTTCTAATGATCCTATTCCAGAACAAAGTGGGCAGGAAGGTGTCTTGATCTTGCCCCAGACGTGGAGGTTTGCTGGACTTGGTAGGGCATCGTAGACAGCTTGGACAAGGAACCGGACGCGCTGGAAGTCTGCCTGCATGATGTTTGACCAGGTAATCCTGCGCTGCGGTATACTCTCCCACCTTGTCCACGCTCCCTGCTGCCTGAGCCCCACTGTCCTGCTCACACGCTCTTCCTCCACACCTGCTCGGACCTCTTCCTGGATTAGACGGTGTCTCTCCTTGCCCTGGGCCTTGCCAAGCGGTGTCTTAGGGAAGTATCCCAAACCCGCTCTGCCAGTTGCCATGAATCCCACCAATGCCTTGTGAATACCAAAACGGTATTCTTCATATAACTTGAGACGATTATTCAATATTATATACTCAAAAAGAAGTACTAACAAAGACCTAGCAATTATTTCGTTAGATGCTGAGAAAGCTATCGACCAGGTGGAATGGCCCTATTTATTTTCGGTTATGAAAATTTCTCAATTGGGCGAGAAGTTTAGCACATGGGTAAAACTTTTATATACTAACCCAACAGCTAGAATATCAACAAATCAAATGTTATCAGCTAAATTTATCTAGAGGCTGTAGACAAGGATGTCCGTTATCCCTGCTATTATTTGCACTCGTAATAGAACCATTAGCAGAAAGCGTGAGGTCCCATCCTGAAATATATGGGTATAAAACCAAATATACTGAAAATAAAATCTCCTTATATGCAGACGATGTATTAATTTACATTACAAAACCTGAAGTTAGTATCCCTAACTTATTAAATTTAATAACTCAATATGGCTCGTTTTCAGGATATAGAATTAATTGGAATAAAAGTGAAATCATGCCAATAATGGAAAGTAACCCACATATATTACAACAATTCCCTTTTAAAATAGTAAATGAAGAACTCAAATATCTTGGAATTTATGTAACAAAGAGATATACTTCTTTATTTAAATCTAATTTTCCGCCTTTATTGAACAAATTACATAAGAATATTTTATATTGGAAAACATTACCTATTTCAATGTTGGGTAGAATTAATGCGATAAAAATGATTTTTTTCCCGCAATTATTGTATCTCTTTCAATTAATTCCGATATATCTCTCAAATTTAAAAAAGGTTGACCCTATAGTCACCAATTGTATCTGGGATTATAAGAACCACAGAACAAATAAAAAACACATGTAAATCAAAACTAAATAGAGGTTTAGCACTACCAAATTTTATGTTTTATTTTTGGGCAGTTAATATTAAAATTATGAATTTTTGGTTGGAAGAACTGGACGAACAACCAGATTGGTTAAAAATGGAAAAGGAAGACTGTTTACCTTTTGAAATTGGGTCGATCCTATTTGCTATTACTAAATTAAGCAAAAAAACCTATAATTAAAACCCCATAATAGACAGTGGAATACGCATTTGGAAACAATTAAAGAAGACACTAAATTTGGATAATTTACCACTATCTCTTCCCATTGTAAACAATGCTACATTTAAACCCTCAATGGTGGATAAGGGTTTTTTACAATGGAAAAATCACGGAATTACAAAGATGGGTGATCTCTATAGGAAAAGTTCATTTCTCTCATTTCAAGAATTGCAACAAATTTATGGGCTTCATTCAAAAGACTACTTTAGATATCTACAAATTAGAGACTGTGCTAAGTCAAATACACAGGACTATAGAAATAGAAAGACAGAAATTCTTGATGAATGTTTGAATAAACACCTGAACACAGAAAAACTGATATCGTATATTTATAATATTCTATTAGATAATGATGCACCCATGACGGAAATATATAGGCAATCATGGGAAAACGAACTAGACCAAACAATAAGGCCAGAAATATGGGACGAAAGCTTACAACATATACATCACTGTTCGTTAAATGCTGCACATTCTTTAATACAATTTAAAGTATTACATAGATTGCACTATTCAAAAACCAAATTAAATAGAATCTTCCCATGCGTATCTCCTATTTGTGATAAATGTCAACACTCAGAGGCTAATTTTACGCACACATTTGTAAGTTGTATAAAAATTAATTTTTGGACGGAAATTTTAAAGATAATTTCGGAAGTTGTCAATACCCAATTGGACCCTGATTCAAAATTAATAATATTAGGAATACTAGAACAAAATCAATTATTTACAACGAACCAAAGAACCTTTATCGATTATAGTTTAATAATTGGGAAAAAATTAATATTAACATTTTGGAAATGCCCTATAATCCCCACAATTAAAATGTGGACTATGGAAATGTCGGAGACCCTACATTTGGAAAAATTAAGATTTGTCTTAGTGGACAAACAAGAACTATTTACTAGAATATGGTCCCCATTCATTGAATATTTGAAGGGGCAAACTGGTTCGGCACGAGAACCTGACTGAAACCTGAATCAAGGAATAGATAGAGAATTACATTTTATAACCCGCGGACATATCTCCAATGATGCATAATTAGCTGATTACTCCATTATCCTTTAACTTTTTTTGTTTTTTTCTTTCTCTCTATTATTTTCTATTTATATAAAACTTTAAAAAATATATAGAAGTACAACTATTATACAATTGTTAGTATAAACAATATTAATAATGAATGACTACAACAAACAAAATGCTTTTTATTATGTATTTATTTCTAATTAAATTTTTTTTTTTTAAATAAAAAAAGATAATGCAGAGGATGGAGGTGCAAAAGACCTCCTGAACATTCTGGACAACTTTGGACTTAATCAGCACGTAACAGAGCCAATTCACAAAAGGGGGCATATATTGGATCTGATTATCCAATCTCAACATTTCTGATGTTATGGTGATTAATGTTGCTCTTTCCGATCACCACTGTATGTTTTTTAAAATGACCATCTCTGCTAGCAGTATCAGAAAAGAACCAGAGGTGATCAAAAGGCATTGTATCAATGAAAACACCGGCGCATTGTTCACTCAGGCCTTTACACCATCACCAACTCTGCCCTCGGCCTCTGTCGATGACCTTGTGGATGGTTTCAGCTCCAATGTTATGACACTTATGGATGCTATTGCACCACTAAAGACCAAGGTTTTATCTGAAAGGAAAAAGTCACCATGAAGAAATGACACAGCAGTGCGATCCCAAAGAACAAAATGTAGACAGGCCGAACGTAGGTGGCGAAAAACCAAACTACGACATCTACAAAGACAGTCTCCGTATCTGTTAGGTACTTCCTCAGTGATTGCTGTGTACTTACCTTTCTGTTTCTGCCGTGGCTGGGAGCCAGCAATCAAGGGGTTAACAGATGTTAATTCCTGGCTCCCTGCCCCTTCTGTACCCGATCGGCCAAGCTATGTCGGGAGCTTTAAAAGGCAGAAGCTCCCAGAATTCTCTCTCTTCAAGATAGATCTCTGGAGGAAGAGGTGCCGGTCTGAACTGCGGAAGGCCTGGCCGCATGGCACAGCACTTTGTATATTTGTCGCATGCTTTTGTAAATTAATGTTCTATTGGGACGGAAGGGATGACTTGAGAGTTTTCGGGTATTTTGGTTGCAGAGTTAGGGCTATTTTAGGCAGGATTAGAGAGTCCGGTTCGACGACCCATTGCGAGGCTGGCTGGAGCATTGTTATCTTTATTTGTTAGTCGATTCTTATCCTTGACTGTTTTTTTGAATCGGTTCGGGTTTTTTGTCTTTTAACGCAATTAAAGACTATATTTTTTTAAACTTGATCCTGGTTTTTTGACTTTGTTACGCGGCTCTGACGTTCCTGCCTTCGGGAGTCGTGACAGTATCTATAATCAGGAATTGAAAGGGGCAAGGCAGACCTTTTTCTCAGAGGTTAGCAACAAAAATAATAATTCCCGCACCTTATTTGCCATTGTCGATAGACTGACAAACCCCTCGTCATCAGTCCCTCCTGAGCTCCTGTCCAGCAAGTCGTGCAATGACTGCAGATTTCTTCACTGATAAAATTCTGAAGATAAGACAAACAATGTGTAGCTCCACCTCAGGGAACATGGCTTTGTCACTTATGCCTCCAGATTCACTAATGAATCCGTAACATTTTGAACTTTTAGATTGTGCATCTCTGACTGAAACTGTTCAACAGCTAAAGTCCACTACCTGCTGTCTTGATCTGCTGCCAACAAGCTTCTTTAAAAATATTTTTAACAGTGTTGCACCAGAAGTGCTGAACATAGTAAACACTTCCCTTCAAATAGGGCATTTTCCCGAAGTCTTAAAAACTGCAGTGATCAAGCCCCTATTGAAGAAGCCTAATCTGGATACCTCGGCTATGAGCAGCTACAGGCCCATTCTTGCAAAAATCATTGAAAGGGTAGTTTACCAACAAATTTACTGCTTTATGATCCAAAACAATATTTTTAATGTTTTCCAGTCGGGATTTCGGCCACATCACAGCACTGAGACTGCACTTACTAAGGTCCTAAATGACATACATATAAACAGTGATGCATCAAAAGCTTCAGTTTTGGTACTTCTAGTTCTCAGTGCTGCTTTTGATACGGTGGACCATAACATACTGCTTGACAGACTGGAGAAGTGGGGGTAGGACTTCTGGTTCTGTGCTGGACTGGTTCAAATCCTACTTGAAAGATCAGGATTATTTTATTTCCCTTGGTAATTATGAATCAGAACGTACAAAACTCACATGCGGGGTTCCCCAGGGCTCCATTCTTGAACCCATTTTGTTCAATATTTACATGCTCCCTAGCTCAGATTATAGAGTATTTTAACATATCCTACCATACTTATGCCGATGACACACAACTTTATATCGCAGTGTCACCACATGACCATAGTCCCCTACACTCACTGAGTCAGCGTGTCAAACAAGTCAATGAGTGGATGAACCAGAACTTCCTCCAGCTCAATGCAAATAAGACAGAAATTATTGTCTTTGGCCCCAAAAATACAAGGTTAGAGATGAGTGCTCAACTTGACTCAATCGCACTGAAAACCACAGACAAAGCCAGAAACCTTGGTGTAGTTATGGACTCGGATTTGAATTTTAACAGCCATATAAAGACCATTACCAAGTCTGCCTATTACCATCTAAAAAACATTGCAAGAATCAAGGGATTTCTGTCTAAAGAAGACACTGAAAAACTTGTTCATGCATATATCTTCAGTAGGTTAGATTATTGTAATGGCATCTTTACAGGTCGTACAATATATATCCCCCCACTTTTTGAGGTGGTGGATGGCCTGTATTATTATCCCCCCAGCTTTTGGAGGTCGAGCAATAACAATAATAATTACCTGCTCCTATCTTAACAATACGTCAAACAAAAAAACATTGAAATGCATTAAATACATCAAATTTCAAATTCCCTTCCACACACTCCCCCCGAGGCCGGTGATCAGTGATCGCTCAGCCCCCCCACTTACAAAAACTCTCCGCGGCCCCTGTTTAATACATTTTCTATAGCTCTATGGTTGTAGTGTTTTTGGATTTCCAAAATGATAAAATGCTCAATGTCAGTGCTGTATGTTTGATTCTGGTGTGAAATGTCCAAACTCATCAACTCTCAGGGAACAGTTAAAACATCAGTGTTAATTCTAACATGGAACCTTCCAGCAGACTCCTGCTTTCTCTTCAAGACAAAGAGACCCAGTAGGAAACCCAAACTTTCTTGATGTGGAACTGTTCATTGTTCTGCGTCTTTGCAGTAATATTCTTTTTGTACCTCTCCTGTCCTGGGTCCTTTTAGAAATATCATGACCAGAACGACGCACAGTCCTCAATGTCTAGTCTGACCATGTGCCAATACTTGGTGAGCTCAGTGCCAAAGCATCTTAAGTCTATAATGCGAATTGTAAACAGTTAACAACATTTGCAGTTGATTCACTCACCTTATCCAACACCACCTGCCCCATCTGTGACATTTCTCACTGGACTCTTCAGACACCTCAGAAATGCCCAGAAGTCAACGTCATCAGCCTTGGTGAAATGCCTGGGAGGAAGAACTTATTCAGCATAATTCTCCAACTTTAAATACCAGTACTTGCTTTGCATTTTATACACGTGATGTAATTTGTTGGGATATAGAACCACTAACAATGTAGCACGGGATGTACTTTGGCTCACAGTATCTGTGCCAACCATGCTATCAATTTAAACTAATCCCATTCCCTGCTCTAATTCTGGCAATATCGCCACGAATGTCTTCTACACCATCTTCAAATTCCCCACATAGGTCCAGAACTGCAAAAAAAAACTCCAATCACAGTTTAACTAGCTGCAGCAAAGCTTTCCAACTTTTATATCAGTCCCAAACAATGAAGCCACATATGTGATATGCCTTTTTTACCATCCTATCTACTCATATTTCCACTTTCAGGGATTAATGAGTTTGCACTGTGAGATCCCTCAGTATGTCATGGAATCATACAGGACGGAAACTGGTCCTTTGGCCCATCTTGCCTATGCCAACCAAGGCGCCTCATCTATGCTAGTCCCACCTCCCATTTGTTTGACCTATATCCCTAAAGCTTTCCAATCTGTTTGCCCGTCTAAATGTATTTTAAATGTTGTTACAGTATCTGCCTCAACTACCTCCTCTGGCAGCTCATTCCATATACGCACCACCCTCTGAATAAAAAACTTTCTCCTCAGATTCTCATTAAATCTTTCCCCTCTCACCTTCAACCTCTGGCACTTGATTCCCCTACTCAAAAAAACAAAACAAAACAAACAAACAAACTTTATTGTCATTTAGAAATACATTGATATATGCAGTTTCAAACGAAATTACGTTGCATTTGGCTCCCTGTGCAACACAATAAATTAACAGAAGGATAGGCATGGATGAAAAGGATAAAAGGATAAATAGACAACGGTGGCAGCACATTACATGGCATTCAGGAGTCTGATGGCTCGTGGGAAGAAGCTGTTGCAGAACCTTAATGTTCTGCTCCTTATGCTGCGATATCTTTTTCCCGAGGGCAGCAGAGTGAACAGTCCGTGATGGAGATGTGTGGGGTCCTTTATAATACTGCTGGCCTTAGACACGCAACGTTTGGTCGCAATATGTCCGATTGAGGGGAGAGAGGTCCCAATGATTTTTTCTGCTTCCTCACCACTCTCTGCACAGACTTCCAGTTGGAGGCTCTACAGTCCCCAAACCAGACAGAAATACAGCTGGTCAGAATACTCTCTATGGTTCCCTGTAGAAAGTAGTGAGGATGGGATGGGGGAGATGAGCTCTTCTCATCCGGCGCAGAAAGTGCAACCGCTGCTGCGCTCTCTTAACTGTTGATGAGATGTTATTCGACCAGGTCAGACTGTTAGTGATCTGCACCCCCAGGAACTTTGTGCTACTGACCACCTCCACATCGCTGTCATTGATGTGAAGTGGTGTGGGACTGCGCCGGGTTTTCCTGAAGTCGACGATAACTCTGGGTAAAAGACTGTACATTCACCCTATCTATTTCCCTCATGATCTTGTAACGCCTCTATAAGATCAACCCTCAGCCTCCTGCGCTCCCAGAAATAAAATCTTAGCGTGTCCAACCAATCCTGATTAAGTAACTAGTGGACGATCAAAAAGGGAGCATTTTACCTTTAATGAATTGATTGAAATAAAATTATAAGATAGAGCATGGAAAAGGGCCCTTCAGCCCACTGAGTCTGTTGAGGTGGAAGGAAAGTTGCCGTTTTGGGTTGAGTCCCTGCATTGGGTTTTTTAAACTGTCATTGTTGCTCCTCCTCACCCCTGGGCCTAGCAGTACATGAAACTACACTCCCTCCTCGTAGATTCCAATATTCCAGGTCATATCCAAGCCTATCATTTTACTTCGGAGTCACGTGGGTGACTACGTGAAGAAGGCCGTCAGTCCACATGCGTGTCATTACGTCTAGCGCATTGCACAATGACTGACTTGCAGGCGCGTCGCTCCTTCCAGCGGTAAGTTTTAAATCTTCATGTAAGTGTTTAAACTTTCTCTGAGGTCGTTTCTCTTGGTTCAATAATTCTTGCCAACGGATAAGTTCGAATCTTTTGAGAGAATGTCGATGATGAAGAGACGGTCCACGGGGAAACCAGCTACCAACGACCGCGGGAGTGCGGGTAGCGGGCGGCTGTCGACTTTGCCTTCCGGGTCGCTGGCGGTGGAGCCAGCAACATCAGACTTGGTGCCGGGAGATAGCACCGTAGCAGTCCTGCTTGGGCAGAAAGCCACCAAAAAGTCTGTCAGGCCCGTGGACTCGGACGAGTCGGGCCAGGAGGATTCCGCTCCTTCATTAGGTAGCCTCTGCGGACGTCTAACCCACGTGGAGCACCTGATGGAGAGGTTGCTCCAAAATGATATGCTGCAAAGGAGGGCGCTATCTCAGCGCGGGTCGCCTCGAGGGCCCATGGCAGCGGCACCTGTTTCAGGGCTGCACAATGTCTCCCTCTCTCAGGAGGGGAGCATACAGAGTCAGTTCCTATCTGACTCAGTGGTATAGCTGGTGAGCATACCCGGGGGCATGAATCAGAAGTGCCAGTAATGGCATCAAAATTTGCCATCCCGTCGCAATCAGGGGAACCTCTGAATGAGGACGTAGCCATGAGCATCAACTATCTGGCCTCTCACCAGCTCCAAGATCTGGCCATGGAGGAGACTACCAACAAGTATCACACTCCTGCCAACTGTGCCTCATTGAATGTGCCGGCCGTTAATCACGCCATCTCGGGTTACATTGGAGGGGGCGTCAGAGCCCAGGAGGTGAAGCTGCAAAACATATTGAAATTGCTCGCCTCAGGCATCACGGCCTTTACCAGGTCAGTGGATGTGGAGCCTCTGTCTGACATACAACAGGACGCCATGGTATTAATGTGCAATGCACATTTTGAAATTAATTGTCTACGGAAAAATGCCATCCGGCCTGCACTGAACCCCAAATTCGCTGCACTATGTAAGGCCAGCAATGTCCAACCACCCAATTACCTGTTCGGGGAAGATCTGCCCAAGCAGGTCAGGGAGCTGGACGATGAGGCAAAGAAGGTACGGCTAATGAAAGTCCCAACAACACCCAAGGTCTCATCGTACCGGTGGCAGCACCCCTACGCTCCCTTCAACACCAAGCGGTTCACCGGAACTGGTGGGAGAGCCAAACAATTGGCACAAAGGTCTTTTTTTGACCAAGGCCCAAGCCGGCCCACTTCCAAGATGCGCGGTGGGCACCCGCCATCAGTCCTACCCCCCAAACCTCGGGGGCGGAAACAAACACCATACCACCAATAACAACTGAGGTAGGTGAATCTAGTTCCTTGCAGAACACATTATGCATGACTCAGTTACAAGTTGGGGGAAAGTTGTAACATTTCTTGAATGAATGGCATTGGATAACAACAGATCCGTTTACACTGCACTGTATACAAGGCTTCCAAGTTGAATTCCTTCTCAATTCGCCACCACCCACACAACATTCGCCAAACCAGACATATGTTCTTTCACAACGAGAAAGCTTGGATGCACAAGCTGAAATTGAAACTTTACACAAAAAAAAGGTAATTGAGAGGTCGTGTCATGAATCTCGCCAATTTGTGGCTAGCATATTTACTAAGCGAAACAAGGACGGAGGATGCCGAATCATCCTTGACTTGACTGAACTTAACTCCTTTGTGCAGTATAAACACTTCAAAATGGATAACTTTGTTACTGTCAAACAACTGGTTTCTAAGGGAAGTTATATGGCATGCATCGACCTTAAAGATGCATACTACTTGGTACCCATTCACGGGGAGCACAGGAGATATTGGAAGTTGGGTTTTTTTGGGTTTTTTGGTTATTTTTGTTAGAAGTAAGTACAATAGTGTGGTACTTGAGTACCTAATACATACATACATATTTCCATTCTTGTACAACTTCGTATTTTTGATTTAATAATAAAAGAACAGTGGGAGAAAAAAGAAATAAAGACCGTAATTAAGAAAAGCTTCTTGGAATATAGTTAGTATACTTCCCTCTTCCATTGATCCAAAGATAATCAGTTGTGTATTGGGGTTTAATTTTGTGTTGAGTAGTTTTGTAAAAATTCCAAAAATGTCATTCCAAAATGTATACAGTTTTATACAAGAGACAAAGGAATGTGCTATAGTAGCATTTGTCACAGATGGGGGAAACATTTGAGAATATATTATTCAGTCTAGTTTTAGAATAATATAATCTATGTAAAATTTTAAATTGAATTAGGTTATGTCTTACATTAATTGAACATTTATTTACATATAATAATTTTTTTTCCCATCTATCATTAGGAATTTTTATCAATAACTCTTGTTCCCAGTCCCTTCTAATTGCCTCTGTCGTTGGTGTTTCTATATTTAAAATTATATTATATAAGTAAGATATTAAATTGCTTGATTCTGCCTTTCCATTCCTTCCTCCAATAAATCTGGGGTTAGGGTTTGATATCCTTGTATATATTTCTTCAAATAATCTTGAATTTGAAGATATTTGAAATATTGATTCTTTTTCAAATTATATTTTAGTTGTACTTCTTGGATTGATAAAAGTTTTCCCATATCATACATATCTCCCATTGTTTTAAATCCTAATCTTTCCCAATGGATAAACGTTTTATCAATAATGGATGGTTTGAATGAGGGATTATTATTTATTGGAGAAAGAAGCGATAATTTTCTTAATTTTAAAGTTAATTTTATTTGATTCCAAATTCGTATTATACTGTGAATAATTGGATTCTTCTTATATATTATATTGCTCAGTTTCATCATGAAAAGATGGCTCGCTCCTATATTATAAGGGGAGCAATCCTCTTTCTCCATTCTTATCCAATCTACCTGTTGGGCAGAACTGTCCAACAAATAGATTATATTTTTAATATTCACTGCCCAATAGTAAAACAATAAGTTAGGGAGTCAGTCCCCCTGATTCTTTAGATTTACACAAGTGTTTTTTCTTAATTCTATGTGATTTATAATCTCATATGAAGTTTATAATATCAGAATCTAATTTTTTAAATAATTTTTTAGGTAAGTATATTGGTATTGATTGAAATAGGTACAGTATTTGTGGTAAGAAGATCATTTTTATCGCGTTTATTCTGCCTATTAAGGACATCGGCAGTGTTTTCCAGAATTTAATCAACCGGTTATTAAAGGCATATAGTTTGCGTTGAGTAATGATTTATATTTCCTAGTAATTTGGATGCCCAAATACTTAAATTTTTCTGTTGCAATTCTAAAGGGGAATTTCAACAGATGTATCGGCTCTTGAGGTTTTATCGTCATAATTTCGCTTTTGTTCCAGTTTATTTTATATCCTGAAAAAGAACCAAATTCCTCTATTAAATTTAGTATATTTGGTATGCTAATTTGCGAATTTGTAATATATAATAATATGTCGTCTGCATATAATGAAATTTTATTATTTGAGTGTTTGGTATTGTATCCATGAATATTCGGATGACTTCTTATACTTTCTGCTAAAGGCTCTATCACTAGTGCAAATAGCAGAGGCGATAGTGCGCACCCCTATTGTCCCTTGCCAATTGGAATTTTGGGGATAATATATTATTAGTCAGTATTCTAGCCGTCGGCTTATCATATAATAATTTTACCCATGAGATAAAGTAATCTCCCATGTTAAATTTCTGCAATACTTTGAATAAATATTACCATTCTACTTGATCGAAATCTTTTTCTGCATCCAATGAGATAATTGCTAGGTCTTCTTCAGTATTATGTGAGTACATTATATTAGACAGCCATCTCAAATTGTTAAATGAGTATCTCTTTGGTATAAACCCAGTTTGATCCGGGTTTATTAGTTTGCTAACAAATTTACTCAATCATCTCGCTAGTGTCTTTGCTAATATTTTTTAATCTGTATTTAGGAGTCCAATAGCTCTATATGAGCCTGAGTCTTCTAGATCTTTATCCTTTTTTAGTATAAGTGTAATAGTTGACTAAGTTAGTGTTTCTGGTACTTTATTTTCTTTAAAAGTGTATCTATATAAATCTTGCAAGCGTGGAGAAATTATCTCGTGGAATCTTTTATAGAATTCATTGTTAAAGCCGTCTGGTCCTGGCGTTTTGCCATTCTTCAACAAACTTATTGTTTCTTCTATTTCCTGAAGTGTAATCTGAGCTCCTAATCCCTCTTGTTCCACCATATTTAATTTTGGAAGATTACAATTGTCTAAGAAATTTGTAATTTGAGTATTATTTGCAGAGGTTTTCGATGTTTATAAATTTTGATAATATTGAGCAAATCTTCTATTTATATCTTTAGGTAGTGTTAGTAATTCCCCTTTGTCTGATTTAATTTTAGTAATTGTATTTTCTGTTTCCCGTTTTTTCAGTTGGCGTGCTAAGAGTTTATGTGGTTTATCACCAAATTCAAAATATTCTTGTTTTGTAATTTGAAATAATCTTATTATTCTGGCCGATAAAATTTTATTTAATTTATATTTTAGTATTGTTATCTTATTGTGTTTATCTATAGTTGGTTCTTTAGCATTTTCTAAATCTAATTGGCTAATTTCTTGTTCTAACTGTAATTGTTCAGTATTATTCTTTTTATTTTGGAAAGCTTGATATGAGATTATAGTTCCTCTAATAAATGCCTTAAAAGTTTCCCATAATAAGGAAGGTGAAATATCTGGTGTATCATTTGTCTCAAAGAAGAATTTCATCTGCTCTTTTAAATATGTACAACCGTGTGAGTTGTTTAAGATTTGGGGGTTAAACCTCCAAAACGATTTTTTGTCAGGCATTCCTTCTAATTTTAAAGAGAAAGTTAACGGGGAATGATCAGAAATAATACTATTGTGATATTTAGCATTATATGTGTATGGAATTAATTTTATGTGCACTAAGAAATAATCAATACTTGAATATGTTTTATGTACCGTTGAATATAATGAATATTCTCTACCTACTGGGTTAGCGATCCTCCATACATCTGTCATATTGGTTTTTTTCATGTATGTATTTAGGAGTTCACTAATTTTTGATTTTATGTTAATCCTTTTTTGTTTTGCAGATTTATCCAAATATGGATCTAAAACACAATTCAAATCTCCCCCTATTACCACATTTTGATAGTTAAACTCTGAAATTGTATCCAGAATTTTACTAAAAAATTGAGGGTTGTCAAAATTAGGAGCATAAATATTTATCAAAGTAAGTGGAGTAGAATAAATTTCTCCCATGACTATGACGTACCTCCCTTTTTATCTGCTATGGTATTCTTTAATTTAAATAGTATACCTCTACGAATGATAATGGCCGTGCCTCTGGATTTAGAAGTAAATGAAGAGTAGTATGTTTACCCTATCCAATTTGCCTTCAGTCTTATCTGTGTCTGATATTTCAGATGCATCTCTTGTAAGAAAATGACATCACTATTTAAAGCTTTTAATTGGGCAAAGATCTTACCCCTTTTAATTGGTTCATTAGCGCCCCTTATATTCCAACTGCAGAACGTGATTCCTCCAGTTTTCTTTTGTTTATCGTCTTGCATTATGGATCATGTTAATATCTTTATTTCATATGGTGCAACCAAGAACCTCATTACTCTAGGTGAGGGATGATCATCCCCAGCTATTAGATTTTGTTGGCATCTCCCCTTCAGAATAGACCTTGAAAAAGACCAGAAAGTGTAGAGTCGTGAAAAGATAATTAACAAACAAAAAGTTATATTATAATATCCAAAAATAAAGATATTATAATTAAAAACAAACCACCAACAGGTGGTAGAAAAATTCTTATCGACTTCCGTAGATGTTTTTAAATGTTTCGCTCTGCCCCCTTGACCAATTATTATTAATTGGAAGAGAGAGCGATACAAAGTTATAAAACGCACTCCGATAGATAGATTAGAAATGTATCTTCAAAGAGGAAAAACAAAATAAAAGAGAATTTCCAACATAAAGTATATACTTAGATATGACACTGATTATGTTAATTATATATCCATATCTATCGATATGCCAAGATCTATTACAATTAAGTCTCAAACATTTGTATCAGATAACAGCGGGCCCCAAGGGGTTAACCTTGGAACCTGCTGTTGTCCGACACAAAAGCCCAGATAACTTTCAAGTACCCTTGGATAACTTCCAAATATCTGAGTCTCCTCCCCTTCCCTTTATGTGCAATTTAAACTAAATCTACTATATCCATAAAATTTGTTAGTATGTTAATACTTGTCAATCATATTTAACTCGTTATTCTTATATTTAGCAAGTAATTAACATCATGAAATAAACAACAGCCATTGTTACGCTATGTCTTAATATTACACAATTTTATTAATTATATTTTATGTTAGTATATAATTGTGTGTTTCTTAAATCATAAGTTTCTATATACAAGTCCACTGATAATATTTTTCCATATTCTCAAGTTATTTTCCCCGCCAGTTTTTTTCTTTTCCAATCCTTTGTTGAAATGAAACATAAAATCCAACCTTGAATTAGCATTCCAAAAATAAGATGTCTAGACAACATCTCGATGAAAATTCACCATCTTAACCAGAGCAGTCTTTTTTGTATGTTAAAAAAAACACACAATCCTTTCTTCTGTGTTATTGTGGGCGACCAACTCCTAATTATCAATAGGCCTCCTGTGTGATACTTTGTGCATATTTAAATGCCTCTTCTGGATCCATGAATGCACGTTCGACAGAGTTATAAGTAATTCTCAATTTCGCGGGATATACTATCCCATATCTTACTCCCTTGACCTCCTTCTGTAGCCTTCTCGCGTTTGTAAACTTGTTCCTCTTTTCCATGACTTCAGCTGGAAAATCACGGAAGAATCTTAGTTTGTCTTCTCCAAACATCAAATTCACTCCATATGGAATCTTTTTCATAATTCCTTCCAGGGTTGAAATATCATAGAATTTCAGAATAATCTGTCTTGGGGGGGCATTTGAGCTTGCTTGAGCCTTACGTCGGACCCGGTGAACCGTATCTATTCGCGCGGCTTCAGGCAGCTTAAGTACTTGTTTCAGTAAGTTGGCAGCAAACTCCTGAAAGTTCTGTCCACTCTCCTTTCTTTCTGTTACTCCAACTATCCTCAGGTTTTGCCACCTCGATCTTGCTTCCAAGTCCATACATTTATACTTCATTTTAGCAACCTCCATCCCAGTACTTTCTTGTTCCTTTTTTAGTCTCTTTATCTCCTTAGCCATCTCAGTTAACGAATTATCCATTCCTTCTATAGCCGCTTCAGTGGACTTTGACATCGCGTCCAGCTTTTTATTACAGTTCTTATCAACCCGCTTCATTTTATTGTTTAAATCCTCCTCAATCTCGACCACACGTTTGGCTAAGTCATCAATTTTCCCCATCAGCTTATCATTACCTTGTTTACTTTTTTCAGAGAGGCTTTTGTCCAGCGCGACATTCCCCTCTCGTATCACTTTACAGATGTTTTCAGTGACTGAAGCTATTACTGACTTTTCCAGTTGTTCCATTTGTTCCCTTTGTTCCTCCATTGAAGTCATTTCTGTAGAAGGATTTTGAAAGTCAGCATCTTCTTCTGAGCTTCCAGCTGATGCTTGAGGGGATTGAGGAGTCTTTCCAGGTTTTTTCAAATAAACTCTTGTAGCAGATCTGGCAGCAGCTTTCGCAGGTTTCTGGCGAGTTTTCGCCTTTTTCATTTAAAACTGCCGTTATTCTCTGCTATCAGCAGGACTTCTGATAACACACAATTAAATAACAGCTCCGGTTGTTATTTTTAGAACTCCCCCGTCTTCCAACTCGTATTTTAGCTCATTAAAACATTCTTTGGGAGCAGAGCGAAAGAGCAGCGTCTCTCACCCCACCATTGACGCCACCGGAAGTCCAGATATTGGAAGTTTAACTGGATGGGACAACTGTGGCAGTTTAAAGCATTGCCTAATGGATTAACTTCAGCCCCCAGGATATTAATAAAACTATGAAAACCAGTCCTGGGGCTATTCTGTGCTCAGAATCACATTGTGATGGCATATTTGGATGCCATCCTAATAATAGGGGAAACAATGAAATTAGCTGAAGCATCTGTTGCAGCCACCAAACTCATACTTGAGAGATTGGGGTTTCTCATCCATCCAGTTAAGTCCAATTTGATACCTACCAGAGTAATTGATTACCTGGGATTTACCATTAACTTAATTCACATGTCTGTGACTCTGCCTTGGGGCAAGTGATCAGAATTAATATATGCCTGTAACAATCTCATTGTTAAGGAGCAGCATTCGATTGGACACGTAGCTAGTGTAATTGGCAAACTAGTGGCTGCCTTTCCAGCTGTACAGTTCGGGCCTTTGCACTTTCAAAATTTACTATGTGCCAAGGAGCAGGCACTCAAATTCCATGCAGGTCACTTCGGTAGATCTATGCGATTGCCAGCAGAGGCCATTGCTGAATTAGAATGGTGGGTAACGAATATTCGGCATTGCTCCAGCAACATTTTGGTCGATACGCCATCAGTTATTTTACAAACTGATGCAAATGCCCTAGGATGGGGAGCTACAAATACCATCTCTAGCTGTGGTGGTAGATGGAATGTGCAGGAGTCATTAATTCTTCAGCAACATGGTATTAACTACTTAGAGTTGTTGGGAGCACTCTACTGAAGGCTTATTGCAACAATATGCAACATGTGCATGTTCAACTTCAGATTGACAACACTACAGCAGTGGCATATGTTAATCACATGGGTGGAATCAAGTCTGTATCTTGTGATAAATTGGCTAACCTTATAGAAACATAGAAACATAGAAATTAGGTGCAGGAGTAGGCCATTCGGCCCTTCGAGCCTGCACCGCCATTCAATATGATCATGGCTGATCATCCAACTCAGTATCCCGTACCTGCCTTCTCTCCATACCCTCTGATCCCCTTAGCCACAAGGGCCACATCTAACTCCCTCTTAAATATAGCCAATGAACTGGCCTCAACTACCCACTGTGGCAGAGAGTTCCAGAGACCCACCACTCTGTGTGTGAAAAAAGTCCTTCTCATCTCGGTCCTAAAGGATTTCCCCCTTATCCTTAAGCTGTGACCCCTTATCTGGCACTGGTGTATTCCGAGAAACATTTGGGTTTCAGCCATCTACCTACCAGGTAGATACAACATGGTGGCGGACACTAGATCACAGAAATTTAACGACAACACAGAATGGATGTTGAATCATGAAGTGTTTAACGACATTGTCACCCGGTATGACGTACCGGATATTGATTTGTTTGAATCCCGACTAAATCACCAGTTACCCAAATATGTATCATGGGAACCAGACCCAGGGGCAGTGGCAGTAGATGCATTCTCGCTACACTGGGGAGGAATGTTTTTGTATGCTTTCCCCCCATTTTGCCTCATCAATCGGTGTTTGGCAAAAATCAAGGCATTTTAGTGGTGCCTGACTGGCCTACACAGCCTTGGTTCCCATTAGTCCTGGGAATGATAACACAACCTTTTATGGCTGTCCCCAAAAGCAGAAATCTGCTGATTCACCCAGTGACGGGGAGTAGCCATCCACTACATGACCGAATCAATTTATTGGTTTGCAGATTCTGAGGAGACCATACCTGGGGCTCGGATTATCAGAACGTATGGTGGATGTGATTACTGCGGCCTGGCAGGACAGTACTCTAAAACAGTACATCTCTCACATCAAGAAATGGGAGATGTTCTGTTCGCTCACAGACATAACGTATGACACTGCACGAATTACGGATGTGTTGGAATTTCTATCAACCCTATACTTTGATCAGAAACTGAGCTATAGTGCCATCAATAGTGCCAGGATCATTATTGTCATACCTAATGCTGGGACCGGGACACCACTCTGTAGGAACTCACCCTTTAATAACAAGGTTTATGAAGGGTATTTTTAACTCTATACCACCCAGGCCCTGGTACACGGAGATATGGGATGTGAGTGTGGTGCCCACACTGCTTCGCCATGGCGCTGGTCTCAGCACAACGTTACACAAATTACGACAAATTACTCCAAACGTTACACAAATTACGACTGGACAGCATGGTTTCATCTGTTAATAATATAACCGTTTCTGTTTATGATCTAATCAAGCAGAGCAGACTGGGGGTGTCAGGGCTCAAACTAGTGTTCTTGGCATACCCCATGGACCCACGGTTGTGTGTAGTAACTCACATACTACAGTACATCAAGGTCACCGAGAGCCTCAGAAGCTCCGAATCATCTGAACTCATAAGTTACAAAAAAAAATAAAATAAGGTATCAGTGCAAACCATTTCAAGATGGTTAAAAGAGGTCCTGGCAAGTGCAGGTGTGGACACTGACATTTTTAAATCTCACTCCACCAGGGCTGCATCTACGTCAGCAGCGTGGGCAATGGACGTCCCTCTTGGCCACATCATAGCGACTGCAGGATGGTCCAATGAACAAATTTTCCAAAGGTTTTACAATAAACCAATTGCCGGACCGGTGGTTTTTGCCAGTTCCATTTTAGTTTTTGTTTTATAGTTTCCCCCAAGGATGGGAGGAGTCGCTATTATTTTTCTTTGATGATTAAAGCATCTGCATTTTTAACAAACTATGTCATGTCTGAATGCATTAATCTTTTTCATAGAAACATAGAAAATAGGTGCAGGAGTAGTCCATTCGGCCATTCAAGCCTGCACCGCCATTCAATATGATCATGGCTGATCATACAACTCAGTATCCTGTACCGGCCTTCTCTCCATACCCCCTGATCCCTTTAGCCACAAGGGTCACATCTAATTCCCTCTTAAATATAGCCAATGAACTGGCCTCAACTACCTTCTGTGGCAGAGAATTCCACAGATTCACCACTCTCTCTGTGAAAAATGATTTTCTCATCTTGGTCCTAAAAGACTTCCCCCTTATCCTTAAACTGTGACTCCTTGTTCTGGACTTCCCCAACATCGGGAACAATCTTCCTGCATCTAGCCTGTCCAACCCCTTAAGAATTTTGTAAGTCTCTATAAGATCCCCCCTCAATCTTCTAAATTCTAGCGAGCCTGGCAGGTAATAGGCCGACACAGGTGAGAAGGGTTATTTGATAGGCAGATGGTTGGACAAGATGAAAAGACAGACAGTGTGTGACAAAAGGATTGAATTATGAATTTTGAAGCTAGAGGATGGAATGTAAGGGGAGGTGAGGAATATGTGCGAGTCCAGGTGAGGCGCAGAGGAGAGGGGAGAAAAGTGGAGGGTGGGTTATATGGGGGACGTTTATGTAGTTACCCAAAATTGGAGAATTCAATGTTCAAAGCGAAATATTGTTCCTCAAGTTTGCATGTCATCTCACTCTGGTTTAGGAGGAGGCCCGAGACAGAAAGGTTATTATAGGAATGGAAAATGAGTTAAAATGGTTCGTAGCTAGAAGATCCTGCAGATATTGGTGGACAAGTGTTTGGTGAAACAGTTGCCGAGTCCATGAGGAACAAGTGTTACATACAGTATCCTGCGATGGAAGGGAAAATACCCTTCAAACCTTTTTTATCTGTACTACTTTTAAATGCTGTCACAGTACTGGCTTCAACTACCCCTTCCAGCAGCTCATTCCATATACCCACTACCCTCTATAACACCACTTCCCAGACAAGACAACCTGCTTGACTCGAAGAAGAGCAGTAGCTTTCAGCAGCAAGACCATGGATTGGATGGGATATTAAATGAGTTAATTGAACAGCAACTAAAAGTGGAAAATTGGAGCAGTCTATTGGGAGCAAGGCTGTGTGTTGGTGAAGTGCTGTGGAGAGGTAAAGTTTGAGTCTTTCATAGAAACATAGAAAATAGGTGCAGGAGGAGGCCATTCGGCCCTTCGAGCCAGCACCGCCATTCATTGTAATCATGGCTGATCGTCCCCTATCAATAACCCGTGCCTGCCTTCTCCCCGTATCCCTTGACTCCACTAGCCCCTAGAGCTCTATCTAACTCTCTCTTAAATCCATCCACTGTCCTCTGTGGCAGGGAATTCCATAAATTCACAACTCTCTGGGTGAAAACGTTTTTTCCTCATCCCAGTCTTAAAGGGCCTCCCCTTTATTCTAAGACTGTGGCCCCTGCTTCTGGACTCGTCCAACATTGGGAACATGTTTCCTGCATCTAGCTTGTCCAATCCTTTTATAATTTTATATGTTTCTATAAGATCTCCCCTCATCCTTCTAAACTCCAGTGAATACAAGCCAAGTCTTTTCAATCTTTCCGCATATGACAGTCCCAGGGATCAATCTCGTGAACCTACGCTGCACTGCCTCAATTACAAGGATATCCTTCCTCAAACTAGGAGACCAAAACTGTACACAATACTCCAGATGTGGTCTCACCAGAGCCCTGTACAAGAACCTCTGCAGAAGAACCTCTTTACTCCTATACTGAAATCCTCTTGTTATGAAGGCCAACATTCCATTAGCTTTCTTCACTGCCTGCTGTACCTGTAAGCCAACTTTCAGTGACCGGTGTACAAGGACGCCCTTTGACTTTCGCTCAAGAGTCTTTGGTGAGGAGGCTGAGGCAAGGAGGCTATCAGCAGCAGATGGGAGAGTAAAGGGCCTGTCCCAACAGCATGCAACTCTATGCGATGAGCGCGACCTAACGTGGTCGCTTGAGCCATCCGGCGTCGCGGAGCCGGTCCCACTTCGTTTGCCGGAGCCATGCGGAATTGTGCGGAGTTCGTTCCGACATCGCACGGGGCTCCGAAAAACTGACTGTTCAAAAATTCAGCGCGGCAACAGCTTGTCGGCTCGCAGTCGCCTCGACGCATTACACACCATATCGACGTCGTGCCTCTGTGACCCTCTCTGTAGGTGCCTCCGTGACCCTCTATGTGTGTGCCTCTGTGCCCCTCTCCGTGTGCCCCTCTCTGTTCTGGCGAACTTACCTTAAGACTTCGCTCCAAGTTCGCCTCACTTTGCGCCGCGTTGCGCCACTCACCCGACCTCTGCGCGGTCCTCGCTGCCGTTTTGGTCGCGCTTGCCGCATGCAGGCGCATGCTGGTGGGAACGGCCCTGTACAGGGATCACCCGACCTCCGCGCGGCCCCCGCTTCTAGTTTGATCACGCTCATCACATGGAGTCGGATGCTGGTAGGACAAGCCCTTAAGGTTTAATCAGCTCTGTAAGTGAATCTTGTTATTTAATTATTGATATGGCTGCGGTGGTAATGGCAGGCAAGTTGTTGCAGCGTGTCTCCTGCAGGTTGTGGGAAGTCAGGGACACTGTTGGTTGCCCTGATGACTACACCTGTGGGAATTGTGTCCATGTGCAGCTCCTTGAGGACCCCATTAGGGAACTGGAGCAGCAACTGGATGATCACATCTGGGAAATTGAGAGCTTCTTGGAAAGGACCTATAATGAGGTTGAGGCTCCGAAGGTCTGGGCCTGCTCTCAGTCGGGCCCTGCACTTGGTCGGTTAGGTTGGTGGTTCCACAAGGCAAAGACCTGGTGGTCTGGTTGGCGTCTTGGTGAAGTCGTATCCCGGCATTGAGGCCTTCATGAGGTTGACGACCCGTCCTCACAGAGACGCCGTTCCAACCAGACCTCACCGAGTGGGGACGTTGACACCGAGGAAGGGGAAATCATGCTTGACAAATCTTCTGGAATTTATTGGGGATGTAACAAGTAAAATGGACAAATGGGAGCCAGTGGATGTAGTGTATCTGGTCTTTCAGAAAGCCTTTGATAAGTCCCACACAGAAGATTAGTGGGCAAAATTAGAGCACATGGTATTGGGGGTAGGGTATTGACATGGATAGAAAATTGGTTGGCAGACAGGAAACAAAGAGTAGGGATTAATTGGTTCTTTTCAGTATGGCAGGCAGTGACTAGTCAAGTCAAGAGTCAAGAGAGTTTATTGTCATCTGTCCCAGATAGGACAATGAAATTCTTGCTTTGCTTCAGCACAACAGATTAGAAGGGTCTCGACCCGAAACGTCGCCTATCTCCTTCACTCCTTAGATGCTGCTGCACCCGCTGAGTTTCTCCAGCTTTTTGTGTAACCCTCGACTCCAGCATCTGCAGTTCCTTCTTTAACAGAATATAGTAGGCATTGACTACAGAACAGATCAGTGTGTCCATTTACCATTATCTAAATATATACACACATCAATAAATAAACAGATAAGGTGCAAATAAACAGATAATGGTCTATTAATGTTCAGAGATTTGTTTCAGTTGAGTTTAATAGCCTGATGGCTGTGGGGAAGGAGCTATTTCTGAACCTGGACGTTGTAGTCTTCTTCTTCTTCTTCTTCTTCTTCTTCTTCTTCTTCTTTTGTGTGGCATGCACAGCCTAAAGTTGTAGGACAACTTGTTCAATTTGATGTTCTGTGTGTGCACGTCAAGTTGATTGCATTAGTCGAAACAGGGCGGACCACGTGAAGGTTGCAATCTTCCACCCTGTTGCAGTCTTCAGGCTCCTGTACCTTCTACCTGAAGGTAGCGGGGAGATGAGTGTGTGGCCAGGATGGTGTGGGTCCTTGATGATACTGCCAGCCTTTCTTCTTCTTCTTGCGTATGGCGTGCACAGCCTAAAGTTGTAAGACAACTTGTTCTGTTTGATCTTCTGCTTGTGCACGCCAGGTTGATTGCATTTGTTGAAACAGGGTGGACCACGTGAAGGTTGCAATCTCCCACCCCTGCCAGCCTTTTTGAAGCAGCGCCTACGATAGATCCCCTCGATGGTAGGGAGGTCAGAGCTGATGATGGACTGGGCAGTGTTTACTACTTTTTGTAGTCTTTTCCGCTCCTGGGCGCTCGTTGCCGAAGCAAGCCACGATTTGCCAGGCTCCATTTAAGGTTATGAACTTCATGCTACCTTGTTTGCCCACAAAATTAACTGAATTTCGGGTGTTTTGTTTCATAGTGCTGTCTGATGTTGAATTCCTTGTTCACACTAACACTTGCATAGCAGATAACGCATGTGGGCTTGCCGATGTGCTGTATAAAGAAGTGCTTTGCTGCCAAGTGTCTTGGAAGACTTGGCATTCAGCATCCACCTTCCTACGTTTTGTAGCCATTGGGGTTTGCTGGAAATAAAATAAAATATTGTTATTAATATAACATTATAACTAATGTTGGAATCATCATAATTCTATTAGCATTTTACCAGTTTTTGTTAAAGGTAAGGTGAAAGTACAGTTGCCTCATATATTATAATTTGAACTCGATCTATCGTCTTTTCATGCCCTTCCTAGCACTTCGTTCACTGCCCCATATCTCGACTGTGAACCGCGCTGTGATTAGCCGTTGAGCGGAAGGGAGAGAGGGTTTTGAGAGAGAGTCGCTTTCCGCCACAGCTCATCGTAGTTTTGCCGCGCTCACTGTCTGCGCTTGTTCTAGGATTCTATATGAAGGAAGTCCTCAGAAAAAAACAGAAGTCCGCCTGAGGGCCGGATGATTTCGGGTTAAGGGCCAGATCCAGCCCGTGGGCAATAGGTTGCCGACCCCTGATTTAGATGAAGGAATTAAAAGTAGTATTAGCAAATTTGCAGATGACACAAAGCTGGGTGGCAGTGTGAACTGTGAAGTAGATGCTATGAGGATGCAGAGTGACTTGGGCAGGTTGGGTGAGTGGGCAGATGCATGGCAGATGCAGTAAAATGTGGATAAATGTGAGGCAAGAACGGGAAGGCAGATTATTATCTGAATGGTTAGGAAAAGGGGAAGTACAACGAGACCTGGGTGACCAAGTACATCAGTCACTGAAAGTAAGCATACATGTACAACAGGCAGTGAAGAAAGCTAATGGTATGTTGGCCTTCATAAAGGGAGTAGTTGAGTATAGGAGCAAAGAGGTCCTTCTGCAGTTATACAGGGCCCTAGTGAGACCACACCTGAAGTATTGTGTGCCATTTTGGTCTCCTAATTTGAGGAAGGACATTCTTGTTATTGAGGGAGTGCAGCATAGATTCATGAGCTTAATTTCCAAGATGGCGGGACTATCACATGATGAAAGAATGGGTCGACTGCGCTTGTATTCACTGGAATTTAGGATGAGAAGGGATCGTAATGAAACGTATACAATTATTAAGGGATTGGACACGCCAGATGCAGGAAACATGTTCCCTATGTTGGGAAGTCCAGAACGCAGGGGCTACAGTTTAATAATAAGGGGTAGGCCATTTAGAACAGAGATGATTAAACATTTTTTCACCTAGAGAGTTGTGAATCTGTGGAATTCTCTGTCTCAGAAGGCCGGGGATGCCGATTCACTGGATGTTTTTAAGAGAGAGTTAGATAGAATTCTTAGGGCTAACTGAATCAAGGGGTATGGGGAGAATGCAGGAACTGGGTACTGATTGTGGATGATAATGCTATGATCACATTGAATGGCAGTGCTGGCTCGAACGGCTGAATGGCCTACTACTGCACCTATTGTCTATGTATCTATATCTATGAAGCCCCTGGGCCCACCTGAGTGCAGGGCCCAACATTCTGGAGGGTCAGGCACCTTACATCCATGTCAAGGCCCGACCATGTCAAAGCCTCTGTCTCCGGGAGCAGCCAACGCCACTGGTGTCTTCCCTGACTCCATCCTCCACCTCCTGGGCTGGACCAGCAGCCATTCACTGAGGAAATGCGGGAGGCAGGTTGGGCTGCAGGTGGGATTAAAACAACAGGGTTTCTAATCCCCCTTCCCCAGCAATACTGCTGGTTAATGTATAGGCTACTGAGAACAAACTGGATGAACTTAAAGCTTGTCGCACCTACCTTAGAGAACTGATGAAGGGTGCCGAACCTAAAGGTTGCATATGCAGATGCATCATAGAAAACATACAGTTGGGTTGCACCTCAGCTTGGTTTGGGAGCAGCTCAAAAAGTGATTTACTTTTACAAATATAATCGGACGACTGGTTTATGACTCGCATCTCCTGAGTGGTTTTGGGGGAGTGTCAGGCTGTGGTTCTGAATGAGTTTCAGGCTGTGGGTCTGAATGAGAGTCAAGTTCCGGATCATTCACCTTTGTCTCCACTTTCTTTGGAGAATGTGATCTTGCATCTGAACTTGGAATAATGCAAAAGTCTGACAGATGAACTTCTTGAACCAGATCATCCCTTGCAGAGATCATATGGCTTGTGTGTACACTTCTAACACGTCCTCCAATTTCTACCAAGTACCTCCTTGTACCACCCAACTCTTGTTCCCAACTCCCATTTGTTTGCTTTGCTAGGAGGGCTGAGAACACAAACCTGATCATGTGTATTGAACCTGCGTTCGTTTTGACATCCACCATAATGATGTTTCCGATCAGATTGTTTCAACCTTAGGACCTTGAACAGGCACTTATTTGCTTTGTGTTGGCCATTGCATAGATAGCACGTACACTGTGCTTTTTCCAGAACTTTGCTGTGAAGGCTTTTTCCCCATCCTGTCATGCTTGTGTTTTGGAATGCCTTTTGACTGTTGACTGTGCCCGCATGTGTTGGTGGAAGCTCACCTGCACGTTGAGATACCATCTCCATGGACAAGGCAGTTTTGCATGCAAAAGCAAATGTAAAGGCTGTTGTGTTCAGTCATTTTGATTGGATTCACTCATCCAGCAATCTGCATTCAAATCTATCATGCAAAGCTCGACCCAGAAATGTCCCAACATTGCAGAATAGAGATCACTTCTTCAATTAGATAATGTACTCACCCACAGTCTCACCAGACTTCTGGTTTATTGAGTGAAATTGAGTGGGCATAGGGGTGAAGGGAGCATCACATTTTGAAACATTGAAACAACAGTTTCAAATGAAACATTCTTTGCTTTACCTGGGGCTACGATATTAGTGAGAGTTGCATAAACGTCAGGCTCAATTTCAGTTAATAGAATGGCCTATTTATATTCTGTGATGACCTGGTTTTGTGCTCCTGCACTCGATCACTATCCTCCATTTCTTCATCTTCAATAATATTAATTGTACTAAAAAAAACATGTGATGACATTTGACGGCACTGGGCCTGTACTCGTTGGAGTTTAGAAGAATGAGGGGGGACCACATTGAAACATACAGAATAGTGAAAGGCTTGGAAACAGTGGATGTGAAGAAGATGTTTCTACTAGTGGTAGAGTCTAGGACCAGAGGTCGTAGCCTCAGAATTAAAGGATGTTTCTTTAGGAAGGAGGAATTTCTTTAGTCAGAGGATGCTGAATCTGTGGAATTCTTTGCCACTCCACTGTGGAGGCCGTCAATGCATATTTTTAAGGCAGAGATAGATACATTCTTGATTAGTATGGGTGTCGGGGTTATGGGGAGAAGGCAGGAGAATGGGGTTAGGAGGGAGAGACAGATCAGCCATGATTGAATGGCGGAGTAGACATGATGGGCCAAATGGCTTAATTCTGTTCCTATCACTTATGACCTTATGACAAAACATTTCCGTTTGCTCATGGTACGAGGTAAATGTTTCACGGTTCTTGTCAAAAGTCCCTAGTCGGCCAATGTATCCCATGGACACCATGTTGCCCCGCAAACACAACACAAAGTTTCCCAGACAATCTCTAGACGATTTGTGCAGCTTCACGCCAACATTGGTTTTGCATACATCTGGCACCTGACATTGGTTTTGCATACAGCCTGTAGCCTCAGGAGATGTTCCAGCCACAAGAGCTCAATTACAACTCCAAGGTCCGACGCACTAATTGGCCTTATCTATGACTGGTGAGAATGTAGGTAAAAGGGGCTTCTGAATTAAACGTGACACAAGGTGTCTCGCTCAACTAAGTGTTGTTTGTTCTTTGCTTTCTGTCGTGGGATTCAGTAGATCCTACAACTGGTGACCCCAACTTGACCTATTGGACACGGGGAACAACAGCAATGGTCTACGTACCTGCTGACCTCCAACCCTGCACACATGTTTTGGTCCGACACAACGCCATCCGCCGGCCTCTTCAGCAAGCATCCGATGGCCCTTACCAAGTCATCTGACGCCTACCCAAAAGGTTTGTGATATTTCGGAACAGAAAAAGTGACACCGTATCTGTCGACCGGTTAAAGCCAGGACACGTCGAGAACCAACCGACTACCCCACCCAACGAACCGGCAAAGTCACAAGACCCCAACACTTGCGGTCAAAGACCTCCCACGCTGCAGTACCAAACAAGATCAGGCCGTAAAATAAACCCGCCAGACCGGTACGGGCAGGACAAAGCCAGGCAGCCGCCACCTGGTATTGACACGGTGGCTGAGGAGGGAGGTGTGGCGCCTTCACGCTCACATTGGTTTTGCATACAACCCGTTACAGCTTGCGAGAATGTCCTGCCATAAGAGCTCAATAACAATTCCAAGGTCAGGCGCACTATTTGCACACAGGTTATGATTGTTGAGAATGTAGGTAAAAGGGGCTTCTGGAATAAACATGACACAAGGGGTCTGGCTCAGCTAAGTCGTTTGTTCGTTGCTTTCAGTCATGGGATTCAGTAGATCCTACACAGCTGTGTTTTACGCTACAATCGCATGCATAGAAGGATCTGCAGACTATTGTGTCCGGTTCACAAACACCTGCGACAAAGCTCGGAATTTGCCGTTTTAAATGTAAAATAATACTGCATATTGCAAAACAGTTCGGCACTGAATTTGCAGGTGGAGTTCACAAATTCGATTCAATCCTCTTCGCCATTTGTAAGATATTACAGTATGGCATAGACAGAAACAAACACAGATTTCAGTCAAGCAGTTCCCAGTGTGGGTCTTCTATATTTTACAAAAATATGCTGTGCATACTCATGCACATATTCACATGGCTGATAAGATGAATATATCACGTCATTTAAATCACACCTCCCGGTACTCGGTTCTTCCTACACATTTTGTTTAGTTTAGAGATACAGCGCGGACGCGTACTGTTTGGCCCACCAAGTCCACGCCGACCAGCGATTCCTGTAAACTAGCTCCACCCTACACACGAGCACACGGGACATTTAACGATTTTTTAATCTAAGTCAATTAACCTACAAACCTGCACGTCTTTGGAGTGTGGGAAGAAACCGGAGCACCCGGAGAAAACCCATGTGGTCATGCGGAGAATATCAGGATCAAACCCAGGTCTCTGGCGCTGTAAGGCAGCAACTCTAGCGCCACATCACCGTGACAGCCCAGATAGTCACTATAACTGGTGCTAACAATGCTGTTGTAACTGCCTCAGTGTTAGTGTAACTAGATCAGACTGTTTCATGGAACTGGAAAATAAAGTCTCTGCTGGGGTCAAGTGAAATCCATTCAAAATTGTTAACTGGGCAGTGGAAATATTTCTCTAACAGCAATAACTTACTACTGTTAGAGAAAGAAAGCCGTGTGTTAAGAAAATGTTCTCTCCCCCTGCTCTTTGCATCAGTTTGAAAATTGTACTGCTCCCTTGTCAATAAAACAATTGAAAAAGAATAACTGAACTTTTGGTCTGAGTTCTAAAGATAATATAAATGGAGATATTGTCCATTTGGTTGCCAACATACTCTGGGACCTAGGTTGTAACTAATCAGAGCAAACAGAGCATTATATTCTGTGCTATTTCCATGGAAGAGTTTGTTGTACTTCGCACCCTTTAGTAAATACTAGAGTAAGTGGGACCCATTGGGTCCCATGTTCACACGCGAGGGCTGGTCCCCCAGCGGAACATTCCACCTCTCCACCAATTCCAATATTGGTGGCCAGTAGGGAAGGGGGGGCGGGCTTTCTGGAGAGCTAGTATGGGTGTGTGGGCTAAAGGGACCGGTTTCCAGAGGGCTAGTATGGACATTGCGGGCCAAATGGATTCTTGGGGTGGCAGCGCAGTCATTCAAGCCTGATGTGTTGGCAGCTCACTCACGGCTGGTGGGCTGGCACTTGGCTCACGGCCACCCACCAAATTCAAATGCAGTTTCCTACCATTTCAAACAGGGTGCAAGGCCATCAAATTTAAGTGCAGTTTCTTACCACTTCAAGCAGGGTGCAAGGCCACCAAATTCAATTGCAGTTTCATACCACTTCAAGCAGGGTGCAAGGCCACCAAATTCAAGTGCAGTTTCCGACCACTTCAAGCAGAGTGCAAGGCCACCAAATTCAAGTGCAGTTTCCTACCACTCCAAGCAGGGTGCAAGGCTACCAAATTCAAGTGCAGTTTCATGCCACTTCAAGCAGGGTGCAAGGCCACCAAATTCAAGTGCAGTTTCATGCCACTTCAAGCAGGGTGCAAAGCCACCAAATTCAAGTGCAGTTTCATGCCACTTCAAGCAGGGTGCAAGGCCACCAAATCAAGTGCAGTTTCCTACCACTTCAAGCAGAGTGCAAGGCCACCAAATTCAAGAGCAGTTTCATCCCATTTCATGCAGGGTGCAAGGCCACCAAATTCAAATGTTGTTTCATACCATTTCAAGCAGGGTGAAACCACCATAAAACCACACAAAACACCACATAAACACCACACTCACAGTTCAGTAGACATTCAGTGTGTTCAGTGGATTCACGGCTCAGACAGAGTCGTGACCTCTCCCTCCCATCTTGCAGAAACCGAACCACACCCGCACTTCCGGGTTTTATAATCCCTCCCCCTCCCACCAGAAGGGGCGTGACCTTCGTGGCATGATTGACAGAATAGAGATTCTCAACATTTAAAAAAAACCCTAATAACACTTTTATTTTTCATTGATGGGATGAATCCTCTGCACCTGAGAGGGACTGAGTAAGATGGGCAAAAATCACAGCTGTAGGTGGTAGCGTTTTATCTAAAATCAATATACAGTGCAAACAGGAAGTTGCCAAGTTTAGACTTTTAATCGTTTGCCATTTCAAACCAACCACCTTCAACCATTTGATGTGCTTTATTTCAAACCAACCACCACCAACCATTTGCTGTGATTTATTTCAAATCAACCACCACCAACCATTTGCTGTGATTTATTTCAAACCAACTACCACTTTTTAATTTTCAAACCGCATTACGGGTACTCAAGGTCAGTAAAACCACACTCACAGTTTAGTGCACTTGTGTTCAGTGTTATTCACAGCTCAGACTGAAAGACATGACCCTCTCACTCCCCCATCTTGAAGAGACTGACTGAGGCACTCAACACTTCCGGCTTTTATAGTCCCTCAGGATGGGGCGTGGCCTTCAGGAGAGAGAATATCAGCATTTTTTAAACACTAATAACTCTTTTATTTTTCATCGATGCGAAAAATCCAGTTGTCCAGCGCAGCTCTGAGTAAGATGGCCAAAAATCACAGCCGTAAGTGACAGCGTTTTTTCTAAAATCAATATACAGAACAACAGGAATTGGTCAAGATCAGACTTTTAGTAATATAGATATGGTGGGAGGACTATTCAGCAGATGCTAAGAGCCGTTGAAAGGCACAAGACATTTCAACAAAATTGTTCCCCATAAACTGGATACAGAATTACATGGTAAATATAAATTTTACTTCGGAGTCACGTGAGTGACTACGTGAAGACCCCACCAGCACGCATGCGCGACATATCGTCGTACGCATGCGGAAGCGACGGTCGGGAGGAGCGGGGCTCCTCCAGCGTGAGTTTAAAAAGCTCACGCCAGGTAAGTCTCACCGAAGGAGTGAGTCGACCATTATGGAAGGGAGAAAATCTAAGAGAGCGGCGGCCAAATCAGCGGCTAAGGGCAGCAGCCAACGGAGAACCGCCTCTCCAGAGCTACAGGTTCTACCTGCAGCTCCCGACTTTTCGGATTTTGAGACCGTTGGTACGCCACGGTCGGGGAAAACTACCCGGAAGTCGGCCGGTGCCGACTCAGCGGAGTCCGGTCCCGAGGGCACCCCGCTCGCTGGCAGCGACGGAGGTCGCCTTGACCGCATTGAGCGGATGATGGAGCAGCTGCTCCAACGTGACCTGCTAAAGCAGGGGCAGGATCACAGTGGGACCCCTAGTAGGCCCACGGCAAGTTCCCTTAGAGGACTGCCTAATGTATCCCCTTCTCTACAGGGGAGCATTGAGGGTCAGAACTGGGCTGACCCAGAAGAAGGGGAGTTGGCTGAAGCGCCTGCAGCGTCAGGGGTGTGTGAAGATTATATGGATGTGGTGAGCAAACATGCCATGCCCAACCAGAAGGGCCTACCCATCCACCCCAAGCTGGCTGCCAGCATTGATTATATGGCCACTAACCAACTTCAGGAACAGGCCATCAATGCCACAGCAGACAAATATATGGCGCCAGAAAACTGCAAGTCATTAAATGTACCCGCGGTGAACAACCCGATATGGGGAAACATGAGCCCCTCGAGTAGAGGGCAGGAGATGAAACTTCAGAAGATCCTGAAGCTCCTAACCGCAGGGATTACTGCAGTAGCCAGAACAGCAGTGGGAGTGGATATGCCGGAAGAGCTACAAGATGCTTTGGCCTTACTGTCCAACACACAGTATGAAATAAATAATTTCAGGGAAAGCATTATAAAGCCGGCGCTTAACCCCAAGTTCGCGGGGTTGTGTAAGCCTGGGAAGACGCAGCCTCCAAGCCTGCTATTCGGGGAAGATCTCCCCAAACAGGTTAAAGATCTTGACGAGGAGGCTAAGGCTTTGGGCCTTATTAAAGTACCTGGGTACACTAAGTCTCATCACCCACACAGAACGCACCCCTACGCACCCACCGGGCAGAGTTACCCTAACAGGTCTGCCGGTGGTGAAAGCTCGAAGGCCGGCATACCTGCTCAGCGATCTTTTTTAGGCCAAGGCCCAGGCCGGCCTTCTTGGAAGATGCGCCACTCCCAGAACACCTACAACCAGCCGAGGAAGCAAGGCCAGAAACCACCACACCGGTAGTAACCATGGAGGTAGGTGGGTCTGGGATCCCCAGGAACACTACTGGCCCAAATTCACTTTGGATAGGGGGCAGGTTGCACATGTTCCTCGAGAATTGGCTCACTTTTACCTCTGATCCTTATATACTCAGGAGTATTCAGGGCTACAAAATTGAATTTATTCACGAACTCCCTACCCCGGTACAGCATGCACCTAGTCGGAAATTCGTCCTTTCTCATAGAGATAAGGCAGCAGGGCATGCTGAACTACAGAGGTTGATAGAAAAAGGGGTAATTGAGAAGGCCATTAAAGAACCTCAGGAGTTCGTGTCTAATATATTCACTAAAGACAAAAAAGATGGCGGTTGCCGCATCATCATAGATTTGACCGACCTGAATACTTCTGTCCAGTATATTCATTTTAAAATGGACACCTTCGACACTGCTATACAACTTATAGCCAATGGGTACTACATGGCATGCGTTGACCTCAAAGATGCATACTATTCAGTACCCATACACAAGGATCATAGGAAATACTTAAAATTTATCTGGATGGGACAATTATGGCAATATAAAGCTTTGCCTAATGGGTTATCGTCAGCACCCAGATTGTTTACCAAGATATTGAAACCAGCTTTGGCCTATTTAAGGAAACAAAATCATAATGTTATGGCCTATCTTGATGACATCCTCATAGTGGGGGAGAATTTGGAAATGGCTACCTTGGCAGTCACAGCCACGAAACATCTTTTTCAGAAACTGGGGTTTACGATACATCCAGATAAATCAATATTGGAACCCTCTACCACCATGAAATATTTGGGGTTCATTATTGACTCAGTGCAAATGTCTGTCACGTTACCACCAAGCAAGGTGGAAGACCTGATAGAGGCTTGCAGGAGCCTCATTGGCATTAAGGTCCCATCCATTCGGCAGGTGGCCAGGGTTATTGGGAAGATAGTAGCTGCATTTTCCTGCAGCACAATATGGGCCCTTACATTACCAAAACTTACAAAGAGCCAAAATTACAGCGCTCAAAAATCATGCTGGCCATTTTGATAGGCCCATGAAAATTCCAGAAAAGGCAAAAGCCGAATTATATTGGTGGATGGGTAATGCCCAAAATTGTTCCAAACCCATTACTATCACCAATCCCTCGATCACCTTACAAACGGATGCCAGTGCCAAAGGGTGGGGAGCTACTAACACTACCTCTAGCTGTGGAGGTAGATGGAGTGCACCAGAGTTAACCCTATTTAAAAACTTAGGGATTAACTATTCAGAAATGCTGGCAGCATTTCACGGCCTTAAGGCATACTGCACTAACATGCACAAAGTTCATGTTAGAATACAGATTGACAACACCACGGTGGTAGCCTATATTAACCACATGGGCGGTGTAAAGTCGATATCGTGTGATGAATTGGCCAATAATATCTGGCACTGGTGTCTGCAAAGAGAAATTTGGATCTCCGCAACTTACCTTCCAGGTAAACTAAACACAGTGGCAGACACCAGGTCACGGAAATTCAACGACAACATAGAATGGATGTTGGATCGGAATGTGTTCGCAGATATTGTAGAACGTTATGGGACACCAGATATCGACCTTTTCGCGTCCAGGCTAAATCACCAACTACCAACGTATGTTGCTTGGGAGCCAGACCCGGGGGCAGTAGCGATGGATGCTTTCTCGCTACACTGGGGGGATTTATTTTGCTACGCTTTCCCCCCTTTCTGCCTCATCAGTCGGGTCTTGCAAAAAATCAAGCAAGACTCCGCATCGGGTATCTTGGTAGTGCCCGACTGGCCTACTCGACCATGGTTCCCTCTGGTACAGAAGATGGCCACAGAACCCTGTATCAGGGTGAATAAAAGACCAAGCCTGCTTGTTCATCCTGTTACAGGAGAATGTCATCCATGTCATGATCGCATGGATTTGTTAATTTGCAGATTTTAAAACGGCCACTTCATGGATTCGGACTCTCCAACAGGACCATTGATACCATCACGGCAGCCTGCAGAGAGTCCACAAGGAAGCAGTACCTGACCTACATCAGGAAATGGGAAGGATTCTGCGTGACTACCAAAACAACATATGAAACCGCCACCATCACGGAAGTGCTGGAGTTTCTGGCTACCCTTCATTACGATGAGGGTCTAAGCTACAGCGCCATTAACTGTGCCAGGAGTGCCCTATCGTCTTACTTGGGCAAGGGGAGTGACCAATTGGGAATTGGGTCACATCCCCTAGTATCCAAATTTATGAGGGGAATATTTAATTCCAATCCCCCCAGGCCCAGATATAGCCATACCTGGGACATCAGCACGGTATTGACGATGCTGAGAGGATGGACACCGAACACGGGACTCCCTTTGGCCAAATTAACCTACAAAATGGTCATGATAATGGCACTGATCACGGCGCAACGGGTCCAGTCCCTGCACAAACTCAGTCTGGATGCCATGGCAATTACCAGTGGGAAAATCACATTCCAGGTGCAGGGACTATTGAAGCAAGATCGACCCGGAGTGTCTGGACATACTTTGGAGTTCCTGGCTTACCCAGCGGACACCCGTCTTTGTATCGTTACATTGATTCTGTGATACATTTCAGTCACTAAAGATCTAAGAGGCACGGAAACAGCTTTGCTTGTCAGTCACAAGAAGCCTCATCACAGGGTCACGGTGCAAACCATTTCCACATGGTTAAGGGTGGTACTGGATGCGGCGGGGGTGGATACTAATGTGTATAAATCTCACTCCACCAGTTTTTTGATTACTGTTTAATAATAGGGAAAAAAATGATACTTAAATTTTGGAAGGGAACATTATCCCCAACAATTAAAATGTGGAAAGCAGAGATGTTGGAGACGTTGAATTTGGAAAGAATTAGATTTGTCCTTTTGGACAGGTATAATTCTTTTGAATCGATATGGTCTCCATATATACAGTATTTAGAAAAGTAGCTATTCTTGGAATCACGGCTCGACTGACACCCTATGGATCCGATGCGAATAACTTATTTATAATTGATATTATTGTGCATTTATTAGAGATATTTCTGAATGAAATAGTATTTCGTATAATGACTTTAGTTTTTGTTTATATATATGTAATATTTTTGTTTTTTAAATTTTCCCTTTTTATTTTCTTTTTATTTACGATTGAAGTATGTGGGAAGAATTTTTTTTATTCTTTTTTATTTACTCTTTTTTCTTTTCTCTTTTATATATCTTTTTCTTTATTTCCAAAAAATAGAAGATATTAAGTATTGATATGTTATTTGTAGTAATATTGAATTAAGGTGTTAGTTTATAAAGTAAGCTTTACATTGTAAACGGTTTACTTCAAATAAAAAAATATTACAACAAATCTCACTCCACCAGGGCAGCATCCACCTCGGCGGCTAGAAGGATGGAGGTACCACTGGATCACATCCTGGCCACAGCGGGTTGGAACAATGAGAAAACCTTCCACCGCTTTTACAACAAACCCGTGACCTCCCCTGGCAATTATGCAGGGAGGATTTTAAGTGCTGCCAGATAAATAACCCTTATGGGACACAATATTGTGTTTGGTATGAATAAATACCTGTTTTGTTTTTCAGCCAGTGTCTTGTCTGAATCACGTCCATCCTCTTATCCCAGCTTTAGCGGTGTGTGAGCATGGAGCTTCCAGGGCATGAAATCACAGAGCTTTGAAATCTTCACGTAGTCACTCACGTGACTCCGAAGTAAAATAGTAAGATTAAACGAGAACTTACCAGTTTGAGGTTTGATCTTTATTTTATGAGGAGTTACGATGAGGGATTACGTGCCCTCCGCTCCCGACCCTCTATTATAAAGATCACCTGGTATGAAAGTTCTCTTTTTCTCTTACTATGTCAGTCATTGTGACTGTTTGTTCTGTGATTTCACACCACTGCTTTGAAGAATGTCGCGCATGCGTGTTGGCGAGGTCTTCACGTAATCCCTCATCGTAACTCCTCATAAAATAAAGATCAAACCTCAAACTGGTAAGTTCTCGTTTAATCTTACTATTCTTATTCATTAATGTCCAAAAATGGACAAGCAGGCTTTACCTTTAGTTAGACTTTCACAGAATGACCATCAAACACACCCTCCAGACGACACAGTGAGTATTTTTAAATACAATACAGTATAAACTGATATAAGACCTGAGGGATACTGTGGATTTGGAAATTTGAATTGTTACAAATTGGAAAGTCTCACTCTGGAATTTAGGGACCAACATTCCAACTATTAGCTGCCTATTAAAGAAGAGCTGAATATTCAACAAAACCCAAAGAGCTGATGGACTCAACAGGTCCGGCAGCATCTGTGGAGGTAATGAATACATGAAGCTTTGGGTTGGGACCCTTCTTCAGCTTCCAACCCGAACCATCGCCAATCCATTCCCTCAACAGATGCTGCCTGACCTGCTGAGCTCCTCCAGCACCTTGTGTTTTGCTCAAGAGTTCAGTATCTGCAGTTTCTATCGATAGCTGGATTTTCTGTAGTATATGAAAACTATTCTTTGTAGAGTTAGCAACATAGAAACATAGAAAATAGGTGCAGGAGTAGGCCATTCAGCCTTTCCAGCCTGCACCACCATTCAATATGATCATGGCTGATCATCCAACTCAGTATCCCGTACCTGCCTTCTCTCCATACCCTCTGATCTCCTTAGCCACAAGGGCCACATCTAACTCCCTCTTAAATATAGCCAATGAACTGGCCTCAACTACCTTCTGTGGCAGAGAATTCCACAGATTCACCACTCTCTGTGTGAAAAATGTTTTTCTCATCTCGGTCCTAAAAGTCTTCCCCCTTATCCTTAAACTGTGACCCCTTGTTCTGGACTTCCCCAACATCGGGAACAACCTTCCTGCATCTAGCCTGTCCAACCCCTTAAGAATTTTGTAAGTTTCTATAAAATCCCCCCTCAATCTTCTAAATTCTAGCGAGTACAAGCTGAGTCTATCCAGTCTTTCTTCATATGAAAGTCCTGCTATCCCAGGAATCAGTCTGGTGAACCTTCTCTGTACTCCCTCTATGGCAAGAATGTCTTTACTCAGATTAGGAGACCAAAACTGTACGCAATACTCCAGGTGTGGTCTCACCAAGGCCCAATACTACAAGGTTAATGTTTCTTTAGTCTTCATCTGTTTAATGATAAAAAGAAAGAAGACATATTGGGTGATGTTGGTACTGCATGAGAGGGGAAAGGAAGATAAGCAATGGTCAGCTGTATTAATGTTATGCAGTGTAAAAATGATAGCCGTAATACATAATTCATTCCAATATTCAGTTATAAATTCCCAACTAACTTGTGGTTTTAACCAACCTTGTGAAAATCTTTTTTTGTACATTTTACAAAGACAGACACAGACTGTGCAGAAACACACAGAAAGTCAAATGCTTCCATTTCCTCATTTCAAACAGCCAATATGTGGCCACTAATTATCAAAAATAAAGTTGTAATTCTTTACATTTGTTTAAATTATGGTATGGAAAGGTGAACCGTGTTGAGGCCGGTGCCATTACCCCTCACCGGCTGTGAACGTGCACACGTGCATGCTTGTCCATCACACAGTCCATCAACATCAGTGTCCAGTCAGTGCAACTTGTTCAGTGTCCGCTCTCTTTCACGTGATTGGGATCGCCACATATCGCTCCGACACTTCCTATTTGCCATTACTCAATAAACCCGTGTTTTCATGCACCAAGGTCGTTCTTGCTCTGTGCATACGTAACATTTGGCGACGAGGATTCCAGTACCCCCACCAATTTGGGCTGCAGCTATTGTGACCAACATCCAAAACCTGGCTGCAATGGAAGAAAACCTTCCAGGATTACATCCAACTTCTACCAATTTTGACCCCAACGACGAGACTGGAGGAAGCGACGAGACTTAAGCTGCTTCACAGACACTTGGGCCAATTCAGTCAAAAATACTTTGATGCACTACATTTACAAGGTGAATCAGACTTGACCAGCATATTTGTAGCTCTCAATAACGATTGTGGGTGGCAAGACAGAGTTTTATGGCGCACTTCCAATTCTCACAGCCGCAACAGGCTCCAGAAGAGAACATCAACAATTTTATTAGGAGACTAACTTTAGGTGTTCAAGAATGCACCCAGTAAAACAAGTTTGAAGAAGCAATGTTCATGCAAGGTGTTGATTATCAGGGCCCTTTGTCTGAAAAGTATGTTATGTCCTGGGACAATGCCTGCTCCACTGCTCGTTATAGGGAAGCTGTGGGAAAGGGTCTTACCCAACTTCAATCTAATCATTCACCGCTGATTCAATCAATTTGGGAGTGAGAACCCCTTCCCAAAGACATCAATGTTTGCCTATTCTGACCAACCTGTGACTCACAGCTAGGACCATGTCAACATTCACAAAGGTGCCTTCGCAAAAAGTCCTGTACAGTGGCCTGACTGCAAGCACAACAACACAGCCTTCTGAGGCAGAGAATTCCACAGACTCACCACTCTCTGTGAGAAAAAGTGTTTCCTCGTCTCTGTTCTAAATGGCTTACTCCTTATTCTTAAACTGTGGCCCCTGGTTCTGGACTCCCCCAACATCGGGAACATGTTTCCTGCCTCTAGTGTGTCCAAGCCCTTAACAATCTTATATATGTCAAACATATCCCCTCTCATCCTTCTAAACTCCAGAGTGTACAAGCCCAGCTGCTCCATTCTCTCAGCATATGACAGTCCCGCCATCCTGGGAATTAACCTCGTAAACCTATGCTGCACTCACTCAATAGCAAGAATGTCCTTCCTCAAATTAGGGGACCAAAACTGCACACAATACTCCAGGTGTGGTCTCACTAGGGCTCTGTACAACTGCAGAAGGACGTCTTTGCTACTATATTTGATTCCTCTTGTTATAAAGGCCAACATGCCATTCGCTTTCTTCATTGGTGAGACCCTTCTTCAGACCCTAACCAGCATCTGTAGTTCCTTCCTGCCCATTAAGTTTGTTAAGGAATAGGTTGTGTATGAATGAGGCCTTGGGCATTTCAGTCTGTGAGCTGAGGAATGACTAGTTTTCTTTGGACAGTGATGGAGCGAGTGTTTTGAGGACATTTATTCTGCCAGAGTCCACAGTTGTTGCATTTATATGTACTTACAGAGAGTAGGCTGTAAGTAATTGTGTTTTTAAAAGGTAACCAATCTGCTCAGTACAACTAATTGCTTGTTCTAAAAACAACAAAGACTAATTTTAGGGAAACTTTTAAGTTGCCAAATTGGATATTTGAATATAAAATGTTGGCTGTACGTGTTGGTTCATGATTATTGTTGTCAGGGTGCCTGGCACGTGATGCTCTCCTTAATATTGCGCAGACCACAGAGAACCTTCTGAATGTCATTAGTGGTATTTTGTGGTTGAATATGATTCTGATTCCTGGGATGTCAGGACTGTCTTATGAACAAAGACTGCATAGACTCGGTTTATACTCTCTAGAATTTAGGAGATGGAGAGGGGATCTTATAGAAACTTACAAGATTCTTAAGGGGTTGGACAGGCTAGATGCAGGAAGATTGTTCCCGATGTTGGGGAGGTCCAGGACAAGGGGTCACAGCTTAAGGATAAGGGGGAAATCCTTTAGGACCGAGATGAGAAGGAATTTTTTCACACAGAGAGTGGTGGGTCTCTGGAACTCTCTGCCACAGAGGGTAGTTGAGGCCAGTTCATTGGATATATTTAAGAGGGAGTTAGATGTGGCCCTTGTGGCTAAGGGGATTAGAGGGTATGGAGAGAAGGCAGGTACAGGATACTGAGTTGGATGATCAGCCATGATCATATTGAATGGCGGTGCAGGCTCGAAGGGCCGAATGGCCTATTCCTGCACCTAATTTCTATGTTTCTATGTTTCTATGGACCAACCTTCTCGAATAAGAACTTAAAACCTTTGTGTGCGTATGTGTATATACACAGTATATTTATATATATATATATTATGTGTGTATGCTTTATATATATTATACACACACACGTATGTATATATATATATACATATATATATATATATATATATATACATATATATATATATATATATATATATATATATATATATATGTATATACACAGTGGCTTGCAAAAGGATTCATACCCCTTGAACTTTTCCACATTTTGTCACGTTACAACCACAAACGTAAATGTATTTTATTGGGATTTTATGTGATAGACCAACACAAAGTGGCGCATAATTGTGGAGTGGAAGGAAAATGATACATGGTTTTCAAATTTTTTTACAAATAAAAAACTGAAAAGTGTGGCGTGCAAAAGTATTCAGCCCTCTTTACTCTGATACCCCTAAATAAAATCCAGTGCAACCAATTGCCTTCAAAAGTCACCTAATTAGTAAATAGAGTCCACTTGTGTGTAATCTAATCTCAGTATAAATACAGCTGTTCTGTGAAGGCCTCAGAGGTTTGTTAGAGAACATTAGTGAACAAACAGTATCATGAAGCCCAAGGAACACACCAGACAGGCCAGGGATAAAGTTGTGGAGAAGTTTAAAGCAGGGTTAGGTTATAAAAAAATATCCCAAGCTTTGAACATCTCACGGAGCACAGTTCAATCCATCATCCGAAAATGGAAAGAGTATGGCACAACTGCAAACCTACCAAGGCATGGCCGTCCACCTAAACTGACAGGCCGGGCAAGGAGAGCATTGATCAGAGAAGCAGCCAAGAGGCCTATGGTAACTCTGGAGGAGCTGCAGAGATCCACAGGTCAGGTGGAAGAATCTGTCCACAGGACAACTATTAGTCGTGCACTCCACAAATCGGGCCTTTATGGAAGAGTGGCAAGAAGAAAGCCCTTGTTGAAACAAAGCTATAAGAAGTCCCATTTGCAGTTTGCCACAAGCCATGTGGGGGACACAGCAAACATGTGGAGGAAGGTGCTCTGGTCTGATGAGACCAAAATTGAAGTTTTTGGCCTAAATGCAAAACGCTATGTGTGGCGGAAAACTGCACATCACCCTGAACACACCATCCCCACTGTGAAAAATGGTGGTGGCAGCATCATGCTGTGTGGGTACTTTTCTTCAGCAGGGACAGGGAAGCTGGTCAGTGGTGATGGGAAGATGGATGGAGCCAAATACAGGGCAATCTTGGAAGAAAACATGTAAGAGTCTGCAAAAGACTTGAGACTGGGGCGGAGGTTCACCTTCCAGCAGGACAACGGCCCTAAACATACAACCAGAGCTACAATGGAATGGTTTAGATCAAAGCATATTCATGTGTTAGAATGGCCCAGTCAAAGTCCAGACCTAAATCCAATTGAGAATCTCTGGCAAGACTTGGAAATTGCTGTTCACAGATGCTCTCCATCCAATCTGACTGAGCTTGAGCTATTTTTCAAAGAAGAATGGGCAAAAATTTCAGTCTCTAGATGTGCAAAGCTGGTAAAGACATACCCCAAAAGACTTGCAGCGAAAGGTGGTTCTACAAAGTATTGACTCAGGGGGGCTGAATACTTTTGCATGCCACACTTTTCAGTTTTTTATTTGTAATAACATAATAACATTTGGAAACCATGTATCATTTTCCTTCCACTTCACAATTATGCACCATTTTGTGTTGGTCTATCATATAAAATCCCAATAAAATACATTTACGTTTGTGGTTGTAACGTGACAAAATGTGGAAAAGTTCAAGCGGTATGAATACTTTTGCAAGCCACTGTATATGTGTAGCAATGTTACAACATTTTGAGATTTTAAAAATCAAGTCTGCAATTTATTCCATCAGATAAAGCATAAAAAGAAGTTTAATTTAACACCTAATTCACTTTCATATCTTTAGTATTAAACAAATTATGGCAATTTTCATACTCGGAAATTAGCATCTTGTTCCCTATTGCTTTTCCATTCACTTAACACAAAAGTTGTGATCGAGGACAGTCAAAAGCCCATAACTTTCTTAAAAATTAAGAGAACGGAAAGAAATTGGCAGTTATTATAGATTGAAGCATTCTGAAACAAATATGACAGAATCTTACTTGGATGACCTGAAATTAAGGCATATAATTAGTTAGTTACCCAATTGTAGCTAATTACAAAATTCAATCACTTGATCTAAACAACTATCCATTTCTTAAGAAAATAATAACATTTGTTTTAAAAAGCCTAAGTGTCCAAATGACATTCACACAAGAATTCACAATATAACATGATTTTAAAATCTCATTATTAAGAATTTATAGGTCAAATTGAAGGAATTTAGTGTTTAATGCCCGTAAATTAATGGCCATTTAAATCAGCTTGCGAGTGGGATTTAATGGAACGCGATGGATTGGAACGTTACGGTTGCGGTGAATTAAAATCCCATATCGGCAGGAAAAATACTGCCGGATCGTATGGGGAATAAATCACCATTACGCAACATGAAATGTTGATTAAGGTAATCTAAACAAGCGAGTTTATATGAAAAAATAAACAGCTTTCCTTTACCTGTCCCCTACGTAAAATCCGTCCCCGTTGTCAGTGTTCACGGCATTAGAAGATAATTTTTATTTTACTCCATCGCTGAAATAGTCGGGCGATTTTTTAAAAAACATTCACATACCGGCAGTCGGAATGAATCTTTAGCAAAAGCTCGCACCCCGAGAAAATATAACTCCGGAAGGCATTGGAAAACCGCATTTTAATCCCGCCCCCCTCTCAAAGTCGCCAAAGTCGCGCACACGGCCAGTGACAGCACTGCAGCGCCACTGAAGGTAAGTTTTGTAACATACCTAATATATATATTATATATCTATATCTATCTATCTATCTATCTATATACTATTAAAACTCTGTGTGTGTGTGTGTCTGCCGACCGGGTGTGTGGGTGTATGTCAGATTTGCCCTTTGATTTCATGGTTCGCCAAAACCACACTTTCAAACCCCGAGATATTTTCCATTTTGCTACACATTACACTTTTACATTCACCCATTCACTCCTCATTACATTTAGACATCCAAAAACGCCGCCCTTAATGTGGTTTGAAAATGAAAATATGGTTGGGTTGAAGTGAAATGGAATTGCATGCAAATGGTTGTTTGGGGGTTGGTTGGGTTGAAGTAAAAAGGCACTGCATACAAATGGTTGTTTGGGGGGTGGTTGGGTTGAAGTAAAAAGGCACTGCATGCAAATGGTTGTTTGGGGGCTTTGGCTTGAAGTAAAAAGGCACTACATGCAAATGGTTGTTTGGGGGGTTTAGGTTGAAATAAAGCCCCCCCCCCCCCACTGGCCGCCAATATTGGAATTGGTAGAGAGGTGGAATATTGTGTCGGGGGCCCAGCCCTCCTGTGTGAACATTGGACCCAACGGGTCCCACTTAGTCTTGTGTAATATTTTTTTATTTGAAATAATCAGTTTACAATGTATAGCTTACTTTATAAACTAACACCTTAATTCAATATTACTACAAATAACATATCAATACTTAATATCTTCTATTTTTTGGAAATAAAGAAAAAGATATATAAAAGAGAAAAAAAAAGAGGAAAGAAAAAAAAAAAAGAGAATTAAAAAAAATAAAAAAATTTCCCACATACTTCAACCATAAAAAAAAAGGAAAATTTAAAAAACAAAAATATTACATATATATAAACAAAACAAAATACATTATACGAAATACTATTTCATACAGTAATATCTATAATAAATGCGCAATAATATCAAATATAAGTAAGTTATTCGCATCGGATTCCGTAGGGTACCCGTCGAGCCGTGATTCCAAGAATAGCTACTTCTCTAAATACTGTATATATGGAGACCATATCGATTCAAAAGAATTATACCTGTCCAAAAGGACAAATCTAATTCTTTCCAAATTCAACGTCTCCAACATCTCTGCTTTCCACATTTTAATTGTTGGGGATAATGTTCCCTTCCAAAATTTAAGTATCATTTTTTTCCCTATTATTAAACAGTAATCAAAAAAATTTCTTTGATTTACTGTGAGTACCAAATTTGGCTCCGGAATTCCAAATATTATTAATTTTGGGTCTGGGTCGAGTTCAACCTTAAGAACTTCCGAAATAACTTTAAAAATTTCAATCCAATAATAATTCAACCGTGGGCACGTTACAAAACTATGTATTAAATTTGCTTCAAGATTCTTACATTTATCACAAATAGAGGAGAGACTAGGAAAGATACTTTTTAATTTGGTTTTCGAGTAGTGTAATCTATATATAACTTTAAATTGTATCAATGTGTGTCTGGCATTCAAAGAACACCAATGTATTCTTTGTAAGCTTTCTTCCCAAGTTTCTTTTATTATAGGTAATCCAATTTCATTTTCCCATGCTAGACGATATGTTTCAGTTGTTGGGTTCTCTTTATCTAAAATAATATTGTATATATAAGCTATAAGCTTATCCGTATTAGGATGTAAATTAAGCAGCTCATCTAATAAGCCTGATTCTTTATTTTTATAGTCTTGTGTGTTGCATTTAATAAAATATCTAATTTGTAAATACCTAAAATGGTGTTGTGAAGGTAGTCCAAAAATATCTTGTAACTCTTCAAATAATAAAAAATTTCCATTTCTATAAAGGTGTCCTATCCTTTTAATTCCTGAATCCTCCCACAGTCTAAACCCCGCATCTAAGATTGAGGGTTTAAACAGTGGATTATTCCTAATTGGTAACCTAAAAGAAAGATTATCCAGATATAAGGTCTTAACTATCTGTTTCCAAATACGCCTATTATTATGAATTATAGGGTTGTCCCTATAAGTCTTTTTTTGTACTTCCTTTGGTGCGAAAATAATCGACTCTATATTGAAAGGTAAACAGTCTTCCTTTTCCATTTTTAACCACATTGGTTCATCATCCATATTTACCCACCAAAAATTCATATTCTTAATCTGGACAGCCCAAAAGTAGTATAGAAAATTTGGAAGTGCTAGCCCTCCATTTATCTTAGACTTACATAAATGTTTTTTACTTATTCTATGACTTTTGTAATCCCAAACAAAACTATTAACAATATTATCAATTAAAAAAAAAAAAATTTTTGGGAGAAAAAAAGGAATTGCCTGAAATAAATATAACAATTGTGGTAAAAAAATAATCTTTATAGCATTAATTCTACCGATCATAGATATAGGGAGTGTTCTCCAATATGAAATGTTTTTTTTAAGTTTCTCTAATAATTGATAATAATTAGCTTTAATTAATAATTTATAGGATTTAGACACATTAATTCCTAAATATTTAAATTTATCTGTAACTAATTTTAATGGGTATTTTTGTAATATATTTACATTTATACCAGTTATAGGCATAATGTCGCTTTTATTCCAATTAATCCTATATCCTGAAAATACGCTAAATTCATTTATAACATTGAATAACTTGGGAATACTACATTCCGGCTTAGTAATATAAATCAGAATATCGTCTGCATATAAAGATATCTTATTATTTGTTGTGTCAGTATTATACCCATATATTTCAGGTTCTGATCTAATTCTTTCAGCCAGAGGTTCTATCACCAAGGCAAATAATAAAGGGGATAACGGACATCCCTGTCTGCATCCCCTAAAAAGTCTAAATTTAGGTGATAGTATTTGATTGGTTAAAATTCTTGCAGTAGGGTTAGAATATAATATTCTTACCCATTTACAAAATCCATCCCCCAGTTGATACTTTTCCATTATATTAAATAAATATGACCATTCCACCTGGTCGAATGCTTTTTCAGCATCCAACGATATAACTGCTAATTCTATATCTCTTCTTCTTCTCGAGTAAATAATATTAAACAAGCGTCTAAGATTATGTGATGAGTAACGTTTTGGAATAAAACCTGTTTGATCATAATGTATTATTTTGGAAATCACTAAACTTAGTCTCCGAGAAAGTACTTTAGTTAATATTTTTTTATCAGTATTTAAAAGGGCAATCGCTCGATATGATCCAGGATCTTCCAGATCCTTATCTAATTTAGGAATTAATGTAATTGTAGATTCATTTAAAGACTCTGGTAATTTTCCTAACTCATAGGTGTGTCTGTACACTATTTGTAATCTTGGTGAAAGTAGATCATGAAATTTTTTATAAAATTCTGCACTCAGGCCATCGGGGCCCGCTGTTTTACCATTTTTTAACGATCCAATTGATTCTTCAATATCTATTACAGATATTTCAGCGTTTAACAATTGCCTACTCTCAGAATCTAGCTTATTAAAATGACATTTTTCTAGAAATGTTTCCATTTCATCTATTTGCCCTGTTAATTTAGATGAGTAAAGATTTTGATAATATTGTAAAAATGTGTCATTAATGTCTCTTGGTATAGTCAACATATTTCCCTGTACCGATCTAATACTATGTATAGTTTTTTCATCGTCTAATCTTCTAAGTTGTCGTGCTAATAATTTTTGAGGTTTATCACCAAATTCAAAATGAACTTGTTTAGTTTGTTGATAAAGTTTTATCACTTGATCAGAGTAAATTTTATTTAATCTATATTTTAATATTGCAATTTTATTACTCAACTCTTTAGAAGGATGTATTATATTTTCACTATCTAATTGTTTTATCTCTTTTTCTAACTTTCGCTCCATCTTTCGATTTTCTTTATTAAAATGTGCTTGTGCTGATATTATTGCACCGCGCATAAATGCTTTAAATGTGTCCCATAATAATAATGGGGAGGTCTCAGGTTTATCGTTAGTTTCAAAAAATAATTTAATCTGTTTCTCCACATAATTACAGCAGTCTTTATCCTTTAATATCTGTGTGTTGAATCTCCAAATATTAGTTTTATTAACTATATCTTTTAATTTTATCTTAAATGTTAACGGGGCATGATCTGAGATAATAATATTATGATACTTTGCATCATACGTAAAGGGGAGTAATTTTGAGTCAACTAAGAAATAATCTATCCTCGAATAAGTTACGAATACCGGCGAGAAAAATGAATATTCCCGTCCGGTTGGATTATCCAATCTCCAAATATCTTTAACATTCGATGTATTAATAAAAGAATTTATAAGCTTACTTGATTTAGAAAGAGCCTTACTTTTCGTAGAAGATCTATCCAAATAATTATCTAAAGTACAATTTAAATCACCTCCAATTATTAAATTATATTGGGTGGATATAGGAATACTATTAAATATTTTCTTAAAAAATAGTGGATTATCAAAATTAGGTGCATATATATTCATAAGAATTACTTTTTTTGAATGTAATTCCCCTGTAATTATTAAATATCTACCCTCCTTATCCTCTATTATCGAATTAAGTTTAAAAGGTATACCCTTGCGAATAATTATTGCAACTCCTCTAGATTTGTGTATAAACGAAGAATGATATACTTTTGAAATCCATTTAGCTGTTAATCTATATTGAGCATCTTTTTTAAGATGTGTCTCTTGAAGAAACGTAACTCCAGATTTCAATCTATTCAGCTGAGCTAATACCTTTCCCCTTTTAGTTGGTTCATTGATTCCTTTAACATTCCAACTGCAGAAGGTGATTCCATCACCCCCACTCCTTACATTCATATCTTGCATTTTATTGTTAGGGTGGCTTTTTTTGGAGTAGCCTTCTTGACACCTCCAGCCCGACATTACACCCCAACTTCAATCCGATGCGAATTTCCAATTCCATTAAACCATATCCATTTAATCTGATTATATAATATAGATAGAAGTCATGATTATATAATATATAATATAAAATCAAGTATGTGTTATACAAAAAATAATAACGAATGTAAATATAAAAAAAGTAAAGGGTGAAAAAATGGTGATCAGAAAAAAAAGAGACTACACTTTTATAATGTGTAGTGTGCACAGGTGAAAGCCACACTAACATGGCTACTAATCTAGCGACTTCCATTTTCTAAAAAAAAAGATGTTGAATATTCCAGCTCTTATTTGGAATACTGTATATATTGGGGTGGGGGTGCTAACTTTATGTTCTTAATAACTTTTTCTATTATTCATATTACTAATTTTTAGTTGTTAATTTCAACTATAATTAGTATCATAGTTAGTAATACTATATAAGGGGAGAAAGGGAAATCAAACTAATTAGTAATTAGTGATTAGTAATTAATAATTACAAATTAGTATTTATTAATTAATTAGTAAACAATATAATACTACAATTCTATGTCCGTTATTTCGCCTTTTTCTCAGTAAGTAGTTCATAACCGCAGGTCCATAAAGTTCATCCATCAATTACTCCTGTCGGGTCTGCTCCTTCTTCCTCTGCTTCTCCTTCTTCTCCTTCTTCTGCCTTCTTCTGTATTTTCCGAGCGAATTCCAGTGCCGCTGTATGCTTAATGAAACGATAATCCTTCTTCTCGTAGGTAACTCTAAGTATTGCCGGGTACACCAGACCATATCTGATCTCCTTTATTCCTTTTATATCTCTCAAGATGCGTCTTGTTTCTGTAAATAGAGCTCTTCTTTTAGCCACTTCGGCCGGGTAGTCTCTGAAGATACTGATGTTATCTCCTTCGTATTTCAGATTTCTTTTTCTTATTATTATCTTCATCATATCTTCAAAGACGCCGTCATAAACCACCTTTACAATTACTTGTCTTGGTGGTGCACCACTCCCAGAAACCGGTCTTAGAGCCCTGTGGGCTCGGCCCAACAGGGGCTCTTGATCCAGATCCAAAATGTCCTTTAGGAGTTTTGCAAAGAATTTACGTGGGTCATGGTTTCCTTCGCGTCCCTCAGGCAGACCTACTATGCGCAAATTCTTACGTCTTTGCCGCCCCTCCAAATCAATACATTTCTCGTTTATTTTACGTAATAATTCAGAGAGGCGTTTGTTCTCTTCGTTTATCCTTTCATTCTCCCTCGCAGTTTTTAGAGCAACATCAGTTAGTTCTTTAATCGCATCATTTTGTTGGTCCAGTACAGTTGACATAGGGCTTAACCTCGCCTCTAGTTTCTCATCCATCATCTCTTCCATCATTCGCTCCATCCCAGCAATCTTATCAGTTACCTCGATCAGTTGAGTATGTATCTCCTCCTCCAGTTCTGTTTTCCATTCATTCAGCATGCTTTTTACCATTTCTTTAACTTCTTTTGCTAATTCTTCTTTGATTTTTCGAATATCCGTTTTTAAGGCTTTCATTTCATCCTTAATTTCTTTATAATCTTTCTTCACTTCTTTTTGTGTTTCTGTTTGTGTTTCCTTCAGCATTTTCCTCATATCAGCCAGCAGAGACTTTTTAAGTTCTTCCATTTCAGCTTTTCTTTGTGAAATCTCTTCTTGGGAGGCAGCCAGTCCCGAGCCTGAAGCTTTGGTGGGGCCTACCTCCCTTCTGGAGCTTTTCTTCGGCTGTGTGGGGGAGGAGGGATTCATTTTAAATTTCTTACCGGAGTCGCTAAAGTCGCGCGCCTGATGACGTCACGCAGCTTACAATCGCACCCGGAGCCGTTTAAAATCGATCTCCTACGGTAAGTAGCGTTAGCAGCCTCCTCTAACCCCGTTTTTTTTCCAGATTTTTTAAGAGCTGGTCTGACGCTGTTCTCTCCTAGAACATGGCGCCACCGGAAGTCCACTTAGTCTAGTATATATATATATATATATACATACATATATACGTATACATATATATATACATACATATATATACACAAAATATTGTTTAATGTGTGTGTACTATATATATATATATATATATATATATATATATATATATATATATATATATATATATATATATATATATATATATATGTGTACATGTATATACATATAGATATTTTGTGTGTATATATATGTATGTATGTATATATATATATATATATATATACATACATACACATACATATATATATGTATATATATATACATACATACATATATATATATATATACACAAAATATTGTTTAATGTGTGTGTACTATATATATATGTGTACATGTATATACATATAGATATATTTTTGTTTGTGTGTTTATACGTGTGTTATGTAAATATTTAGTTTAGTTTAATTTAGAGATACAGCACGGAAACAGGCCCTACTGCCCACCGAGTGCGCTCCGACCAGCAATCCCCCACACTAACACTATCCTGCACATTAGGGACAATTTTACAATTTTACCAAGCCAATGAACCTACAAACCTGTACGTCTTTGGAGTGCACCTAGAGAAAACCCACGCAGGTCACAGGGAGAACGTACAAACTCCGTGCAGCACCTGTGGTCAGGATTGAACCCGGGTCTCTGGCGCTGTAAGGCAGCAACTCTAATGCTGCGCCACCGTGCTGCCCACATATAGTTGTATAAATATATACACACATATATCTATATTACTAAAAGTCTGATCTTGACCACTTCTTGTTGTTCAGTATATTGATTTTAGAAAAAACGCTGCCACTTACAGCTGTGATTTTTGGCCATCTTACTCAGAGCTGCGCAGGACAAGAGGATTTTTCCCATCAAAGAAAAATAAAAGAGTTATTAGTGTTTAGAAAATGTTGATATACTCTCTCCTGAAGGCCAGCCCCTTTCTGGAGGGACTATACAATCCGGATGTGTTCAGTGCCTCAGTCAGTCTCTGCAAGATGAGGGAGCAAGAGGGTCATGTCTCTCAGTCATAGCTGTGAATAACACTGAACACATGTCTACGAAACTGTGAGTGTGGATTTACTGACCTTGAGTGCCCTTAATGTGGTTTGAAAATGAAAATGTGGTTGGTTTGAAATCAAGCATAGCAAATGGTTGGTGGTAGTTGGTTTGAAATAGAGCACAGCAAATGGTTGCTGGTGGGTTACACAAAAAGCTGGAGAAACTCAGCGGGTGCAGCAGCATCTAAGGAGCGAAGGAGATCGGCGACGTTTCGGGTCGAGACCCTTCTTCAGTCTTAGATGCTGCTGCACCCGCTGAGTTTCTCCAGCTTTTTGTGTAACCCTCGATTCTCCAGCATCTGCAATTCCTTCTTTAACAAATGGTTGCTGGTGGTTGGTTTGAAATAAAGCACAGCAAATTACGCTAAATTATGTCCACAAGCTCCAACGTTCCCGCTATGTTCATTCTCCGTGATTACCATGAGTTTGATTTGTTTTTAACTCGGGATAACTCGTTGGTGGACTTGCATCGTGGGACAGGTGTTTAAGGCAGTAGTTCTACTGCTGCGCCACCGTGCCGCCCTGTTAAAGTATTTATTTCTCATAGCTGTCGAGTGTTTTCAATTTACTCATCACTCCCTCCGCTGATTGCTTGGCCTGATTCATTGTTAAATGAGTCACCCCTGCAGTGAGTGTGGAAATACAGAAGGGCCATGCATTATTAATAGGACATAAAATATGTCAGATAGACTGCATGTGACAGTAATTGGTGACAGCATAATGTACTGCTGGAGAATTGCGTTCAAATGCTGTTTTGTACGGGGTTAGGGGGAAGTAAATTAACGCACTATCTCAGGATCCCAGATGGCGCCCAACCTAGGCAACTCTCTGTGTGCTCGTCACAGAGGTGGATCCACAATCACGCATTGAGGGGCGGTGTGGTGGCGCAGAGGTAGAGTTGCTGCCTCCCAGCGCTTACAGTGCCAAAGTCCTGGGTTCGATCCAGACTACGGGTGCTGTCTGTACGGAGTTTGTACGTTCACCCTATGACCGCATGGGTTTTCTCCGAGAACTTCGGTTTCCTCCCACACTCCAAAGAGGTTTGGAGGTAAAATAATGGTTTGGAGGTACGGAGGTAAAATAATGGTTTGGTAAAATAATGTAAACTTTGTCCCAGGTGTAGGATAGTGTGTTAATGTGCGGGGATTGCTGCCCAATATGCACTCGGTGATCCATGCTGCATCTCTAAACTAAATTGAAACATACAACCGCTCTACTCTTTTAAATCTCTACTCCTACAGCAACATTTGTTACTTTACACTGTGGACGGCGCGATTGTAATCATGTGTAGTCTTTCTGCTGACTGGTTAGCACGCAACAAAAGCTGTTCACTAGACCTCAGTATACGTGACAATAAACTAAACCCATCATTCCATAAGTTCGAATTTCAACATATTTGTCTACTATGGATGTTTCCACTAGTGGGAGAGTCTAGGACCAGAGGGCACAGCCTCAGAATAAAAGGACGTACCTTCAGAATGGAGATGAGGAGGAATTTCTTAAGCCAGAGTGTGGTGAATCTGTAGAATTATTTTATACATTATATACTTTAGAGATACAATACGGAAACAGGGCCTACGGCCCACCGAGTCCATGCTGACCAGCGATCATCCCGTACACTAGCACTGTCCTACATACTAGGGACGTTACAATTCTACCAAGCCAATTAACGTACAAACCTGTACGTCTTTGGAGTGTGGGAGAGAACCGGAGCCACCGGGGAAAACCTACATTCTCCCTATAACTTCTCCGGGTTCTCTGGTTTCCTTCCACACTCCAAAGAAGTACAGGTTTGTAGACCACCAGGGTACGATTGGCAGCCCCGCCAACAGTCTGTCTGTTTTTTTGTCTTTTTTTTAGTGTGTGTAAATGTTCTCCGGTTTGTTTTATGTGGGGGTGAGGGGGAGGGGGAAACTTTTTTTTCACTTTCCATCCTTGACGGAGATGTGATTCATTTTCAGATCGCATTCTCCAGTCGTTCTGCGGCCTACCGTCGATGGATATGGAGGCATCCTCAGACTGACCTTGGGCCCCACCGTGGACTTAACATCGGAGTTGATCCCTTGCCTTGGAACACTCCAATTGTGGCCTGCGGACTTTACATCGGGAGCTCGCAGTCTCGGGAGAGGTCGTGGATGTCAGGAGCTCCAACGTCGCGGAGGTTTCTATCAGCCCCAAGGCGGGGTCCGACGCGGGGGAGCTGACATCCCCCCGATGCAGGGGCTGATCGCCTCGACGCGGATGTCTCGCCGCCGGCTACGGGAGCTAAGAATGGCCCGTCAACGGAGGGTTCGGGGCGCCCGACCGCGGGAGAGCAAAGGGAAGAGATGGAACTTTTTTTCACCTTCCATCACAGTGAGGAATAAGTTACTGTGATGGATGTTTATTTTAAAATGTGTTTTGTTGCTTTTTTTTTTGAATATATTTTTATTAGAGGCCATACATATTACAAATAATATAACAATTTTTTTCAGATATAGTTAATACATCTTTCCAAAATTATATAAATATTAGCAAACCATATATATAGGCCTCACTTTTTTATATAGAGTGAAAAAGAGAATAAGAAAAAAGTATAAAGAAAGAATAGTGGGTAATTAAAAGAGTATGATTATATTTGATTAATATTAAAAAAAAATAAAAAAAAAAAACCAACAAACAAAAAACAAAAAACAAAAAACAAAAAAAAACCATATAACTAGTAAACTGTTATTATACTTGTGGAAAAGAAAACAGTATACATCTTATCAATGAATGGAGCAATTTCTAAATATAATATATAGAGACGAGTATATAAATCTGAAATTAAACATTTTTATTTGATCTTTCCACCGGGTACTTATTGAGTTTCAATGCCGAGCCCAGCTACCCCTTCATATAATCAGTGAATGGAGACCATATTTGTTCAAAAAGCTCAGGTTTATCCATTAGGATAAATCTAATTCTCTCCAGTTGTAATGTCTCCAACATTTCCACTGTCCACATTTTAATTGTCGGGGATAATGGTCCCTTCCAAAATTGTAATATTAATTTTTTTCCAATTATTAAACAGTAATCCAGAAAATTTCTTTGATTTACTGTTAAAGTTTGGTTTGAATCTAAAACCCCAAATATAATTAATTTTAAGTCAGGGCTTAATGTGATCTTTAAAACTATGGAAATAATTCTAAAAATCTCAGTCCAATAGTTATTAAGTTTTGGACATATTACAAAACTATGAGTTAAATCGGCTTCTATGTGCTGACATTTATCACATAATGGTGATATATTAGGAAAAATTCTATTTAATTTCTTTTTTGAGTAGTGTAATCTATGTATTACTTTGAATTGTATCAAAGTATGTCTGGCATTTAACGAACAGCGATGAATTCGTTGTAAGCTTTCTTCCCAAAAATCTTCTGATATAAGTAAACCAATTTCATTTTCCCATTTTTGTCGGAATAGTTCAGTTTTTGGCATTTCCCTGTCCAAAAAAATATTATATATATATGCTATTAATTTTTCTGTTGTTGGATGCTTGTTAAATACTTCATCCAGTAAACCTGGATCTCTATTTCTATAATTTAGCGTATTTAATTTGACATAATCTCTAATTTGTAAATATCTAAATAGATTATTTGCTTACAATCCATAAATCTCTTTCAACTCCTGAAATGAGAGGAATTTCCCATTCCTATAAAGATATTCTATCCTTATTATTCCTAAATTTTTCCAATGTCTAAACCCCACATCCAATGTCGAAGGTTTAAACATAGGATTATTCATAATTGGTAAACAAAGTGGCATAGTTTCTAAATGTGAAGTCTTAATGATTTGTTTCCAGGTACGTATATTATTTAAAATTATAGGGTTTTCCTTATATGATTTTTTTTGTACCACCCCAAGGGCAAGGAGTATTGTGCTTATGTCGAATGGGAAACAATCTTCCTTTTCAATTTCATTTCGGAGTCACGTGAGTGACTTCGTGAAGAGCCCGCCGGCACGCATGCGCGACATATCGTCGCAACACATTGCTGCCGACAGCTGGCGGTGGGGCGCGCTCCTCGCCAGCCCTTCAAAAGGAGCCGCTTAGGTAAGTTAAACTAACCTTAAGTTGGTTGGCCCTTGCTGTCGGTTTTGTCTTTCAGCAAGGGTGCGGATTGGAGTGTTCGGAATGTCTGGACGAAGTCGTCGTGGCCCGGCGCCCTCATCGTTTACACCTGGGGCCGGGAAGAAGGCGGGGAAACCATTGCCGTCTGCTGCTGCAGGTCGGGACCCGCTGAGTCGCCACAGCTCCGAGGAGGAGTGCGTGGAGGAGGACGTCGGGGTGCCTCCTGAAAGGGTGGACCCTGCCACAAGTTCGCCTTTGGCGACAACGGGGAAGGGGTCTCGTGCTGCGGCCCGACCCCCCTCCGCTAGCCCTTCATCAAAAGTCAGCAGAGGCGCCCGTAAGCCTAACCCGGTTCAGGCCAAGGCTCCACCAGCCGCCATGGAGCGGTCTGGTGCAACGGCGGGACCTGGGTTGTTAAGGTCTGCTATCCAACTCCCAACCCCTGCCGCCGGGACAGGGGGCTTGGGTACGGTCCCGCCTCGGTCGCCGAGTCCCCCATGGATGGGTGGACGAGACCATGCGTCGGCACCGTCCGAAATGCGGACAGCCGGCAAGCCCGTGCGGGCGTCGCTCCATGCTTCTGCTGGAGTCGACCCCAAGCCGTCAGGACCCTTTGTGGCAATGGTTTCTGCTCCCGCCAAGAAGAGGCGGTTGGACACCTTGCCCGCACGGGACTCGCATGGTTTCGCTGCGGCGGCCGAAAGCGATCCATTCCGGCACCGAGATCACTTCTCAGAGGTGCGGGCCGATGATAGGAGCCCCGGCATGGTTTCTGAGCTGGAGGACTCCGACCATCCGAGTGTTCAGGATGGTGGGCGTATTGACCGCATCGAGCGGCTGCTGGAGCTGTTGCTCCATAATCAACAGCAGTACGCACCCACAGATATCGACAGGCACAGGGCCACCTCGCCAGTTTCTCTTATCAGCGAGCCACAAGGGGAAGAAGGGTTTGACCCTACACCAACACCGTCGGAAGCACCGACAGCTGAGCTACTGGATGTGGCGGCCAAATTTGCTGCACCAGTCACAACTGGACTTCCGCTTCAGCCAAAACTGGCAGCAACAATAGACTTTCTCACAAATCAGCGGTTGCAGGAGGAAGTACTTTCACAGGCCACTCAGCGCCACAAGGCCCCGTCCAACTGTAATGCCCTCAACGTGCCTCTGGTCAATACGCCCATATGGGGCAACATCGGCGTGGCTGTCCGCCATCAGGAGGTTAAACTCCAGCGGATCCTCAAACTCCTCACGGCCGGTATTACCGCCTTTGCGCGGTCGGTCGATGGAACTGACCTGTCATTGGACCAGGAGGATGCGTTGGCGTTGTTATGTGCCACCCAGCACGAAATTAACGATTTTCGGAAAAATAGCATCCGTCCTTCTATCAACCCAAAATTTGCTGGGTTGTGTAAACCACCACCGCCACCACCGCCCCGACAACTCTTCGGAGAAGACCTTCCGAAGAGGGTCAAGGAGCTTGATGAGGTAGCCAAAACGGTGGGACTTATGCGATCTCAGATCGCCCCCAGACCGACGGTGCCAAAAGCTCCTCCTGCTCGACCGCGAGGTCCGGTCGCACCAGCATCAAGACCATATGCTGCTACTCAGCACTACTATCAACAGGGCCAGCAGCAGCGGTCTTTTTTGGGGTCAGGCACACAGCGACCCCAGTGGAAGATGAAGCCATCTTATCGTCAGCCCAACCCAGCACCTCCTCGGCCACCCAAGTATGTCAGGGACCGCCGGTGACCATGGAGGTAAGGTGGTCTGGTTTTCTTTCTCCTGCCCCTTTAATCTCACATGTTGGAGGGCGACTCCGGTTCTTTGCTAAAGCTTGGGGATCAGTTACTTCAGATAGATTTGTGTTACAAAATATTCGGGGTCATTCTATTGAATTTATTCACGGCAACATTCCTCCATCCCAGCACATGCCTAAACGGAAGTTTACGCTGTCTGCCGTTGAGCAGGCAGCAGCCACGGCTGAAATTTTTCGTTTGGAACAAAAAGGCGTGATAGAAAAAACTATTCACGAGCCCATTGAATTTGTCTCCAATATTTTTACTAGGCCAAAAAAGGATGGAGGTTGTCGGGTGATTATTGACTTGACCCAGTTGAATACCTTTGTAACATATACACATTTCGAAATGGACACCTTTGAGACAGCCAAATCACTGATTTCGCATGGTTGCTTTATGGCATGTATTGATTTGAAAGATGCATACTATTCAGTGTCCATCCGGAAACATCACCGGAAATTTTTGAAATTTGTCTGGATGGATCAGCTCTGGCAATATCGGGCCTTACCAAATGGGCTTACTACCACCCCTAGGCTCTTTACTAAATTACTCAAGCCTATTATGGCCAAATTACGCATACAACATCATATTGTAATGGCTTATTTAGATGATATTCTGATTATTGGCAACACTCTGGAAGCAGCTGAAAGGACTGTTTCGGCTACTGTCACTATATTTCAGCAGCTAGGGTTTATAGTCCATCCAGAAAAATCGAAGTTTCACCCATCCCAGGTTATGGATTATTTGGGTTTCACGGTGGACTCTATTCAAATGAGGGCCACCATTCCATTTCACAAGGTTGAGGATGTCTCCCTTGCATGTCAGGATCTCGCATCCGCCAGTATACCATCTATTCGGCATACAGCTAAGGTGATTGGGAAAATCGTAGCTTTATTTCCGGCAGCCCGGTTTGGGCCTTTGCATTATCAAAATTTGCAAAGGGCCAAGATTGCTGCGTTAAAAAAGAACACTGGTCATTTTGACAGACCTATGGGGCTGCCTTCTGTTGCTAAGGTTGAGCTACAATGGTGGGTGTCCAATATTGGCAGGGCATTCAAACCCATTGTTGTGCCCAATCCGGTGGTATATTTGCGAACTGACGCAAGCTCTCTAGGCTGGGGAGCTGCGGACAGCTCTTCTAGTTGTGGTGGCAGGTGGGATCCCCTTGAAGCTAGCATGTTGCTAATACAAGGGATTAACTATTTGGAGCTGCTTGCAGCATTTCACGGACTACGGGCATATTGTGCTAATCTTAGTGGAACTCATGTCCGTCTCCAAATAGACAACACCACAGCGGTGGCATATTTAAACCATATGGGTGGTACCAGGTCAGTCTCTTGTGACAAATTGGCTAATACTATTTGGTGCTGGTGTATTGATCGTGATATTTGGATTTCAGCCACCTATTTGCCAGGTAGGCTTAATACTGTGGCAGACACCAGGTCACGCAAATTCAATGATAGTATTGAGTGGATGCTGCATCCTCAAATATTTGCCCAAATTACAGCCACATTTGGCCAACCGGATATAGACCTTTTTGCGTCCCGGTTGAACCATCAGGTACCGACATATGTTTCATGGGAACCAGACCCTGGGGCATTAGCGATTGATGCATTCTCGCTAGACTGGGGGAATTGGTTTTTCTATGCATTCCCCCCGTTTTGCCTCATCAGTCGGGTATTACAAAAAATCAAGATGGATTCTGCCAGAGGCATTCTTGTCATACCCGACTGGCCTACGCAGCCTTGGTATCCGGTGGTCTCTGACATGATTAGTCAACCTTGGGTCCCTCTGGCGGGTTGCCCACATTTGGTTTCTCACCCTGTTTCAGGGGAGTTACACCCCTGCCATGCCTATCTAAAATTACTGGCTTGCAGGTTCTGACCAGGCCATGGATGCAGTATGGCCTCACCACCCGGACCATCAACACCATTGGAGCATCATGTCGAGAGTCAACCAGGCGGAGATATCTCTCCCACATCACCAAGTGGGAAGCCTACTGCAGTCGCTCTCACATCGCCTATGATGATGTCTCCATAGCCGACGTCCTGGAATTCCTCGCGGGGTTGCACCACGATGAGCACTTGAGTTACAGTGCCATCAACAGCGCACGGAGTGCGCTATCATTCTACCTCAACATCGAGGTAGGATCGAACAGGCTAGTGTCCAGGCTGATGCGGGGAATATTCAATCTGAATCCGCCGACACCACGCTACAACATCACCTGGGATGTCAGGGCTGTACTTACCCTGCTCAGGTCGTGGTCACCCATGGAAGGGTTACAGCTGGACCAACTCACTATGAAATTGGTGATGTTACTAGCGCTGACTTCAGCACAGCGGGTTCAGACGCTCCACAAACTTCGTATTGACGGGATGACGTCCACCCCTGGAAAAGTAGTCTTTTTCATCGATGAGCTACTCAAGCAGCATAGACCTGGGTGCACAGGGCTGCAGCTGAAGTTCCCGGCATACCCTGCAGATGCTCGGCTATGTTTAGCCACTCACATCCGTTACTACATCAAGGTGACAAGGAGCATCAGAGGAATGGAGTTGTACCTGCTTGTCACTCACAAAAGACCTCACCATCGAGTGACAGTCCAGACGATATCCAGGTGGCTCCGGATCGTCCTGGATAAGGCAGGTATTGACACTAATGTGTTTAAATCCCACTCCACCAGGGCTGCATCTACGTCGGCGGCGAGGGTCATGGAGGTACCCATGGACCATATCCTCGCCACAGCAGGATGGGCGAATGAATCTGTGTTCCAGCGGTTCTATAATAAGCCTGTTGCTGCTCCCCTTCAGTTCGCCGAGGCCGTGCTGAACGCCGGGGGTGAACGTGGGGATGTCCCTGATTAAAAGGGCGTTATTTGTTGTGTTATTAATAAATCTTCTTTTTGTTTCAGTATAACCTCGTTTCATCAACTTGCTTACTCCAATCCATCCTTGCTAGTGGTGTGTCCGCATGGACGTTGTCCAGGGCGTGTAATCACAGAAGCTTTGAAGTCTTCACGAAGTCACTCACGTGACTCCGAAATGAAATAGTAAGATTGAACGAGAACTTACCAAGTTGGAAGGTTGATCTTTATTTCATGAGGAGTTGCGGTGAGGGATTTCGTGCCCTCCGCTCCCAACCCTCGATCATCTTCAGCTGGTAATCAGAGTCTCTTTAAATCTTACTATGCCAAGTCATTTCTGTTGTTGTTTCTGTGATTCCACACCGCTGCTTTGAAGAATGTCGCGCATGCGTGCCGGCGGGCTCTTCATGAAATCCCTCACCGCAACTCCTCATGAAATAAAGATCAACCTTCAAACTTGGTAAGTTCTCGTTCAATCTTACTATTCTTAACCAAACCGGGTCCTGTTTTGTTGCTTTTTATTTGTGTGGCTGACTTGGCAAATGAAATTCCTTGCATGTTGCAAAACATACTTGGCTAATAAAGTATTATTGTGATTGTGATTGGTAATTGGCTTTCAGTAAAATTGACTATTACCCCTCATGAGTAGCATGCGTACGTGGGATTACGGGGAACTAGAGTGAACAGGGTGATCGCTGGTCCGTGCAGACTCAGTGGGCCAAAGGGCCTGATTCCGCGCTGTGTCTCAAAACTGAACTAAACTCACGATGTATTTAAGAAAGAGTTAGATTTAAGAAAGCTCTTAGGGCTAACGGAATAAAGGGATATGCGGGGAAAGCAGGAACGGGTTACGATTTTGGATGATCAGCCATCACCATATTGAATGGCGGTGCTGGCTTGAAGGGCTAAAAGGTCTACTCCTGCACCTATTCTCGACGTTTCTATGTAAACTAAACTAAACTAAATCTGAAGTTTAAAGTCTAAAGTAAAGTAAAGTAAAGTACTTCATAACTCGAACTGGCTGCAATGCTCAATCTGTAGTAAATAATATCTTCTTGCTGGTTTCAGGTTATTCCAGGCTGGAAAAAGCAGGATTGGGATTCCTAAGCTAATGGGATTCAAAACATGCGAATAATCACGCGGGCATCTTTCACTTCCGGTTCTGGCGTGTCGGAGAATGGACCGACGTCGTGATCGATGATCAGCTCCCAACAATGAATGGCAGGCTCCTGTTTTGTCATTCAGACTCCAAGGAAGAGTTCTGGAGCGCACTGTTGGAGAAGGCGTACGCAAAGTAAGCGAATGTAAGATTCACAATCTCGTTGAGAATGAACCTTGTGGTCAGAGGGTCAGAGATTCAGACAGCGCGGAAACACACCCTGTGGACCAGCTAGTCCATACCGACCAAGATGCCCCATCTATGCTAGTCCCATTTGCCTGATTTAAAGGACTTCCTTTTGGAAGACGAGGAGGAATTTCTATCGTCAGTGGGTGGTGAATCTGTGGAATTCATTGCCACAGTAGGCGATGAAGGCCAAGCCAATGGATATGTTTATGGTAGAGATAGATAGATTCTTGATTAGTATGGGTGTAAGGGGTTACGGGGAGAAGGCAGGAGAATGGGGTTGAGAGGGAGAGATTGATTGGCCATGATTGAATGGTGGAGCAGACTTGATGGGCCGAATGGCCTGATTCTGCTCCTATCAATTCTGAGCTTATGAACCTTTCCTATCCATTAACACGGCATGTCTTAGGGGCAGCACAGTGGCACAGCGGTACAGTTGCTGCCTCACAGTCCCATAGACCTGGATTTGATCCTGATCATGGGTGCTATCTGCACGTTCTCCCTGTGACCATGTTGGTTTTCTCCGGGTGCTCCGGTTTCTTCCCACATTAGAAGACGTGTGGGTTTGTAGATTAATTGGCACCTCCACAGACACCTCTGTCAAGTTTCTCAAGTTTGTGGAGAACACAACCCTGATTGGACTGATCCAGGATGGGGAGGAATCAACTCCATCGATTGCACAGTCAAAAAGGCACAACAGAGGATGTACTTCCTGCGGCAGCTGAGGAAGCACAATCTGCCACAGGCAATGATGGTCCAATTCTACACGGCCATCGTAGAGTCTGTCCTCACCTTTTCCGTCATGGTCTGGTTTGGCTCAGCCACCAAGCATGACACCTGGAGGCTGCAGCGAATCGTCCGATCAGCAGAGAAGGTTATTGGCTGCAACCTTCCCTCCATTGATGAACTGTACACTGCAAGGGCCAGGAAGCGAGCGGGCAAGATCATCTCTGACCCCTCTCACCCTGGCCACAAACTCTTTGAATCACTTCCCTCTGGAAGGCGACTCCGGCTTGTCAAAGCTGCCACAGCCAGACATAAAATCAGTTTTTATCCACGAGTAGTTGCTCTACTCAACATTTTTTTTGGCTGTCTTATTCGACTCATTGTTTGTGTTCTAAAATAAAGAATACCCTAAAGTCTCGACTCGCCATTTTCTCCAGAAATGCTACCTTACCAGCGTTGTGTATAAACCAGCATCTGCAGTTCCTTGTTTCTAAAGATAGTCTGAAGAGACCAAACCCAAAATGTCACCTATCCATGGTCTCCAGAGATGCTGCCTGACCCGTTGAGTTACTCCAGCACTTTGTGTCTTTTTTTTTTAAGCAAGCCACCATCTGCAGTTCTTCATTTCTACTGGGGAAATCAAAGATTGTTAGATCAGATTTAACTGGCAAGTAAGCGTTTTGGAGTCGAGAATGGAAAATAGAATATCTTAACCTTCCAATGACTATTGCTGAGGATTACTGTAGTGAATTAATTAATAAACACTTTGGAAAGGTTGCAGAGGTGGTTTACCAGAATGAAACATAGAAAATAGGTGTTGGAGCAGGCCATTCAGCCCTTCGAGCCAGCACCACCATTCATTGTGATCATGGCTGATCATCCAAAATCAGTAGCCCATTCCTGCTTTCTCCCCATATCCCTTGATTCCATTAGCCCTGAGAGCTATATCTAACTCTTGAACGCATCCAATAAATTGTCCTCCACTGCCTCTGTGGCAGAGAATTCCGCAGATTCACAACTCTCTGAGTGAAAAAGATTTTCCTCATCTCAGTCCTAAAAGGGCCTATCCCTTATTCAACAAAATAGAGAGAGTACAGAGGAGATTTACTAGAATGTTGCCTGGGTTCCAGCAAATAAGTTACATAGAAAGGTTGACCAAGTTAGGTCTTTATTCTTTGGAGCGCAGAAGGTTAAGGGGGGACTTGATTGAGGTCTTTAAAATGATGAAAGGGATAGACAGTTGACGTGGATAAGCTTTTCCCATTGAGGGTAGGGAAGATTCAAACAAGACATGAGAATTAAGGGACAGAGGTTTAGGGGTAACATGAGGGGGAACTTCTTTACTCAGAGAGTGGTGGCTGTGTGGAATGATCTTCCAGCAGAAGTGGTGGAGGCAGGATCGATTTTAACATTTAAAAGTAAAGTGGATAGGTATATGGACGGGAAGGGAATGGAGGGGTATGGTCTGAGTGCAGGTAAATGGGACTAGGGGAAAATAAATGGTTGGCACGGACTGGAAGGCCCGAGAGGGCCTGTTTCCGTGCTGTAATTGTTATATGGTTAAACTGCGTAATCCCTGGTCCTGCACTCCCCCAACTTGGGGGAACATTTTTCCTGCATCTTTCCTGCCCAATCCGTTAAGAATTTAACATGTTTCTATAAGGTCCCCTCTCATCCTTCCAAAATCCAGTGAATACAAGCCCAATCGATCCATTGATGCCAGGATTAGAGAGAATCAGCTACAGGGAGAGGCTGGATAGACTTTGATTATTTTCTCTGGACTGATGGATTTGCAGGAAGACCCGATAGAAGTATGTAAAATGACAAGAGGGTAAGATAGGGTAGACAGTCAGGACCATTTCCCCAGGGTGGAAAAATCAAATACTAGAGGGCATAGCTTCAAGGTTAGAGGGGCAATGTTTAAAGGAGATGTGCAGGACAACTTTTTTTTTACACAAAGGGTGGTAGGTGCCTGGAATGTGCTGCTGTTGGTACTGGTGGATGCAAGATCCATAGTGACATTTGAGGAGCGTTGGCTGGGCTTGTGGATATACAGGGAATGAAGGGACGTGGATTATGGGGTGGCAGCTACAAGTTCTGATATCATGTTCAGTACAGACATTGTGAGTTGAAGGGCCTTGTTCTTGTGCAGTTCTGTTCTAGGTTCCATATATCAAAGCAAAGAATGATAGGTGCGGCTCCTTGGATGTGACCCGTGGAACCGAAAGACCAATGGGCCGCTGAGAGAACCAAGGGGGACCCAGTCTTGGGGGGCGCTGAGAATGAAGGAGGACCCGGCTGGGTGGCTGATGGCAACAGAGAGGGTAGACAAAAATGCTGGAGAAACTCAGTGGGTGAGGCACCATCTATGGAGCGAAGGAATAGGTGAGGTTTGGGGTCAAGACCATTCTTCAGACTGATGTGGGGTTGGGATGGGAAGAAGAAAGGAAGAGGCGGAGACAGTGGGCTGTGGGAGAGCTGGGAAGGGGAGGGGAAAGAAGGAGCAAGCAGGAACTATCTAAAATTGGAGGTCAATGTTCACACCGCTGGGGTGTAAACTGCCCACGTGAAATATGAGGTGCTGCTCCTCCAATTTATGGTGGGACTCACTCTGGCCCAGGAGGAGGCCCAGGACAGGGAGATCGGATTCGGAATGGGAGGGGGAGTTGAAGTGCTGAGCCACAGGGAGATCAGGTTGGTTAATGTGAACCGAGTGGAGGTGTTGGGCGAAGCGATCGGCAAGCCTGCGCTTGGTCTCACCGATGTAGAGCGACAGAGAGGGACACGGCCTTGGGGGGGGGGGGGGGGTGCGCACCGAGAATAAAGAGCTACCCCACAAAAAGACTCAGCAAAGAACTTTTTAAACATTGTAGGCACCAAAAACGTGGTGACTCTTTGTGTGCTGCCCTGGTGAAGTCTGCTGTATGATTTTTTTTTATCATTAAATCATCATTGAAAATATTAAAAATTAAGCATGGCAGAGACGTTTGTTGTTTAAATGATCTTTATTTGCAATACTTTAGGCCAAAGCTTCAAACTCCATTTTTTTTTTGTGGCTTTTCTTTTAAACACTAAAGACATATTCATGCACAATCCACGGTTTAAATGAATCACTTCTAATGCTTCGGCCCATCTGAAACATTGGGAGACCAGATGGAAAAAATAAATCCCAACAAACCAGCAACATTGCTGCAATGCTGAGGTCTGGGACTGTGTGCATAACAAAGTTGTTTCCAGCTTTATCCCCAAATTAAATAAAAAGTCATCAAAGAAAAAAAGAAAAAAATTCCAGAGTACCTCTTTTAAAAAAAAACATTTTCACAGTAGAGGAAATTTTCATGTCAAATATACAAGTAACACTTCTTCCAAAAGAGGACAAATAGGCAAAGAAATAGGGACAAAATAAACAATGTCATGAGACAGTGAACACCAATACTCAAATCTCTTCCAATTTGGGTTTTTTCCTATGTTTGAATGTATGACATTCAGCATCTCTTCAAGCTGTTCTTATAATACTTTCATGAGCCGCAACAATATTTTTTTTACATTCTTAAATAAAGACATCAGTGATAATCTGCTTTGTGTTACGTCGCAGGTGGAAAGTGACGATCATTATTACTAGCGTGTGCGATACAGAGTTGGGAATGATTTTTTAAAAAAAAACTTGGAATGGATCTTAAGGAAGTTCGTTAAAAGAATGATAGACTCAAAATGCTGGAGTACCTCAGCGGGGACAGGCAGCATCTCTGGAGAGAAGGGATGGATGACGTTTCGGGTCGAGACCCTTCGTCAGACCTTCTTCTTGACCCGAAACGTCATCCATCCGCTCTCTCCAGAGATGCTACCTGTCCCGCTGAATTACTCCAGCATTTTGTGTCCATCTTCGGTCGAAACCAGCATCTGCGGTTCCTTCCTACACAAGTTCGTGGAAAGATTGCTTGATTAAATTTTGCCCTTAGCTTTCTTAAATGTATTGTCTATTGTCTAAATCAGAGTATTACCGGAATATGTACAACTGTCTTCTGCTTGTGTACTTCGAAATCATGATTTTTTAAAAATAACTAAAATGAAAATATTTGCTTCTGCGGTGTTGATGAGAGACTAACTGGCTGAAGAATTCATTCCAAAATGATAAACGGACAATTTCACGGATGGGTTTTTTTCTTTTTTTAAGAAAAAAAGGTAGAACATATAAAACATAAATTCCTTTTATTCACCCTCTCCTGACAGCACAGTTGCACATGGAACACAGTTTAAAAGGCACCAGATCAACTTTGCTACCTATATCAAAGCTTGTGTCAACTTCCTACTTGGTTCACAGGTCCGTCAGGCCACCTCTTTGCCATGGTTCAAAAAGAACGGTCTTTGAAGCAGGTTGTTCCAGGGAGAAATCATTCTGCTGGAAATGGACACAAAATGCCGGAGTAACTCAGCGGGACAGGCGGCATCTCCGGAGAGAAGGAACAGGTGGCATTTCGGGTCAGATCGAGTCTGAAGAAGGGTCTCGAGCCGGAACCCAAAACGTCGGGCATTCCTTCTCTCCAGAGATGCTGCCCGTCCCGCTGAGTTACTCCAACAATTTGTGCCCATCTTCGGTGTAAACCAGCATCTGCAATTCCTTCCAACGCATTTTGCTGAAAAGGTGCCTGATCTATATCCTGAGCCATGGGCCAAAGATATTGCACCCGTACTACAGGACACAGAGTGAATCTGGGACCTGGGACCTGATCTACAAAGGTCCGTATGACATTGCTGCCCAAATCTAGAAAAGCAATGACATTTCTTTTCTCCTGACCACAATCCAAAGCACTGGCGATTTTTAAATGTGATGTAGCATCCTAAAATTTGGTCAAATTTGGACAAAACCTTTCCGCACCAGAAGGAAGACACAAGTATTACAAAGGAATGCTCACACCACGTGTGGGAAATGGACTAAAACCTTAAAAGAAACCTTTTCCCCTTGGGTCAGCCTTTGAACACAGTTTTATTTTGGAAAGAATTAACTTTGACACTTCTTTTGCACAAGGCCACGGATTCTTAATACTGCTAAAATGGAAGATAGCGAACATCTTTGTCTGATTTTTAGAAATAAAAGATCTATGTGAACTAACAATTGCAAACGGGTTTCTGAAGCTTGTGTGAAGGTATCACATAAACAGATTTGGAAAAACCAAACACAAAACAGCTATTGTCCATAATTTTTAACTCCAATTCACAGACGATGCAAGGAAAATTTGCTCTGCTGCATGGTTTCTGGTAATTCCTACATCTCTCTGAGGGTGTACACGGATACGGCTGAACAAGCTCGTGGGAGCCTGCAGAGTCTTACTGAATACCTTTAACACGCCATCCGCACCATTGACGGAAAACCATTGACCCTCGAAGCACGTTGGGTTTGGCCTCTTTCTTTCATCGGTTTATCATTCAGTATGACAACCATCGAGGTACAAGATGCTGGAGTAACTCAGCGGATCAGACAGCATATCTGGGGAAAAGGAATAGGCGTCATTTCAGGTCGAGACGGAAACGTCATCTAATCCTCGTCTCCAGAGATGCTGTCTGTCCCGCTGAGTTACTCCAGCTTTGTGTCCATCTTCAGTTTAAACCTGCATCTGCAGTTCCTTCCTAACCATCAAAATGCCACAGATAACAGGTTCTCGCTAAAATGTGTGTGTGTGTGTGTGCGCGTGCGGGTGCGCATTGACTGCGTACTGTGACCCTATATTGCCAGCTCTTGAGAGATTGGGGGGAAGGATATACCATCATGGACCCAAACCAACCGTGTCACCAGAAGGAGTAAGTCACCACATTCGGATGACCACATTGCCCGCTTTGATTAACATCCATCTCAGTTTCCAACATAATCGAGATCTTTGAAAGTAATTGATCAGCTGTACTAAAAGATACTGTTCTTCCTGTTTGACAGAACATTCCATTAAAAAAAAAATCTCACAACCAAATAATTGTCCTCTCATACGATAAGTCTTTCTAATGTTAGGCTACTCCTTCAAACCCCATCTTTGTCCATTAATCTTTTCTTTCAGAGCAAACAACCTGTCCAAAGTGTTTATCTATTTCCAATGGTCTTTGGTCTGATTGAAGAGTCCTTAAAGGCTTTTAGTCGCAGAGAAGATTGACTTTCTTTGATAGAGGGATTTCAAAAATGAATCTTGCACCAGCCTGGGCTGAAGACCATTGGGGAAGGGATTCGTGCAACGCGAGGTGACAAGCTGGTAGAAAATCCATACTTGGACATCTGCCAAACAGGTTCCGTGCAGGACAGTGAGTGCTCAAACCATTCCCAGTGATGCGCACATAATTCTGCCTTGTCCTTTCACCCCTTTCGATCAACACAAAATGCTGGAGTAACTCAACGGGACAGGCAGCATCTCTGGAGAGAAGGAATGGGTGACGATTCGGGTTAGACCAAAGAAGACTCGAGTCTGAAGAAGGGTCTCGACACGAAAAGTCGCCCATTCCTTCCCTCCAGAGATGCTGCCCATCCCGCTGAGTTACTCCAGAATTTTGTGCCCATCTTCGGTGTAAACCAGCAACCGCAGTTCCTCCCTGCACCTTTCAATTAACTGCCCAGCTCAGTGAAAAAAAAGGTCTTCAGCCAGAAATCAAACAAAGCAGTTACCCAGTGCAAAATATAAACAGCCAGGAAGGCTGAAGATCAAATTATTATCGAGGGGAATGTGCTGATGAGTTTAGTTTAAAAATGTGCACCCTGATAAGAACCAAATTTATTTAAAACCTCAGATAGACACAAAATGCAGGAGTAGCTCAGCGGGACAGGCATAACCTCAGGATAGAAGGAATGGGTGGCGTTTCCCATTCCTTCAGACCTGAAACATCACCTAGTTCTTCTCTCCAGAGATGCTGCCTGTCTCGCTGAGTTACTCCAGCATTTTGTGTCTACGGTTTATACCAGCATCCTCAGTTCCTTCCTAATTATTTAAAACTTTTGTTTTGGAAAGTGCAAATAGTAGACAGCTTTGTTTGTCGAGCGCGGGTGGATAATGCTGAAGAAAGGGACAGCTTTATTTTCCGCCCTCTGGTGCTTGGATGGATGTGGACAAAGGACAGGTGGTGATGGTGGTGTGTGGGGTGCAGAGTGATCGATTCATATTTTGGTCACCTCAATTCATCTTGCCTCATTATTATCGTTAACTATCTCCTCTCATCTCGGAAAACCCACGTGAGAAAAATTAATCCATAAACACACACACACACTAATTCTATTTCAATCCTTTGGAATCTCCATGCCAAATGGAACCCATCACAACCTGATAGATTCAGTTTTGGACGACTAGGCTTTCTCCATTTGGGTCAAGTTGCTAATATCTGGGCTGACTGCCTCCTTAATGCATTCAATCAGGGCACTTTGTGTCTTTCTCTTGCCTGAAACATCTTGGCCTGACTCTATCCTGGCCAGTTTACCAACGTTTGGGCTGGCAGCTTCCTCATTGCAATCAGGTCAGAACACATTTAGAGTCTTTCCTTTTACTTTGAACACCTTTAACAAAGTACGCTCTGTTGAGCCCAAGTCACCCGATCGGTTTGATAGCAATGGAAATTGAACCTCTCCAGACTACTGTGGTCATCCGCAAAGAAACAACAACAAACAAAAAAATCAATACATCCAACAAAAAAGCCAACAGTCCCGATTCCATTATTAATAAATATTAAGACAATATACTAAAGAAATATCAAGAAATAGACTTGAAACCTGTATAAAATATATATATACACAAAAGGAATGAAAACGTCATTTTTCACAGCACTGCAAATGTGTTATAAAGCAATACCGAAGAACTTAAGGCCTCTTTTATTTAGTCTGACTGAACATGTCTCTTCTGGAAGCATGGCATGGTTTTGTAGTCACTAGGACATGGAATTATCCAGACATTTACATAATGATGTCTGGAAGGATTTTTTTTTTTTTTAATCGCTTTTCTGGATGGATTCACTCATTAGCTACTGTTTACAGCCACGAGACTTTCGTGAACCCGGGAGAGGTTAACAAAACGGGCCACGGTCTCCATTTACACCGCCAAAAACAACCGAATGGTTAAAAATAAACGAAAATAAATTATTCCGTACCTTTGGAGGGTGGAGAGGGGGAGAGAGGAGGAGGGGGATTGAGGAGGAGGGGGGAGAGGGAGGAGGGGGGAGAGGGAGGAGGGGGGAGAGGGAGGAGGGGGGATTGGGAGGAGGGGGGATTGGGAGGAGGGGGGATTGGGAGGAGGGGGAGAGGAGGAGGGGGAGAGGAGGAGGGGGAGAGGAGGAGGGGGGAGAGGAGGAGGGGGGAGAGGAGGAGGGGGGAGAGGAGGAGGGGGGAGAGGAGGAGGGGGGAGAGGAGGAGGGGGGAGAGGAGGAGGGGGAGAGGAGGAGGGGGGAGAGGAGGGGGGAGAGGAGGGGGGAGAGGAGGGAGGAGAGGAGGGAGGAGAGGGAGAGGGGGAGGGAGAGAGAGGAGAGGGAGAGGGGGAGGGAGAGAGAGGGGGAGGGAGAGAGGAGGGGGAGAGAGAAGGGGGAGAGGGGAGGGGGGAGGGGAGGGGGAGAGGGGAGGGGGGAGGGGAGGGGGAGAGGGGAGGGGGAGAGGGGAGGGGGAGAGGGGAGGGGGAGGGAGATAGAGAGAGGAAGAAACACGAAAAGGGAGTGGAAAGGGAAGAGACAATGCCTTATCGATATGGGCAACTCTGATTGAAATTAGGAATCAAGGTGGGATCAAACAAGGTGTCAAGGTGAAAGGAAAGATCTCTGCGGTACCCCATCACTGTGCTAGCTTTCTCAGTCTTGTAGCGGAGATCTCTCCGTGAGACACACTCCAGCTCTGTTTCGGCCCCACTTCACGGCGGGGGGGGGGGGGGGTGGAGGGAGAGGGGAAGAGGGGTGAGGAAGACGACCCTCCCTTGTCCTAGCGGTTGTTCTTCACGGCTTCCTTCGCCGCGATGATCAGGGGGGTGAGGCTGGAGAGCGGCTTCGCAAATTTCAGGAACGGGTGCTGCGGAAGAGAAGAGAGCACGTTGGCACCAATGCACGACGCGGAGCAAGGGGTCATAGGTTTAGTAAGAGTTTAGGGCGGCACGGTGGCGCAGCGGTAGAGTCGCTGCCTCACAGCGCCATAGACCCCGGTTCGATCCTGACTACGGGTGTCCGCTGTACGGAGTTTGTACGTTCTCCCCGTGACCTGCGTGGGTTTTCTCCGGGTGCTCCCGGTTTCCTCCCACACTCCAAAGACGTACAGGTTTGCTGGTTAGCTGGCTTCAGTATGAATTGTAAATTGTCCCTAGTGTGTGTGTGTGTGTGTCGGATAGTGCTAGTGTCGCTGGTCGGCGCGGACTCGGTGGGAAGAAGGGCCTGTGTCCGCACTGTATCTCTAAACTAATCTAAGCAATGTAGAATCATAGAGCTGTACGGCAGGGAAGCAGGCCCTTTGGCCCACCATGTCCATGCTGGCCAAGTTGGCACAATCGGCTGTTCCAATTTACCCGCATTATCCCCAAAGCCCCCTAATCATCACCTCCACATAATTAATTACAACCGCAACATTGCTGCAATTTGCCACTGAAAACTACGGTGATGAAACCGTGTAGAAATTATAACATCCTACATGGCGGCACGGTGGCGCAGCGGTAAGCTCGCTGGGTTTAGGGACCCGGGCTCGATCCTGACCACAGGTGCTGCACGGAGTTTGTACGTTCTCCCCGTGACCTGCGTGGGTTTTCCCCGAGTGCTCCGGTTTCCTCCCACACTCCAAAGACGTGCAGGTTTGCCGGTCAATTGGCTTTGGTGTAAATGTAAATTGTCCCTAGTGTGTGTCGGGTAGTGTTAATGTGCGGGGATCGCTGGTCGGAGCGGACCCGGTGGGCTGAAGCGCGCTGTTTCCGCGCTGGTTTTCCACACTAAACTAAAACTGCTGAATGTAGCTGAACAGTTCACCCTTAAGCAACTGGAACAAGCAACTGGAGCAAGGGCAGCACGGCCGGACAGAGCCAGGTTTGATCCTGCCTACGGGTGCTGTCTGTGCGGAGTTTGCACGTTATCCCTGAGACCTGTGGGTTTCCACTGGTTTCCTCCCACACTGCAATTGGCTCCTGTAAACTGCCCTCAGGTAACTGTATCCTGCATATTCTATCTGTCCCTTTACCCAGGAACAGGGAGATAGGGGATCTGAATGGGGGGCTGGTGCAGAGAGCAAGGATTTTGCTTTATAGACCAGTGGGATCTCTTCTGGGGTAAGGGTGACCCGTACAAAAGGGACGGGTTACACCTTAACTGGAGGGGGACCAACGTTCTGGCAGGCAGGTTTGCTAGGGCTACACATGTGGGTTTAAGTTAAATAGGGGGGGGGGGGGGGGAGATTGACAAATTGGGAGTATAAAGATGGAGTTGAAGAGGAAGTGGCTACAGGAGAAATTACAAAGGACTCCTGAATTACTGGGAAGGAATTCCATTCCCATTAAGGTCAGCGCCAATCGTGATTGGTGTGAGAGGGGAGGTGAATACCGAAGTTAGTGTTGTATATGAATGTGCAAAGTATAAGAAATAAAGTGGACGAGCTTGGAGCTCAGTTAGAAATTGGCAAGTATGATGTTGTGGTAATTACTGAGACGTGGCTGCAAGAGGGCCAGGGCTGGGAACTGAATATTCAAGGGCATGCGTCCCATCGAAAAGACAGACAGGTGGGCAGAGGGGGTGGGGTTGCCCTGTTGGTGAGGAATGAAATTCAGGCCCTTGCAAGGGGTGACTTTGAAACGGTAGATGTAGAGCCAGTATGGATAGAACTGAGGAATTGGAAGGGTAAAAAGACTCTAATGGAAGTTATCTACAGGCCAATGAGGTGGCCCCATAGCAGAAGCGTCCAGGTCGCGGGGCAGGAAACTGGAAGTATCCTGAGGTAATTCTGCTACCAACGTCATTTACTGCAACAAGTGATGGCTCCCACTGATTGTTACCGGAAGCTTGCATCCTTTTCAGAACGGATGATGACAGCGAGGTCAACATTTGTAACATGGAAGATGGACACGAAAGGAGAAGACCAACGAGGTAGATAGTAGCTCAGGACTGCTTCTCACTGTACCTCAGTAATATACAGAAACCCAAGCCTAACTGTGTATAAGATCATGAGAGGAATCGATCGGGTAGATGCACAGAGTCTCTTGCTCAGAGTAGATGAATAGGTTTAAAGTGAAGGGGAATAGATTTAATAGGAATCTGAAGGGGTAACTTTTTCACACAAAGGGCGGTGGGTGTATGGAACGAGCTGCCAGAGGAGGTAGTTGAGGCTGGGACTATCCCAACAGTTAGACAGGTAAATGGATGGGACAGGTTTGGAGGGAGATGGACCAAACACGGGCAGGTGGGACTGGTGTAGCTGGGACATGTTGGCTGGTGTGGGCAAGTTGGGCTGAGGGGGCTGTTTTCACGCTGTTTCACTCTATGACTCCAGAACTGCTTCTCCTCTTCCTGAGCCTTGCCCCATTTTCTCTCCAAGCACTTAAGCGGTAGAAAAGTGGAATATACAGAACCTGCAGGAGCTCCTTGGCCGAGCCTCGACGCTCCACATCCATCTCCAAACAGCGATTGAGGAAATCCCGGAAGATTCCCGACAGTTTCTCTGGATTCTGTAGTTCTGGAGTCCCATTGGTGGCAATCAAATACAGAGCCTAGCAAACAAAGGCACCAACAACAGGAGATTCATTAACGGCGGGCCAGGGTCCCTCTCAAGAGAAATATTAGGCATTGAACAGATAACATAGAACAGTACAGCCAAGGCCCTTCAGCCCACAGCATCCCTGCTAGAATTGAAGCTCCTCTGCTTGCATGGAATCCTTACCCCTCCATACACAGTTAGGCTCGATGGACCAAATGACCTACTCCTGCACCTATTGACTATTGTCTATACCCAGCATAGCCACCTGCCCATCAAAAACCCACTGTGCAAACAGGCCCTTCGACCGTCAGCCTGAAGAAGGGTCTCAACCCGAAAGGCCACCCATTCTCTCCAGAGATGCTGCCTCTCCAGCTGAGATACTCCGGCATTTTGTGTCTTTTTTCAGTTTAAACCAGCACCTGCAGTTCCTTCCTACACAATTCAAACAAAGAATGCTTTTCTTTCAAAGATCTGCTTTGAGCTGAGAATACCAGCGAGGTGTTACTAGGACCAAATGGAACTAAACTCAAGCAATAAAAGGCAGCCAATATATGTAGCAAAACTGATAGGGGAACTCTGCAATGAATGCTGTTATTGTGTATGTGACTGTTAGATGCAGTGATTCAACATTATGTTTCGTTTTAGAGATGCAGCACGGAAACAGGCCCTTCGGCCCACCGAGTCCGCACCTTCCAGCGATCCGCACACATTAACTCTATCTCACACACACTCGGGACAATTTACATTTAAACCCAGCCAATTAACCTACAAACCTGTACGTCTTTGGAGTGTGGGAGGAAACCGAAGATCTCGGAGAAAACCCACGCAGGTCACGGGGAGAACGTACAAACTGCGTACAGACAGCGCCCGTAGTCGGGATCGAACCCCTGTCTCTGGCGCTGTGAGGCAGCAACTCTGCCGCTGCTCCATTGAGGTAGGGCAATTAGCCATGTGGACCGGCAGGACTCATGGTAAAATGATTCTGCGCTGACATAGCTGAGGCCAAATAGCAGAGTACACAAAATGCCGGAGTAACTCAGCGGGAGAGGCAGCATCTCTCAAGGTACCTGGGCTGAAGTGACTGCCAACAGCAAACTATTCACAGAGTCAGAGTGATACAGCGTGGAAACAGGCCCTTTGCCCTACTCGCCCACAAGCCGCATCTACACTAATCCCACCTGCCTGCATTTGGTCCATATCCCTCCAAACCTGTCCTATCCATGTACCTGTCTAACTGTTTCTTAAAAGTTGGGATAGTCCCTGCCTCAACTACCTCCTCTGGCAGCTTGTTCCATACACCCACCACCCTCTGTGTGAAAAAGTTACCCCTCGGATTCCTATTAAATCTTTTCCCCTTCACCTTAAACCTATGTCCTCTCGTCCACGATTTACCTACGTTGGGCAAGAGACTCTGTGCATCTATCCACCTTGACCTTCCCTGTCTCTCCATCCCTCCCCCTGTCCCAGTTCTCCAACTAGTTTGACTGTTCTCATTTACATTTTTTCTCCGTTGACTTTGTTGTTACCTTCTCCGAGCGAACAATGATCCATTCTACATGTTGCTGGATCTCCATCCCCTCTGTCTCCTTTTCACACCCAGCACCTTCTTAGCTCTGTGTCCCTCTCCCCTGATTCAGTCTGAAGAAGGGTCTCGACCCGAAACGTCGCCCATTCCTTCTGTCCAGAGATGCTGCCCGTCCCGCTGAGTTACTCCAGCACTTTGCGTCTATCTTCGGTTCAAACCAGCACCTGCAGTTCCCTCCTACCACTGTGCGTCTACCCGATCTATTCCTCTCATGATTTTGCACACCTCTATACGATTCAGTCCAAACTCAACTCTGAATTCCCACTTACAGTCTAGGTCACTGGAGGATAAAGTCAGGCTGAGCTGCAAAATATTCCCACTGCTTATGTTTGAAAATGTCTTCGGGGCAATTACTTTTAAAAAGTGATGAATGTTTGTGCCAGCTGGTTTGCTGCAGAAGGTAGCAAGCAGGATTCTGTGATAAATTGCAAGTGTAAGATGAGATGAGGTGGGAAGGAAATTGTTCTGCGAGTATTTCATGCTGAATCATTATTTCCACGCTGAAAAACCTGCACAAAATATCCTACATAGGCAAAAAGAAGCACAAGAATGAATTATGGAATTAATGATCACCTAAACGTTTGGTCACCATGCTATGGTTTTGTTCACCGTGTTGAAGGAAAGATGTTGTCAAGCTCCATAAGTGATAGGAGCAGATTTATGCCCTTCGGCCCATCAAGTCTACTCCGCCATTCAATCATGGCTGATCTATCTCCCCCTCCTAACCCCATTCTCCTGCCTTCTCCCCATTATCCCTGACACCCGCACTAATCAAGAATCGATTCATCACCGCCTTAAAAATATCATTTGACTTGGCCTCCACAGCCTTCTGTTGCTTGAAATAATTCAGAGAAGATTTACCACGATGTTGCCAGGACTTGAGGGACTGAGCTAAGGGCAGTTGAGCAGGCTAGGACTTTATTCCTTGAAGCGCAGGAGGATGAGGGGGATCTTATTGAGGCACAGAAGATCATGAGAGGAATTGACGCACAGAGTCTCTTACCCAGAGTAGGGGAATCGAGAATCAGAGGACGTGGGGTTAAGGCGGTGGGGAGGGGGGAATATTTAATTGCTGAATTCCTCTGCTGATCTTCTGATTACTGACATGTGTTAAGCTTTGAAACGTCGGGCAATGGAGTGCATGAGTGCTTTGGTAAAATTGTATGTGTCAAATAATGCTGGCGTACGGGGTGATGGTTGGTCGGCACGGACTCGGTGGGCCGAAGGGCCTGTTTCCGCACTGCATCTCGAAAGTATAAGAGTCCAACGCTCTGTTTTGTCACAAGCAACTTACCCTGAGAGGGTTTTCATTCAGATAAGGCGGTTCTCCCTCAATCATTTCAATCGCCATGATGCCTAACGACCAAATGTCTACCTTGGGGCCATAGGCTTTCCGTGTTACTACTTCAGGTGCCATCCAGTACGGAGTTCCCACCATCGTGCTCCGTTTATTCTGCTCAGGCGTGATCTGAGCACAGAACCCAAAATCAGCTGAAAGTTGACCAAAAAAAAGTTGTTATTATTATTAATATTATTATGATTATTATTAACATGCGGCTGGAACATGCAGTAAACCGCAGAGAGTGCTGCAGAATTAGAGAGATCTGGGATAGATACAAGAAGCTGGAGTAACTTTAGAGTATTGTGTTCAGTTCTGGGCACCTCGTTACGGGGAAGATGGAAAGGGTACCAGGATATCACCAGGACTAGAGGGTCTGAGCTGTAGGCACAGGTTGAGTCGGCTGGGTCTCTATTCCTTGGAGCGCAGGAGGGTGAGGGGTGATCTTATAGAGGTGTATGAGATCATGAGAGGAACAGATCGGGTAGATGCACAGAGTCTCTTGCCCAGAGTAGGTGAATCGAGGACCAGAGGACATAGGTTTAAGGTGAAGGGGAAAAGATTTAATAGGAATTTGAGGGGTATTTTTTTCACACAAAGGGTGATGGGTGTATGGAACGAGCTGTCAGAGGACGTAGTTGAGGCAGGGACATCCCAACATTTAAGAAACAGTTAGACAGGTACATGGATAGGGCAAGTTTGGAGGGATATGGAACAAAAGCAGGCAGGTGGGACTAGTGTCGCTGGGACATGTTGGCCGGTGTGGGCAAGTTGGTTCGAAGGGCCTGTTTCCACACTGTATCTCTGGAGTATAAAGACTGCAGTCAGGTTTCTCTGTGTGTAGATGCCACGTGAATGTTTGCGTGCTCAGCCAAACTTGGAGGAAGGAACTGCAGATGCAGGTTTACGCCGAAGGTAGACACAAAATGCTGGAGTAACGCAGCAGGACAGGCAGCATCTCTGGAGGGAAGGAATGGGCGACGTTTCGGGCCGAGACCCTTCTTCAGAGGGCTCGACCCAAAACGTCACCCATTCCATCTCTCCGGAGATGCTGCCTGACCCGCTGAGTTACTCCAGCTTTTTGTATCTATCCTAGCGAATTGGGGGTGGAGGAATGTGAAAGGAAAGATGAATTGTTTTTGTAGAAGAGCAATCAACCTGTTGCATCAGGTAGTCATAAGGTCATAAGTGATAGGAGTAGAATTAGGCCATTCAGCCCATCAAGTCTACTCCGCCATTCATTCATGGCTGATCTATCTCTACCTCCAAACCCCATTCTCCTGCCTTCTCCCCATAATCCATAACATATTGGAGTAACTGCTTGATTAGTACGGGTGTCAGAGGTTATGGGGAGAAGGAAGGAGAATGGGGTTTGGAAGGAAAGATAGATCAGCTGTGATTGAATGGCGGAGTAGACTTGCTGTGCTGAATGGTCTAATTCTGCTCCTATTCCTTATGACCTTATGGACCCCATGACACCCGCGCTAATCAAAGAACGTTATTTGTTTCCACTTACTTAATTTAACGGACCCGTCCATTCCCAGCAAGATGTTGTCACTCTTGATGTCTCTGTGGATAACCTGATTGGAGTGCAGGAACTCTAAGGCCTGCAAACACTGGCACAAGAACAAGAGAATCATGTTAAGAACGCAGCAGGAAGGAACTGCAGACGCTGGTTTGCACCGAAGATAGGCACAAAGTGCTGGAGTAACTCAGAGGGATAGGCAGCGTCTCTGGGGAGAAGGAATGGGTGACGTTTCGGGTCGAGACCCTTCTTCACTCCAGCATTTCGTGTCTATCATGTTGAGAACTCTTTCCGTCGCAAACCAAATGTCAACCTGTGAATCAGCATTTGACCACATGGTGGTGCCACACTCAAGGCTTTACCATGTTTTAACCAGGGGATATTTGAATTTTCACAAGGCTTTAGAGAGATGCCGCGCGGAAGCAGTTGGCCCCCCGAGTCTGCGCCAACCGTCGATCACCCCGTACACTAGCGCTATCCTACACGCTGTCCCCAAAACCAATTTACTTGCAAACCTGCACGTCTTTGGAGTGTGGGAGTGAAACCCCTCGCAGGTCACGGGGAGAACGTACAAACTCCGTGTGGACAGCACCTGTGGTCAGGATGGAACCTGGGTCTCTGGCGCTGTGAGGTAGCATCTCTGCCGCTACGCCACCGTGCCAATAATGAAAACACTTCATTTTGTAACTTTGTGCGTTCCCTGTGGCTGCATCCTTGCAGCCTGCTAATCTATCAATGACGGAACTCATAGAAACATAGAAACATATAAATTAGGTGCAGGGGTAGGCCATTCGGCCCTTCGAGCCTGCACCGCCATTCAATATGATCATGGCTGATCATCCAACTCAGTATACCGTACCTGCCTTCTCTCCATACACTCTGATCCCCTTAGCCACAAGGGCCACATCTAACTCCCTCTTAAATATAGCCAATGAACTGGCCTCAACTACCCTCTGTGGCAGAGAGTTCCAGAGACCCACCACTCTCTGTGTGAAAAAAGTCCTTCTCATCTCGGTCCTAAAGGATTTCCCCCTTATCCTTAAGCTGTGACCCCTTGTCCTGGACCTCCCCAACATCGGGAACAATCTTCCTGCATCTAGCCTGTCCAACCCCTTAAGAATTTTGTAAGTTTCCATAAGATCCCCTCTCAATCTCCTAAATTCTAGAGAGTATAAACCGAGTCTATGCAGTCTTTGTTCATAAGACAGTCCTGACATCCCAGGAATCAGTCTGGTGAACCTTCTCTGCACTCCCTCTATGGCAATAATGTCCTTCCTCAGATTTGGAGACCAGAACTGCACGCAATACTCCGGGTGTGGTCTCACCAAGACCCTATACAACTGAAGTAGAACCTCCCTGCTCCTATACTCAAATCCTTTTGCTATGAAAGCTAATATACCATTCGCTTTCTTCACTGCCTGCTGCACCTGCATGCCTACTTTCAATGACTGGTGTACCATGACACCCAGGTCACGCTGCATCTCCCCTTTTCCTAATCGGCCACCATTTAGATAATAGTCTGCTTTCCTATTTTTGCCACCAAAGTGGATAACCTCACATTTATCCACATTATACTGCATCTGCCAAACATTTGCCCACTCACCCAGCCTATCCAAGTCACCTTGCAGTCTCCTAGCATCCTCCTCACAGCTAACACTGCCCCCCAGCTTAGTGTCATCCGCAAACTTGGAGATATTGCCTTCAATTCCCTCATCCAGATCATTTATGTATATTGTAAATAGCTGGGGTCCCAGCACTGAGCCTTGCGGTACCCCACTAGTCACTGCCTGCCATTGTGAAAACGACCCGTTTACTCCTACTCTTTGCTTCCTGTTTGCCAGCCAGTTCTCTATCCACATCAATACTGAACCCCCAATGCCGTATGCTGTAAGTTTATATACTAATCTCTTATGTGGGACCTTGTCGAAAGCCTTCTGGAAGTCCAGATACACCACATCCACTGGTTCTCCCCTATCCACGCTACTAGTTACATCCTCGAAAAACTCCACAAGATTCGTCAGACATGATTTACCTTTCGTAAATCCATGCTGACTTTGTCCAATGATTTCACCACTTTTCAAATGTGCTGCTATCCCATCTTTAATAACTGATTCTAGCAGTTTCCCCACTACCGATGTTAGACTAACTGGTCTGTAATTTCCCGTTTTCTCTCTCCCTCCCTTCTTAAAAAGAGGGGTTACGTTTGCTACTAGCCAATCCTCAGGAACTACTCCAGAATCTAAAGAGTTTTGAAAGATTATCACTAATGCATCCACTATTTCCGAAGCAACTTCCTTAAGTACTTTGGGATGCAGCCTATCTGGCCCTGGGGATTTATCGGCCTTTAATCCATTCAATTTACCCAACACCACTTCCCGACTAACCTGGATTTCACTCAAGTCCTCCTTTGACCCGCGGTCCCCTGCTATTTCCGGCAGATTATTTATGTCTTCCTTAGTGAAGACGGAACCAAAGTAGTTATTCAATTGGTCCGCCATATCCTTGTTCCCCATGATCAACTCACCCGTTTCTGACAGCAAGGGACCTACATTTGTTTTAACTAATCTCTTTCTCTTCACATATCTATAAAAACTTTTGCAGTCAGTTTTTATGTTCCCTGCCAGTTTTCTTTCATAATCTATTTTTCCTTTTCTAATCAAGCCCTTTGTCCTCCTCTGCTGGTCTCTGAATTTCTCCCAGTCCTCTGGTATGCTGCTTTTTCTGGCTACTTTGTACGCATCATCCTTTGCTTTGATACTATCCCTGATTTCCCTCGTTATCCACGGATGCACTACCTTCCCTGATCTATTCTTATGCCAAACTGGGATGAACAATTTTTGTAGTTCATCCATGCAGTCTTTAAATGTCTTCCATTGCGTATCCACCGTCAACCCTTTTAGAATTGATTGCCAGTCAATCTTGGCCAATTCACGTCTCATACCCTCAAAGTTACCTTTCCTGAAGTTCAGAACCATTGTTTCTGAATTAACAATGTCACTTTCCATCCCAATGAAGAACTCGACCATACTATGGTCACTTTTGCCCAAGGGGGCACGCACAATAAGACTGCTAACTAACCCTTCCTCAATACCCAGTCTAAAATAGCCTGCTCTCTTGTTGGTTCCTCTACATGTTGATTTAGATAACTATCCCGCATACTTTCCAAAAAATCCTCTTCCTCAGCGCCCCTGCCAATTTGATTCACCCAATCTATATGTAGATTGAAGTCACCCATTATAACTGTTTTGCCTTAGCAGCAAAGTTCTTGACGTCTCAGGGCACCCATGGTTTTAAATTCCACCTTGTGTATTTCTGGTAGACTGTGTTTCCAGTTGAGATTTTATTATCTGCCTGAATGCATAAGAGGCCAGATTTAAGTGAGAAGACAGAAGGAGAAAAATCAATCTAACCTCCAGTGATCCACAGTAACATCACCCCTCACGTATGGGGTAATGTGGGATAATGTAGGACTAGTGTGAACGGGTGCTCGATGGTCAGCATGGACTCAGTGGGCCGAAGGGTCTGTTTCCATGCTGTGTCACTAAGGTAAGTCTAAAGTAAACCTAAGCTAAGCCCATGGTAAACCCATACTAAACCCAAGCTAAACTCATGCTAACCTACTGCTAAACAAATGCTAAGCTAATTTGAAACGAATGCTAAACTAATGCTAAACCTAAGCTAAACTGATGCTAAACTAATGCTGAACTAATACTAAACTATTGCTAATGCTCCACTCTTTCCCAAAGATATAAAACTCTCATCTCCGGTTTAGGTTCATTATTGTCATGTTACTGAGGTACAGTAAAAGCTTTGTCTCGCACGCTATCCAATCAGATATGTATATCATACACAAACGCAATCATGCCAAACTCGTACAATAGGTAGAGCAAAGGGGGAGATATAGAGTGGAGAATATAATTCTCAGCATTGTAGCGCATCAGTTCCAGAAACAAAGTCCAAAGTCTGCAATGGGGTAGAGGTGAATCGGACAGTACCCTAGCTTACGGAGGGACCGTTCAGAAGCCTGAGCACAGAGGGGAAGAAGCTGTTCCTGAGTCTGGTGGTGCGCGCTTTCAAGCTTCTGCACCTTCTGCTGGACGGGAGCGGGAGAAGAGGGAATGACCGGGGTGGGACAAGTCTTTGATTGTGTTGAATGAATTAATAAGTTTATTGGCCAAGTATTCACATACAAGGAATTTGCCTTGGTGCTCTGCCCACAAGTGACAACATGACATACAGCGACAGTTACGAATGACACATAAAACACCACACATTCATAATAAAACGCCATTGATCGAACATGTGAATTAAACAAAATACCAGAGCAAAAGGAGGCTACAGATTTTTGGTTATTGAGTCGAGCTACTACTCGTGGAAAAAAAGCTGTGTTTATGTCTGGCTGTGGCAGCTGTTGGCCGCTTTTCCGAGGTAGCGTGAAGTGTAGTCAGTGGTGGGAAGTCTGTTTTTTTTGATGGACTGGGCTACATCTAGAACTCTGCAATTTCTTGTGGTCTTGGACCGAGTGGTTCCCAAACCCAGTTGTGATAGTTGTCGAATGTCCTCAGTCTCCACAGGAAGTCTACGACACATCATTGGTAATATTAATGAGAGAGGTGGAGCTGGAGCTAAGTCAGATGAGTGATAGGTGGAAGGCAGACACAAATTGGTGGAGTAACTCAGTGGGACGGGCAACATCTCTGGAGAGAAGGAATGGGCGACGTTTCAGGTCGAGACCCTTCTTCAGACTGAATCAGGAGAGGGGATGGGACAAAGATAGAATGTAGTCAGAGACAGGAAGACTGGAGGGAGAACTGGGAAGGGGATGGAGAGAGAAAGCAAGGACTATCTGAAGTTAGAGAAGTCAATGTCCATACCGCTGGGGTGTAAACTACCCAAGCGAAATATGAGATGCTGTTCCTCCAATTTCCTCTGGAACCTCACTCTGACAATGGAGGAGGCCCAGGACGGAAAGGTCAGATTGGGAATGGGAGGGGGAGTTGAAGTGCTGGGCCACCGGGAGGTCAGGACTGAGCGGAGGTGTTGAATAAAATGATCGCCGAACCTTTGCTTGGTCTCGCTGATGTAGAGAAGTGATCGGTGGATACAGGTGGTGGGGGTTTGAATGGCAGATGGGTGGAGAGCGCAACAAAGGCTGGAGGTGAAAGGGAGTCGAAAGGATGAAGACTGTATGAAGGAAATGCACTGAAGATAGACACAAAAAGCTGGAGTAACTCAGTAGGACATGCAGCATCTCTGGCGAAAAGCATTGGGTGATGTTTCCGGTCGAGACCCTGAGTCTGAAGAAGGGTTCACCTATTTCTTTTATCCAGAGATGCTGCCTGACCCGCTGAGCATTCTGTGTCTACCTTGGGTATATTTGAGGCAGACTTGTAACTATAACAATTACAACCCGGTTCTACCCGACGTTAATGGTCTCCTGAAATTGTCACTTCCTGCAGTAATTAGGCAGCCGGGATTGATCAGCTCCATCAAGCACCATCCTAATTAGTCGAGTGTCATCCTCAGGTGAGTGCAGTTTTTCCATTCAATGAAATGTAGCGACGCTCTTTGTGTTGGGCACAATAACGCATTTACTATTCCGGCCACTGCCGTTACCACAGCAGATCAGAGGTAATCTGAGAGGTGCAGCAAAATGAGACGCTCAAACACAACGTCCTTTCAGACCAACTCAAGTGTGGATGCAATGTCCCAGCGATAATGGTGTTCGGTATTTATGTGAGTGTGTGTGTGCATACTAGACCAAGGAGGACCCGTTGGTTTCTGTCCCCTCGGGGGGGGGGGGGGGGGGGGGTTGGGTGCCTGCGGCGTTGCACACACATTAACCACCTCCCACACATTGGGGGGGGGGGAGAAGGGAAGGGGTGGAGGGGAGAGGGAGAGGGGGAGGGGGAGGGAGTGAAAGGAGGGGGGAGAGTGGGGGGGTACAGGGGAGGGGGAAAGTAGAGGGGAGAGGGGGGAGAGAGGAGGGGGGGGGAAAGAGGGGGGTGAAGTGGCGGGGGGGAGAGGAGGAGGGGAGCCGGGGATCGAGGGGGCTACGAAAAGCGCGCGCGAGAGAGAGAGAGAGAGAGAGCTCTAGTATAGGGCCCAACTCTAGTACAAAGCTCTTGGCATCTCTCGGGTCGAGGCGCGAGTGTACTCCGTTTTCAGCGGCCTCAATCAAGAGCCCTGGGCAGGGCGCTGCGGACGGCCGGCCAAGTGCTTATCGCCTGAGTCGGGAGACGACAAAATGACTGTGAGTCCGGGAGGGGGGGATGGGCGGGGCGGGGCGGAGCCCTTCGGACGGCTGTGAGCGATGAGGAGCCCTTGTGATGTCACATCAGCTCGTTAGCTTTTTGAAGAATTTGAAGAGATAACTCGGGAAATAATAAATCAAATTTTCAGATGTGGTGCTTTTTGACATCATGGGGTACATCTCTACCGGAATATGTAAAAATTTCACCATTAGCATGTCGGGTTTTCGTGGAGATGTGAATCAAAGAAAAAGATACACGCAAACTCAACATAAAATCCAATATCAGTGTTTTATAATTGTGTGTGTGTGTGTGTGTGTGTGTGTGTGTGTGTGTGTGTGTGTGTGTGTGTGTGTGTGTGTGTGTGTGTGTGTGTGTGTTTCTTATTTATTATATTGTTTACTGTGCACTGTGTTTACAAATCTGTTGTGCTGCAAGTAAGAATTTCATTGTTCTATCTAGTACCTATGACAATAAAACACTTCTGACTCTCTGGTAAACAGTGAAAAGTGGACAGTTTATAGATCGGGAGAGATAGGTTAGAATTAATGGCCATAAAATATGGGTCATGGAAGAAAAAGCTTTTTTTATTGAGCAGAGAGGGGTCCCTTCCAATATTGGCGATGGAAATAGTCAATTAGGCTTTTAGTCGAGTATTGAGTCGGCTCCGGAGGAAGATTAATGGGGGACGTGCAAGGAAATTATTCACCAGCCATTTGGGGCGGCACGGTGGCGCAGCGGTCTCACAACCCTAGTGGGCCTAGGATAGTGTTAATGTGCAGAGATCGTTGGTTGGCGCAGACCCGGTGGGCCGAAGGACCTGTTTCTGCACTGTATCTCAAACTAAACTATATTGGCTTCAGTAAAATTGTAAAATGTCCCTAATGTGTAGGATAGTGCTAATGTATCGGTGGTTGTAGGTCGGCACAAGCTCGATGGGCCAAAGGACCTGTTTCCGTGCTGTTTCTCTAAAGTCTATAGGGTTAGAGGAATGGTATTGGCATGGAATCAATATCCTCCCATCTTATCAGTTTGCTGCTATTCTAGTCAGTTTTAGAGGGATATATCCCCGATTGTGGACTTTGGAAGAGGTAGGATGGGGACCCACAGTCCTGGTTATATCAACGGGTCGATGGTGAAAAGGGTCAAGAGCTTCAAATTCCTGGGCGTGCATATTTCTGAAGATCTCTCCTGGTCCGAGAACACTGATGCAATTATAAAGAAAGCTCATCAGCGCCTCTACTTCCTGAAAAGATTACGGAGAGTCGGTCTGTCAAAGAAGACTCTCTCTAACTTCTACAGGTGCACAGTGGAGAGCATGCTGACCGGTTGCATCATGGCTTGGTTCGGCAACTTGAGTGCCCTGGGGAGGAAAAGACTACAAAAAGTAGTAAACACTGCCCAGTCTATCATTGGCTCTGACCTTCCTTCCATCGAGGGGATCTATCGCAGTCGCTGCCTCAAAAAGGCTGGCAGCATCATCAAGGACCCACACCATCCTGGCCACACACTCATCTCCCTGTTACCTTCAGGTAGAAGGTACAGGAGCCTGAAGACTGCAACGCCCAGGTTCAGGAATAGCTGCTTCCCCACAGCCATCAGGCTATTAAACTCAACTCAAACAAAATTCCGAACATTAATAGCCTATTATGTGTTTATTTGCACATTATCAGTTTATTTATTCATGTGTGGATATATTTATATAATGGTATATGGACACACTGATCGTTTCCCAAAAAATTTCATTAAATAACAGTATTAAATATTTTGCAAATCTTATTCATGAAGATTGTCACACGGATGTGCAGGAGAATGGAGGGATGTGGATCACGTGCAGACAGGTACGAGTTGGTCTTGGCATCATGTTCGGCACCGACATCATGAAGGATGCTGGTTTAAACCAAAGATAGACACGAAATGCTGGAGGAACTCAGCGGGACAGGCAGCATCTCAGGAGAGAAGGAATGGCTGATGTTTCAGGTCGAGACCCTCAAGGCCAGTTTTTTGTGTCAATCTTTGGTTTAAACCGGCATCTGACTTGCCTTGCTACACATTTTGTCCTGCACCTCCCTTGCTTTCAGAATTCCACACTGTCTCCCCAACAATTAGCCTTAAGAGTCCCGACATGAAATGTCACGTATCCATGTTCTCCACAGATGCTGCCAGACCCGTCGAGTTTAGAGATACAGGGCGGAAATGAGTCTTCCGGCCCAATGAGCCCGCGCCGACCAGCAATCCCGACACATTAATACTATCCTACACACACACTGGGGACAATTTACAACTGAAGCCAATTAACCTACAAACCTGCTCGTCTTTGGAGAGTGGGAGGAAATCGGAGCACCTGGAGAAAACCCACGAGGTCGCAGGGAGAATGTACAAACTCCGTACAGACAGCACCCGAGGTCAGGATGGAACCCGGGTCTCTGCTGCTGTGAGGCAGCAACTCTACCGCTGCGCCATCGTGCCTTGGGTTGTATGTAAAATACAAAGTGTGTCACTGTACCTAGGTTCAGGTGATCTTAAAGTATCATTGATTCAACGCTCAATATTCCAGCACTCACCTCCCGACATACGGCTGCGATTTGCCCTTCATCCATGCACGTTTCCGTGACCACGTCGGTCAACGAACCCCCGGCCAGATATTCCATCACCACCCAGAGCTCTTCCCCAACAAGATAACTGGCATGAGGGGAATAAATGAAAACAAGGCTTTGAGACAATGGACACACAAAGCTGGAGAAACGAGATATTTAGTTGCCGGGAAGAAACTGTTCCTGAATCTGGAGATTTGCGTTTTCACACTTCTGTACCTCTCGCCTGATGGGAAAGGGGAGAAGAGGAAGTGGCCAGGGTGTGACTTGCACTCGATTCTGCTGCTGGCCTTGCCGAGCCAGCGTGAGGTTTAACTGGATAGGAAGGAACTGCAGACGCTGGTTTAAACTGAAGATAGATTCAAAGTGCTGGAGTAATTCAACGGGACAGGCAGCATCTCTGCAGAGAAGGAATGGGTGACGTTTCAGGTCGAGACCTTTCGTCAGACTGATATCAGGGGAGAGGGAGATATTGTACATAGATAAGGAAGTGTAAGGTGTGAAGCCAGGATAAAGGGGATAGAGATCAAAGAAAAGTATAGATTATTTTTGTGTTCTTATTCTAGGTCTGCATGAAACTTGAGAGTCTTCAATTTACAACATAAGTCTTTAATATATTACTCAATGCTGTCAGCAAGACAACTCAAAATGTGTGATGTTTGGTGGACTGTGTGGGGTGGGAGGACCTGTTGCTCCTCCTGTGCAGCAGGTGGTGCTGCACAGCACAAAGGGAATGTTTTGTATATAGTTTTCCTGTCTGTAGACAGTGTGTGTGTGTGTGTGTGTGTGTGTGCGCAGTCATTGTGACTAGTCTTGCTGCCAGCATTGTGTAATATATTAAAGACTTCTGCTATACCTTGAAGACTCTCAAGTTTCATGCAGACCTAGAATAAGAACACAAAAAATATTGTTAGCTGGGAGAAGGTAACAACAAAGCAAACAGAGATAAAATGTAGTCGGAGACAGTAAGACTGGTCGGAGAACTGGGAAAGGGGAGGGATGGAGAGAGAGGGAATGCAAGGACTACTTGAAGTTAGAAAAGTCCATGTTCATACCGCTGGGGTGTAAGCTGCCCAAACAAAATATGAGGTGTTATTCCTCCAATTTGCGTTGGGCCTCACTCTGACAATGGAGGAGGCCCAGGACAGAAAGGTCAGCGTAGGAATGGGAGGGGGAGTTAATGGGAGGGGGAGTTAAGGTAGACTGAGCGGAGGTGTTCAGTGAAACCTCAGGCTCTCACCTAATGAAAGTTGAGTTGAGTTTAGTTTTTTGTCACGTGTACCGAGGTACAGTGAAAAGCTTTTGTTGCGTGCTATCCAGTCAACAGAAACACATCGCATGATCACAATCGAGCCATCCCTAAGAAAGACACAAAAAGGCTTGGATAGAGTGGATAGAAACATAGAAATTAGGTGCAGGAGTAGGCCATTCGGCCCTTCGAGCCTGCACCGCCATTCAATAGAATTTTGTAAGTTTCTAAAAGATCCCCTCTCAATCTCCTAAATTCTAGAGAGTATAAACCGAGTCTATGCAGTCTTTGTTCATAAGACAGTCCTGACATCCCAGGAATCAGTCTGGTGAACCTTCTCTGGACTCCCTCCATGGCAATAATGTCCTTCCTCAGATTTGGAGACCAAAACTGTATACAATACTCCAGGTGTGGTCTCACCAAGACCCTGTACAACTGAAGTAGAACCTCCCTACTCCTATACTCAAATCCTTTTGCTATGAAAGCTAACATACCATTCGCTTTCTTCACTGCCTGCTGCACCTGCATGCCTACTTTCAATGACTGGTGTACCATGACACCCAGGTCTCGCTGCATCTCCCCTTTCCCTAATCGGTCACCATTTAGATAATAGTCTGCTTTCCTGTTTTTGCCACCAAAGTGGATAACCTCACATTTATCCACATTATACTGCATCTGCCAAACATTTGCCCACTCACCCAGCCTATCCAAGTCACCTTGCAGTCTCTTAGCATCCTCCTCACAGCTAACACTGCCCCCAAGCTTAGTGTCATCCGCAAACTTGGAGATATTGCCTTCAATTCCCTCATCCAGATCATTAATGTATATTGTAAATAGCTGGGGTTCCAGCACTGAGCCTTGCGGTACCCCACTAATCACTGCCTGCCATTGTGAAAACAACCCGTTTACTCCTACTCTTTGCTTCCTGTTTGCCAGCCAGTTCGCTATCCACATCAATGCTGAACCCCCAATGCCGATGGTTTAAGTTTGTATACTAATCTCTTATGTGGTACCTTGTCGAAAGCCTCTGGAAGTCCAGATATAACACATCCACTGGTTCTCCCTTATTCACGCTACTAGTTACATCCTCGAAAAACTCCACAAGATTCGTCAGACATGATTTACCTTTCGTAAATCCACGCTGACTTTGTCCAATGATTTCACCACTTTCCAAATGTGCTGCTATCCCATCTTTAATAACTGACTCTAGCAGTTTCCCCACTACCGATGTTAGACTAACTGGTCTGTAATTCCCCGTTTTCTCTCTCCCTCGCTTCTTAAAAAGAGGGGTTACGTTTGCTACCCGCCAATCCTCAGGAACTACTCCAGAATCTAAAGAGTTTTGAAGATTATCACTAATGCATCCACTATTTCCGGAGCTACTTCCTTAAGTACTCTGGGAACACTAGGATGTGGGGAGGATGTTTCCACTAGTGCGAGAGTCTAGGACAGAGGATAGCCACAGAATAAATGGATGTACCTTTGGGAAAGAGACGAGGAGGAATTTCTTTAGTCAGAGGGTGATGAGAAATTCATTGCCACAGACGGCTGTGGATGCCATCAATTAACATTTTTAAAGCAGAGATAAATTCTTGATTAGTACGGTTGTCGGGGGTTATGGGGAGAAGGCAGGAGAATGGGGTTGTGGGGGAAAGATAGATCAGCCATGATTGAATGGCGGAATAGACTCGTTGGACCGAATGGCCTAATTCTGCTCCTATGAATGATGAACATGGGCAATGTGATTGATTCTCAAAGGGTACATTGAACCAGAGTTGTCAAACCGAGGTATGGATTAGGGCAAGACTCACCTGTCTAAATAGTTCACTATGTTTGCATTCTTATTTTCCCTCATGACCAGGATTTCATTTATAATCAACTCTTTCTTCGGTTGTTGCTGCAGATTCATCTGTTTAATCGCCACCTGCAATCAAATCCCGTGAAGGTTTGTGAAAAAGTCGAGCCTGATCAAAAGTCTTCTTTCAAAAATTTACGTTTAAAATAAAAGACACAAGGTTCTGGAGTAAAAGCAGGGAGAACGTGCAAACTCCATAGAGACATCACCCATGGTCGGGATCGAACCCGGGTCATAGAGTGATACAGCGTGGAAACAGGCCCTTCGGCACAACTTGCCCACACTGACCAACATGTCCCAGCATTTGGTCCATATCCCTCTAAACCGGTCTGTTGTTCAAGATGTGGACTCCTACACATCGACGAGACCAAACGCACACTGGGCGATCATTTTGCGGAACACCTTCGCTCAGTCCGCCTGAGCCAACCTGATCTCTCGGTTGCCAAACACTAGAATTATCCTTCCCATTCCCACACAGACCTTTCTATCCTCGGTCTCCTTCATTGTCAGAGTGAGGCTAAACGCAAATTGGAGGAACAGCACCTCATATTTCGCTTGGGCAGCTTACAGCCCAGTGGTATGAATATTGATTTCTCTCACTTCAGATAGCCCTGGCATTCCCTCTCTCTCTATCCCTCCCCAACCAAGTCGTACCAGCTTCTCGCATTTCACCCAACAAACAGCTAACAATGGCCTGTTTTCTTTATCATCGTTACTTTTTTGCATATCTTTCATTCATTGCTCTTTATCTCTCCACATCACCGTCTATATCTCTCATTTTCCTTACACCTAACCACTGACGAACGGTCTCGACCCGAAACATCACCCATTCCTTCTCTCCAGAGATGCTGCCTGTACCCGCTGAGTCACTCCAGCTTCTTACACACTATCCATGCACCTGTCTAACTGTTTCTTAAACTTTGGGATAGTCCCTGCCTCAACTACCACTTCTGGCAGCTTGTTCTATACACCCACCACCCTTTGTGTGAAAAAGATACCCCTCAGGTTCCTATTAAATCTTTTCCCCTTCACCTTAAACCTATGACCTCTGGTCCTCGATTCACCTACTCTGGGCAAGAGACTGTGCATCTACCCGATCTATTCCTCTCATTATCTTATACACCTCTATAAGATCTCCCCTCATCCTCCTGCGCTCCATGGAATAGAGACCCAGCCTACTCAACCTCTCCCTGTAGCTCAGACCCCTCTGGCAACATCCTCGTGAATCTATTTACGCGGTCCCTGGTTCTGCGAAGCTCCTTTCTATGGTCATATAAATCCTACCTGTGACAGATGGAATTCTGAAGTGGCTTCGCTGACTCGCATGTTTTGGTCTTGCCCACTTATGGGAAAATATTGGAAAGACATTTTTGATACTAATTCTGCAGTTTTAGGTATTGATTTACAACCTCATCCTGTTACTGCAATTTTCGTGCTCCCAATTTTAGATTCTATCCATCTGTCCCATTCCGCCCATCGGCTGATTGCTTTTATCACATTAATTGCCAGAAGATCTATTTTATTTAAATGGAAAGACTCTAATCCTCTGACCACACTCCATTGGCACTCTGAAACTAGATCATGTTTACAATTAGAAAAAATTAGGAGTGACATTGTTGAACCCTCCGTTAAATTTAATAGGACTTGGGGAAGCTTTATTAAATATTTTCATACAATATAAATTGTTCCCTCTCCAACCGTTATAATAATTTTTACCTTTATACGGTGGAACGGATGTGACGACAAACAAGGGTCTAAATTGTTGAAATTTTTTGCAGCCAGATTCTGTTTTGCTTATTTTAGTTTAGGGGGTTTTGTTTACTCATTTTTTTTCTTTTTATCTTTTAAAAAAAAATATATACATGTTCTCTTTTAACCGTTTACCTATATTTACATAGGGACTGGGAGGTCTATACCCAATGTGTATTTTGACACTGGGTTTATATTTAGGTGTTAATGTTATCCTGATCCCTATGTATCAATATCACTGTTATGTTTATCTTTTTTTTTGAAAAATTAATAAAAAAGGAATAGAGACCCAGCCTGCTCAACCTCTCCCTGTAGCTCAGACCCCTCTAGTCGTGGCAACATCCTCGTGATTCTATTTCCGTGGTCCCTGGTGCTGCGAGGCTGCAACTCTACTGCTACGCCACCATAATAAAATTTAAAAAATAAATAAAATGGGGTTTAATCAATTCGGAGATGGTGATAATTTGCTCTCTCGTAACTTCGTACAGATTAAGAGACCAACAGATGCCGGCAAATACAATTAAATAAAAAAAAAATTAAAAATAGGTGGTGGACCTGCACCTTACTTGGAATTTCGAACCCACACTTTGCCTTAAATCCCTTCCCTACATACAAGCTGAGCAGGAACAGAGATGATACAACGGCTCTGGAGAGAAGGAATGGGTGACGTCTCGGGTCGAGACCTTTCTTCAGTCTCGACTCGAAACGTCACCCGTTCCTTGTCTCCAGAGATGCTGCCCGTCTCACTGAGTTACTCCAGCTTTTGGTGTCTATCTGCGGTTTTAAACCAGCACCTGCAGTTCCTTCCTACACAGAGAGAAGATACAGCTCCTTGTGTAAACCAGTCAGACGTGAACAGCATTAATGAAAACCACTGATTCCCCCCCCCCCCCCCCCCCCCCATGTTCAACAATTCCCATTAAGGCCTGGGGGATAAAACTCCTCCGCTGTTCGCTGTCAGATGGTGGAGGAACGAAGCAGGTAATCAATTTATACACTGCCAGATGGTCGTCAGCTTCACGAGTTCACAATGTCAGCACAGTGCCATGAATATGAAGAGGATGCAAGAAATGCATATCGGCCGGCATGGTGGCGCAGCGGTAGAGTTGCTGCCTCACAGCGCCGGAGAGCTGGGTTTGATCCTGACCGCAGGTGCTGTCTGTATGGAGTTTGTACGTTCTCCCCGTGACCTGCGTGGGTTTTTTCCGAGATCTCTGGTTTCCTCCCACACTCCAAGGACGTGCCGGTTTGAAGGTTAATTGGCTTGTCATTATTGTAAATTGTCCCTGGTGTGCGCAGAATAGTGTTAGTGTGCGGGGATCACTGGTCGGAGCGGACCCGGTGGACCGAAGGACCTGCTTCCACGCTGTATCTCTAAACTAAACTAAACTAAATAGAAATACAAATGAATACAATAGGAATCTGAGGAGTCACCTATTCACGCAAGAGGTGGTAGGGGTATGGAACAAGCTGCCGGAGGAGGTAATCGAGTTCATAAGTGATACAGAATTAGGCCATTCGGCCCATCAAGTCTACTCCGCCATTCAATCGTGGCTGATCTATCTTTCCCTCCTAACAAAACTTGGTAAAGGGGAAAGACAGGACAAAGCTCGGCAGATAGAAGGGTGGTGTTGATAAGCAGATGGTTGGTACAAAGGCAAGTGATAAGAAAGGATGTGGAGAGGAAGTTTCCCCTGTTGGGGAAGTCTGGGACTAGAGGTCATAGGCTCAGAATCAAAAGACGTTCTTTTAGGAAGGACGAGGAGACATTTCTTCAGTCAGATGGTGGTGAATCTGTGGAATTCATTGCCACAGAAGGTTGTGGTGGCCACGTCAGTGGATATTTTTAAGGCAGAGATAGATTGATAGATTCTTGATTAGTACGGGTGTCAGGGGTTATGGGGAGAAGGCAGGAGTATGGGGCTAGGAGGGAGAGATAGATCAGCCATGATTGACTGGCGGAGTAGACTTAACGGGCCGAATGGCGGAGTAGACGATGGGCCGAATGGCCTAATTCTACTCCTGTCACTTATGATCTTATGATGTAGTCTGTGCAATTTCTCATGGTCTTGGACAGAAATAAAATAAAGTGGGGATAGAAGTAACGAGACAGCATTACAGCATGCCACAAACACAAACATGATCAACAAGAGGTAGAGTAATACTGGGATAGACGTGGACTTACCTCCTGTCCGGTGGCAATGTCTATTGCTGTATATACAGTGCCCGATGCTCTAAGGAGATGAATCAAAACACCATTTGAGTACATTGAATCTCTGAAGAATGCACACAGTAACAAAGGGAGATCGGCTTGATACAAGTCCCCCCTTCCATTTTGCAAACACGCTCGGGCGGTACGGTGGCACAGCAGTGGTGTTGCTGCCTTACAGCGCCAGAGATCATGGTTCGATCCTGACTACGGGTCCTGTCTGTACGGAGTTTGTACGTTCTCCCCCTGACCTGCGCGGGTTTTATCCGGGTGCTCTGGTTACCATCCACATTCAAAACACATGCAGGTTTGTAGGTTAATTGGCTAGGTAAACGTAAAAATTGTCGCTAGTGTGTGTAGGATAGTGTTAGTGTGCGGGGATCGCTGGTCGGTGCGAACTCGGTAGGCCGAAGGGCCTGTTTCCTCGCAGTATCTCTAAACTGAACTAAACTAACCCAATAACTTGCAAGGGAGTAAGTAAGTATGCAGATGATACTAAGATAGGTGGTGTTGTGGATAATGAAGTAGATTTTCAAAGTCTACAGAGACATTTGGGCCATTTGGAAAAGTGGGCTGAAAGATGGCAGATGGAGCTTAATGCTGATAAGTGTGAAGTGCTACATCTTGGCAGGATAAATCAAAATAGGACGTACATGGTAAATGGTAGGGAATTGAGGAATGCTGTGGAACAGAGGGATCTAGGAATAACTGCACATAGTTCCCTGAAGGTGGAATCGCATGTAGATAGGGTGGTAAAGAAAGCTTTTGGTGTGCTGGCCTTTATAAATCAGAGCATTGAATATAGGAGTAGGGAAGTAATGTTAAAATTGTACAAAGCATTGGTAAGACCAATTCTGGAGTATGGTGTACAATTTTGGTCGCCTAATTATAGGAAGGATGTCAACAAAATAGAGAGAGTACAGTGGAGATTTGCTAGAATGTTGCCTGGGTTCCAGCAACTAAGTTACAGAGAAAGGTTGAACAAGTTAGGTCTTTATTCTTTGGAGCGCAGAAGGTTAAGGGGGGACTTGATTGAGGTCTTTAAAATGATGAAAGGGATAGACAGAGTTGACGTGGATAAGCTTTTCCCATTGAGGGTAGGGAAGATTCAAACAAGAGGGCATGACATGAGAATTAAGGGACAGAAGTTTAGGGGTAACATGAGGGGGAACTTCTTTAATCAGAGAGTGGTGGCTGTGTGGAATGATCTTCCTGCAGAAGTGGTGGAGGCAGGATCGATTTTAACATGTAAAAGTAAAGTGGATAGGTATATGGACGGGAAGGGATTGGAGGGGTATGGTCTGAGTGCAGGTAGATGGGACTAGGGGAAAATAAATGTTCGGCACGGACTGGAAGGGCCGAGAGAGCCTGTTTCCGTGCTGTAATTGTTATATGGTTATATGGACATGTTCCACCCTGAGAAATGGGTTCTGACTATCTTTCCTATCTATGTCCGTAACTATGCGGGAACTTCGACCACCCCGACACGGGAACTTTGATCACCAGCCGCGGGAGCTTCGACAGTCCCGACCGCGGGAGAATGAAGAGGGAAGAAGATTAGACTTTATTCCCTTCCATCACAGTGAGGAATGTGGGAAATCCACTGTGGTGGATGTTTATGTTAACTTTTATGTAGTTGTGTGTCTTGTTGCTTTTCTTTAAAAGTGTGGCTGTACGGTAAATCGAATATCACTGTACCTTCATTGGTACACATGACAATAAACTGACTTTGAAATAAATTAACTTTATAGATAGGGTACAAGGCCACATTTGTTCAGTTTTGGTTACCTTGTTATAGGAAAGATGTTGTTAAGCTGTAAAAGGTACAGAGAAGATTTACATGGATATTGCCAGGGCTAGAGGGTGTGAGCTGTAGGGAGAAGGTTGGGGAAACTAGGACCTCATTCCTTGCAGTGCAGGAGGATGAGGAGTGAATTTATGGAGGTGTATAAGATCATGAGAGATGAAGATCAGGTCAGCAGTCTTTTACCCAGCGTAGGGGAAATGAGAATCAGAGGACATGGGTTTAAGTTGCGGGGGGAAAGATTTAATAGGAACCTGAGGGGCAAATTTCCGTTTTACACAGACGGTGGTGGGTGTATGGAACGAGCTGCCGGAGGAGATAGTTGAGACAGAGACTATCACAGTGTTTAAGAAACATTTAGACAGGTACATGGATAGAATAGGTTTGGAGGGACAGGGGCCCAATGCATGCAGGTGTGATTAGTGTAGAAGGGCCATGTTGGTTGGTGTGGATCGGAGGGCCCAGTCTCAGAATAAAAGGACGTGCCTTTAGAAAGGAGATGAGGAGGAGTTTCTTCAGGCAGAGGGTGGTGAATCTGTGGAATTCATTGCCACTGACGGCTGTGGAGGCCGTGTCAGTGGATATTTTTAAGGCAGTGATAGATAGATTCGCGATTAGTACGGGTGTCAGGGGTTACGGGGAGAAGGCAGGAGAATGGGGTTAAGAGGGAAAGAATGGCCTAATTCTGCTCCTGTGATATGAACCATCTTGGGTGGTGAGGATGAAATAGCAGTGTTTAAGAGGTTGTTAGATCGGCACATGAATGCGCAGGGGATAGCGGGATATGGATCATATACAAACAGATGAGATCAGTTTGACGTGGCATCATGACCGGCACAAACAATGTGGGCCGAAGGGCCTGTTCCTGTGCTAGATAGCGGAGTCAGGGGATATGGTGAAAAAGGCAGGAACAGGGCACTGATTGGGGATGATCAGCCATGATCACATTGAACGGCGGTGCTGGCTCGAAGGGCCGAATGGCCTACTCCTGCACCTATTGTCTATTGTTCTATCTCTATCAGGTCTTTTAAAAATCATAATGGTATCTGCTTCTGCATCTTTCTCTGGCAGTTTATTCCAGACAGGAAGGACTCAGTGGGAAAAGTTTACCCCGAGGTCCGTCACTCCAATGACCTTAATTCTTTAAGGCTTTGTAACTAAATTCGGATCTTCAATATATTATGAGTTGAAGCCACATGGAAGGGCTAGTTGTACAGGCACTATAGAAAATTGAACTGCAGGATGTTTGTGCTCTCCACTGAATGTGGTTTCAATTTCCATTAGGTTGAGTTTAGTTTGGTTTAGTGCAAAGATGCAGCGTGGAAATACAGCGCCTTTCGGCCCACTGAGTCTGCATCAACCAGCGATCCCCACACATTCTTGCTATTGAGGGAGTGCAGCGTAGGTTTGCAAGGTTAATTCCCGGGATGGCGGGACTGTCATACGCTGAGAGAATGGAGCAGCTGGGCTTGTACACTCTGGAGTTTAGAAGGATGAGAGGTGATCTTATTGAAACATATAAGATTGTTAAAGGTTTCGACATGCTAGAGGCAGGAAACATGTTCCCGATGTTGGAGGAGTCCAGAACCAGGGGCCACAGTTTAAGAATAAAGAGTTAGCCATTTAGGACAGAGACAAGGAAACATTTTTTCTCACAGAGAGTCGTGAGTCAGTGGAATTCTCTGCCTCAGAGGGTCGTGGAGGCCGGTTCTCTGGATGCTTCCAAGAGAGAGCTAGATAGGGCTCTTAAAAATAACGTCAGGGGATATGGGGAGAAGGCAGGAACGGGGTACTGATTGGGGATGATCAGCCATCATCACATTGAACAGCGGTGCTGGCTCAAAGGGCTGAATGGCCTACTCCTGCACCTATTGTCTATTTTCTATTGACACTACCCGACACGCACCAGGAACAATTTTACATTTATACCAAGACAATTTAACCTACAAACCTGCACGTCTTTGGAGTGTGGGAGGAAACCGAAGATCTCGGGGGGAACGTGCAAACTCCGTACAGACAGCACCCATAGCTGGCATTCCGTTAGGAAGTGCTACTCAAGTGGCACCTTCAACGAGACCTGCCTACAGAGTGATTTCCAGGCTTACTGAAGGATGACCTTCATATGTTGCTGACATGTAAATACTTTCAAAGCACAAGCTCTTTGCATGGAGTCATGGTCATACAACACGGAACAGGCCCTTCAGCCCAACTTCCCCATACCGACCATCCCTACTAGTCCCACACTTGGCCCATATCCCACTGAATCTTTCTTGGATATGGGGAGAAGGCAGGAACGGGGTACTGAATGTGGATGATCAGCCATGATCACATTGAATGGCGCTGTGGCTCGAAGGGCCGAATGGCCTACTCCTGCACCTATTGTCAACTGTCAATTGTCCATGTATTCATCCAAACCAAGGGATCCAAATCAAGGGATATGGGGAAAAAGCAGGAACGGGGTACTGATTTTAGATGATCAGCCATGATCATATTGAATGGCGCTGCTGGCTCGAAGGGCCGAATGGCCTACTCCTGCACCTATTTTTCTATGCGTCCCTTAAATGCCGTTATTGTATCTGTCTCAACTCCCTCCTTGGCCAGCACCTGCAACACTTTGTTTCTACAGCAAGCTGGGCTCCCCTCCTTATTTGGCTAGTTATAATTTCATAGAGTCAGACAACACGGAAACAGGCCCTTCCACCCAACCTGTCCATGCTGACCAAGATGTCCCACCTACACTCGTCCCATTTGCCTGCATTTGGCCCATATCCGAAACCCACGTAACCGTTCAAATATCTATTAAATGCTGTTGAAGTATCTGTCTCAACGACCTCCTCTGGAAGCTAATTCCATAAACTCACCCACCCAGTGTGAAGAGGTTGCCCGACAGGTTCCTATTAAATCTTTCCCCTTTCATCTTAAACCCATGACCTCTGGTTCTTGATTCCGCTACCCTGGGTAAAAGACTGTGGAGTCACCCTAAGAGTTCCCCTCGTTAACTTATACACCTGCATGAGATCACCAGTAGACACAAAATGCTGGAGTAACTCAGCGGGACAGGCAGCATCTCGGGAGAGAAGGAATTGGCGACGTTTCGGGTCGAGGCCGTTCTTCAGACTGGAGGGGAACGAAGGCGAGGCCTCTGCTGAGGACAGACCGTTCCGTATCAGAAAGGGGGAGGTCGAGGGGGTGGGGAGGGGGGGGAGATGGTGAACACACGGCAAGGATGGGGGTTGGGGTTGGAGGAAGGCAGGAGAGTGGAAGGAGGCCCAGGCGATGTCTGTTGGGGGGGGGGGGGGTGTTCAGAGAGGAGGGGGGCATGGGGACTATTGTGTGGGTGGGGAGTAGCTGGGGGTCGCCTGGCTAAAAGGGGAAGGGGAATGAGACCACCCTTCAGCCTCCTGCGCTCCAAGAAATAGAGTCCGGGCCTGCTCAACCTCTCCCTGTAGCTCAGGCCCTCGGGTCCTGGCAACATCCTCGTAAATCTTTCCCGCGTGTGATATGTGATGGATGACAAATGACTCTACAAACTGTACCTGCAAGGGGTGAAGTGTACTGTATTTAGATATTTCGCAGTCCCAGATGGACTTTAGGTCTCCCCATTCCCCACAGGGTGCCCAGACCCTTTAGAAGAGAACCACTGTCATCATTCTGCATTTTCCCCAGAGTTCTTGTCCATAAGTTCTAGGAGAGGGAAAGTCCATTCGGCCCATCAAGTCTCCTCCACCATCCAATCATGGCTGATCTATCTTTCCCTCTCAATCCCATTCTCCTGCCTTCTCCCCGTAATCCCTGACATCCGTACTAATCAAGAATCTGTCAATCTCTGCCTTAAAACGATCCATTGACTTGGCCTCCACAGCCGTCTGTGGCAAAGAAGTCCTCAGAATCATCACCCTCTGACTAAAGAAATTCCTCCTCATCTCCTTTCCAAAGATACGTACCTACTAATCAAGAATCTGTCAATCTCCGCTTTAAAAATACCCATTGACTTGGCCTCCACAGCCGTCTGTGGCAATGAATTCCACAGATTCATCACCCTCTGGCAAAAGAAATTCCCCTCATCTCCTGGTATCTCTTCATATTCCGAGGCTGTGACCTCTCGTCTTTGCACTGTTGGAGACATCCTCTCCACATACACTCTATCCAGGCCTCTCACTATTCGGGCAGTTAAGGTGCAGCTTGGTACAGTGTGGCCTTAACATCGGAAAGTAGAAAACTGTACATCCTTCAGCGGAAAGGGTGAACATTTCTTATTTATTAAAAGGGCGTTTTCCAAACTTACCCTTGACCGATCTTTTCGAACCTGGTGTACTTCTTTTTGGGGTCACCCACACTTACTATGCTTCCTGAAAGAAAAGATGACACAAAATATGAATGAAATTGGACTCATGATATCGCCAGACCTCATCATTGCGACGATTTGTACGTCAGCTTATAGAATGATTTCACTCCCTCAACATTAGGCTTTAGGGATGCGGCGCTGAAACAGTCCCTTCGGCCCACCCAGTCACTGCCGCCCGCACACTGGCACTGCCTTGCATGCTAGGGACAATTTACTATTTCCCCAAAGCCAATTAACCTCCAAACCTACGCATCTTTGGGGTGTGGGAGGAAACCAGAGCTCCTGGGGAAAACCCACGCAGGTCACGGGGAGAAGGTACAAACTCCGTACAGACAGCACCCGTGGTTGGGATCGAACCCGGGTCTCTGCCGGCGTACCCCAGCAACTCTGCCGTTGTTGAAATTAAAAATCTACAATATGTTTAGTTTAGTCCAGCCTATTGCCACACGTACCGAGGTACAGTGAAAAGCTTTTGTTGCGTGCTAACCAGTCAGCAGAAAGATAATATATGATTACAATCGAGCCATTCACAGTGTACAGATACATGATAAGGGAATAACGTCTAGTGCAAAGGTAGAGCCAGTAAAGTCTGATCAAAGATAGTCCGAGGGTCACCAATGAGGTAGATAGTAGTTCAGGACCGTTCTCTGGTTGTTGCTGGATGGTTCAGTTGCCTGATAACAGCTGGGAAGAAACTCTCCCTGAGTCTGGAGGTGTGCGTTTTCACACTTCTGTACCTTTTGAGTCAGCAGGGTTTACGTTTAAATACGTACTTAATTTTTCGAGGATTTCTTCGTCCGTCATCTTGGACTTCTTCCTCTGTTTGTCGGTGTTTCTGCAGAGCTGGCTGTTGAGGCCGCTCACGTTCTCAGGCGGCGTTGTTACCGGAGACGTCGTCACGTCCTTGACGGGCGCCACGGGAATGCTGGGCTCAATCACCGATCGGGTAAAAACCTAGAGAGGGAACAGGTACATGGATAGGACAAGTTTGCAGGGATACGGACCAAACGCAGGCAGGTGGGACTAGTGTAGCTGGGACATTGTGGGCCGGTGTGGGCGAGTTGGGCCGAAGGGCCTGTTCCCACACTGCATCACTCTATAACTCCATGACCAGGGTCAGTCAGAAACAAACGTTGGTAAATACCAGGAGAAGAATTAGGCCATTCGGCCCATCAAATCGACCGACCTGACCTGCTGAGTTACTCCAACATTTGTCATTCTTCAGGGAATGGAAGGATATGGATGATATGGAGGCAGATGAGAGTTAGCCGAATTGATACACCTGATACAGCTATAATATATAATGTGGTATCATGTACGGAATAGACAATGTGGGACGAATGGCCTGCTTCAGAGCTATGCTGTTCTATGTTATATATTATCAGTGTCTATCAGTTCATAAGTTATAGCAGAAGAATTAAGCCATTCGGCTCATCAAGTCCACTCCGCCATTCAATCATGGCTGATCTATCTCTCCCTCTCAACCCCATTCTCCTCCTTCTCCCCATAACCCCTGACACCCGTACTAATCAAGAATTTGTCAATCTCTGCCTTAAAAATACCCAATGACGGCCTCCGCAGGCGTCTGTGGCAAAGAATGCCACAGATTCACCACCCTCTGACGAATGAAATTCATTCTCATCTCCTTACTAAAGGTACGACCATTTATTCTGAGGCTGTGCCCTCTGGTCCTAGATTCTCCCACTAGTGGAAACATCCTCTCCACATCCACTCTATTCAGGCCTTTCACTATTCGGTAAGTTTCTATGGGGTCATAAGGCCATAAGGAATAGGAATAGAATTAGGCCATTCGGCCCATCAAGTCTACTCCGCCATTCAATCATGGCTGATCTATCTCCCCCTCCTAACCCCATTCTCCTGCCTTCTCCCCGTAACGTCTGACACCTGTACTAATCAAGAAATCATGAGGTTCCCCCTCATCCTTCTAAACTCCAGCGAGTACAGGCCCAGTGCCGTCAAACGCTCATCATATGCTAACCCACTCATTCCTGGAACCATTCTTGGAGTATTGTGAGCACCCTCACACAGATAAGGGGCTCACAATACTCCAAATGCAGTCTGACCAGCGCCTGTGGTCAAGGAAAGAGTGTTCACTTCGTGGCCCTGTTTCCACCAATCTGTCCACCACCACACACAAGAAGCAGCAAGACAGTCACCATTGTGTGCAGATGCCAATAAGTGGGTTCAGCTCTGGCTGAACAACTTCTAATCTTGTGTGTGGACCCGATAAGAAGTCCAGCACCTTATAAAGCCTCAGCATTACATGACTATGTTTACGTTCCAGTCCTCTCAAAATAAATGCTAACATTGCGTTTGCCTTCCTTACTATCAATTCTACTTGGGTTTCAAAGGCCTGTAAATACGTTTACAAGGAGTAATCGACCTGTCCCTCTTGGAGATTTTTTCGGCGAGTGCCAGGGACTGTCATAGCCATTATACCGGGGACAACCTACGTCATCCTGGCGACAACCTACGACAGCACCGACGTCAGAAGTCAAGCTACGCTCATTGGCATCAAACCCACTGTCGCCGAAAAATTTTCAACATGTTGAAAATTTAGCGGCGACCAGAAAGACACAACGACTTTTTGCGCGACTGAGGAGACGACTCCCGGCGACCAGCGGCGAACACGTGGCGACAAACTAGTCGCCGTAGTTGCCTAAAAAATCGCCCAAGTGGGACGGGCCCATAAGAATGACATTGTTCCATTGAGGGCAAACATGCTGATTAAACACTCCTAGTTTATATCAGGAGGAACTGCAGATGCTGATTTAAGTCGAAGATAGACATAAAAAGATGGAGTAACTCAGCGGATCAGGCAGCATCTCTGGACAGAAGGAATTGGGTGACCTTTAGGGTCAAGATGCTTCTTCGAGACTAATTTCATTTCTTTTAGTTTAGTTTGGAGATTGACCGTTGAAACAGGCTCTTGGGCCCACCCAGTCCACACCGACCAGCGATCCCCGCACACTTGCAGTATCCTAAACACTGGGGACAATTTATAATTTTTACTGAAGCCAATTGACCTGCAAACATGTACGGCTTTGGAATATGGGAGGAAATTGGAGCACCGATTGAAACATATAGGATTAAGGGTTTGGACACGCTAGAGGCAGGAAACATGCTCCCGATGTTGGGGGAGTCCAGAACCAGGGGCCTCAGTTTAAGTATAAGGGGTAAGCCATTTAGAATGGAGATGAGGAAAAGCTTTTAGCTGTGAATCTGTGGAATTCTCTACCTCAGAAGGCAGTGGAGGCCAATTCTATGGATGCCTTCAAAAGAGAGTAAGATACTCTTAAAGATAGCGGAGTCAAGGGATATGGGGAGAAGGCAGGAACGGGGTACTGATTGTGAATGATCAGCCATGATCACAGTGAATGGCGGTGCTGGCTCGAAGGGCCGAATGGCCTACTCCTGTTGTCTATTGTCACCCGGAAAAAAACCATGAGGTCACAGGGAGAACATGCAAACTCCGTACAGACAGCACCGGCAGTGAGTATCAAACCCGGGTCTCTGGCGCTGTGAGGCAGCGACTCTACTGCTGCGCCACCTGATCCACGGGTACAGAAGCACTGGTCCTGAGGGTCGATCTGCACTCACCGACTTGGTGTGTTCAGGCCGAGGAGCGATCACAGGTGGGGGAATGTTGTCCTCATCTTCATCCTCGTCCTCTGACACCGGTGGCACGACTGGTGGCTCCGACGCTATCTTTGTGTTCTGCAATAAGCAGGAGAGGCATTACATCTCAGCTTCACAATCAGGGTCGCAGAGCCATAGAGCGTGGAAACAGGCCCTTCTTCCCAATTTGCCCACACCGACCAATGGTCCCCGGCTACACAAGTCCCACCTTCCTGCGCTTGGCCCATAACTCTCCACATCTACCCTATCCATGTACCTGTCTAAATGTCGCTTAAATGTTATGATAGTAGTTTAGTTTAGTTTAAAGATACAGAGTGGCAACAGGCCCTTCAGCCCACTGATGCCACAGAGACCTGCGATCACCTGCACACTAGTTTCATCCCACACACTCGGGACAATTTACAGAAGCATATTAACCTACAAACCTGCACGACTTTGGGATGTGGGAGGAAACTGGAGCGCCTGGAGAAAACCCACGCAGGTCACGGGGAGAACGTACAAACTCAATAAAGACAGCACCCATGGTCAGGATCGAACTCGGGTCTCTGGTGCCTTAGACAGCAACACTACCACAGAGTCTTTGAGTTGCACAGCGGGGAAACAGGCCCTTCAGCCCAACCTGCCCACGCTGACCAACATGTCCCATCTGCACTGCGTTTGGCCCATATCCCTCTAAACCTGTCCTATCCATGTACCTGTCCAAATGTTTCTCAAACATTGTGATAGTACCTGCCTCAACTACCTCCCCCGGCATCTCGTTCCATCCACCCACCACCCCTTTTGTGAAAAAGCTGCACCTCAGGTCCATATTAAATCTTCCCACCCTCACCTTAAATGCATGTCCTCTGATCATCTTACAATCAAGACAGCAACATCATCAAAATGCCCTTAATCATAGTGAACTGCAGATGCTGGTTTACCAAGGAAAGACACAATGCTGGAGGATTGAACCAGAAGACATAGGAGCAGAATTAGGCCATTTAGCCCATCGAGTCTCCTCCTCCATTCATGTTTGACCTCTCAACCCCATTCTCCTGCCTTATTCTAGGAAGGGGTCTTGACTCAAAATGTCACCTGTCCTTTTCCTCCAGAGATGCTGCCTGACCCGCTGAGTTACTCCAGCACTCTCTCCTTGTCATAATCTCCCGGCTTTGTCCAGCCCCTCTTGTCTTCCAGCTTCCTCCTCCCCCACCACAATCAGTCTGAAGAAGGGTCCCGACCCGAAATGTCACCCGAGTGTTTGCTCCAGAGATGCAGTCTGGCTCACTGAGCTACTCCAGCATTTTTTGTCAAGAATAGACATTCTTGCTATTGAGGGAGTGCAGCGTAGGTTCACCAGGTCAATTCCCGGGATGGCAGGACTGACGTATGATGAAAGAATGGATCGACTGGGCTTGTATTCACTGGGATTTAGAAGGATGAGAGGGGATCTGATAGAAACATTTAACATTCTTAAGGGATTGGACAGGCTAGATGCAGGAAAAATGTTCCGGATGTTGGGGAAGTCCAGAACCAAGGGGGGGGGGGGGGTCACACAGTTTAAGAATAAGGGGTCGGCCATTTAGGACTGAGATGAGGAAAATCTTTTTCAGCCAGAGAGTTATGAATCTGTGGAATTCTCTGCCACAGAAGGCAGTGGAGGCCAATTCACTGGATGTTTTCAAGAGAGAGTTAGATATAGCTCTTACGGCTAATGGAATCAAGGGATATGGGAAGAAGGCAGGAACAGGGTACTGAGTTTGGATGATCAGCCATAATCATATTGAACGGTGGTGCTGGCTGAAGGGGCTGAATGGCCTACTCCTGCACCTATTTTCTATGTTTCTATGCGTACTTCATTGCTTCTCTCTTCCCTTTTTTCACAGTTTTACCAAGTGATAGGAGCAGAAGTAGGCCAGTCGGCCCATCAGGTCTATTCCGTCATTCAATCATGACTGATCTATCTTTGCCTCTCAACCCCATAACCCCTGACACCTGTACTCATCAAGAATCTACCTTTCTCTACCGTAAAACTATCCACTGACTTGGCCGCCACAGCCTTTTGTGGCAAAGAATTTCACAGATTCACCACCCTCTGATTAAAGAAATTCCTCCTCATCTTCCTGACGGAACGTCCTTTAATTCTGAGGCTGTGACCTCTGGCCCTAGACTCTCCCACTAGTGGAAACATCCTCTCCACATCCACCCTATCCAAGGGAGAACGTGCAAACTCCACACAGGCAGCGCCCAAGGTCAGGAACAAACTCGGGTCTCTGGCGCTGTCGAAACCTTTGCTGAAGCACAGTCCTTTGAGTCTAAGCACCATCGTCATAAAGGACGCAATGTTCTGGAGTAACTCAGCGGTTCAGGCAGCATCTCTGAAGAACATGGACAGGTGACGTTTCTGGCTGGGACCCTTCTTCAGATGATTTTGGGGGGCAGGGGAGGGGGGGGGGGAAGGAGGGAAACTCCCGTTTTTCCCTTCTCCTGCTCCCCACCCCCCCTCCCCCTACGATCAGTCTAAAGAAGGTTTCAGACCCTGTTCAACACACAAAAGGGCACAAAACGCTGAGGGAATAACTCAGCGGGTCAGGCAGCATCCCTGGAGAACATGGACAGGTGACGTTTCAGGTCGAGACCCTTCTTCAGACTCAAGACAGAATGAGGAGGAATTCACCACTTTCCACTGTTTGTTTTTGAGAGAACAGATACGTTTGTTCGCCTTTTTCCCGCTTTCATACTCACCAGAGCATTTCCTGCTATGTATCCATCAGCTGGCTTATCTGTAAAGGTTAAAAATAAATTGCAAATGTAGATTTATACCAGAATTGGCATTTGTGTATAAAACCACACAGCCCATGCTACACAAACATCCTTATTATCTCGAATAATAGTTCTGATTTGCCAAATCGCAATGAGAATTATTTTCATTAGTTATAGGAGCAGAATTAGGCCATTCGGCCCGTAAAGTCCAATCATAAGCTTTGACACTGAGGCAGTAAAGGATATAAGATTGCACGACTTTAGAATTTGACTTTCTTCAGCTTCAAGCTTTTATCAGTCAGGATACTTGGAAATTTGATTTCATCTCAGAGACTCACTTTATATGATTTCATCAACTGAACTGGGGTTTTATTGTAGTGATAGCATACTGCAGAGTCATACTGTGTGGAAACAGGCCCTTCGGCCCAACTTGCCAACATGTCCTATCCACACTAGTCCCCCCTGCCTGCGTTTGGCCCATAACCCTCCAAACCCGTCCTGTCCATGAACCAGTCTAAATGTTTTATAAATGTCGCAATAGTACCTGCCTCAACTACATCCTCTGGCAGCTCGTTCCGTACACTCGTCACCCATTGAGTGAAAAGGTTACCCCTCAGATTCTTATTAAATCTTCCCCCCCCCCCCCCCCTTCACCTTAAACCTATGTCCTCTGGTTCTAGATTCCCCTACTCTGGGCAAGAGACTCTGTGCGTCCACCCGATCTATTCCTCTCATGATTTTAGACACCACTATAAGATCACCGCTCATCCTCCTGCGCCCTGAGAAATAAAGTCCCAGCCTGCTCAACGTCTCCCTATAGCTCAAGACCTGGCAATATCTTCATAAATCTTCTCTGCTCCCTCTCCAGCTTGACAACATCTTTCCCATCGCAAGGTGCCCTGAACTGAGCACAATGCTCTAACTGCAGCTTCACCAATGTCTTGTACAACTGCAACATGACCTCACGACTCCTGAATGCTCTGACTGGTGGCCAATGTGCCAAAAGTCTCGTTGACCGCCCTGTCTATCTGTAATGCCACTTTCAATGAACTATGTAGCTGCAGCCCTCGATCTCTCTGCTGCACCACACTCCCCAGAGCCCTACCATTCACTGTATAGGTGCCTCACATTTCTCTGTATTAAATTCCATCAACCATTCCTCAGCCCACCTGGGCAGAATATCAAGATCCTGCTGCAATTTTTGACAGCATAGTGTGTTTAGTTTAAAGATACAGCATGGAAACAGGCCCTTCGGCCCACTGAGTCCGCGCCAACCATCGACCACCCGTTCACACGCTAGTTCTATGTTATCCCACTCCCACAACCCCCCCCTACACACTCGGGGCAATTTACAGAGGGCCAATTAACCTACAAACCCGCACGTCTCTGGGATGTGGGAGGAAACCGGAGCACCCAGAGGAAACCCACGCGGTCACAGGGAGGTCATAAGGTCAATAGGAGTACGAGCAGAATTAGGCTGTTCGGCCCATCAAGTCTACTCCGCCATTCAATCATGGTTGATCTAGCTCTCCCTCCCAACCCCGTTCTCCTGCCTTCTCCCCATAACCTCTGACACCCGTACTAATCAAGAACCTCTCTATCTCGACCTTAAAACTATCCATTGACGCGGCCTCCACAGCCTTCTGTGGCAAAGAATTCCACAGATTCACCACCCTCTGACAAAAGGCATTCCTCCTCATCTTCTTTCTAAAAGAACGCCCCTCAATTCTGAGGCTGTGACCTCTAGTCCTAGACTCTCCCACGAGTGGAAACATCCTCTCCACATCCACCCTATCCAAGGGAGAACGTGCAAGCTCCACACAGGCAGCGCCCAAGGTCAGGAACAAACTCGGGTCTCTGGCTCCACCCACTGCACCACCTGTGTGGTAGTTCAGGTATTTTAAGCACATGCCGTGTACAACATGAAGAAAGAAGCTTTGAGTAATGTAACTTTGAAACTACTGTTTAAAGTTTATTATTGAAAACACAGAGCATTCTCTATTCTAACGAGAAATGGCTTTATACGGCCTCAGAGTCATGAGACTTCATTGAAGCACATGGTTTTGATTTTAGTTTCCGAGTTATAAAAAGACAAACTCAAATATAAGCCAGCAAGAGCTACTGTTTAATTATTCCCACACTACACACGTTGAATATCTTTCCCCTTTCCCGCCGTCCCCTTCCACCAACATTCCCTCCTCCAACTTCACATTTCACGCCTCTTTTAGCCTTATCTCACGCTCTTTGTCGTTTCATCTCTGGCCTTTGTCCAAACATCTGCCTCCCCACTCCCCTTCACCTGTATCCACCTATCACTTGCCAGGCTTTGTCCCAGCCCCACTTCTCTCCCTCCTTCCCCCCCCCCCCCCCCCCACTACAATGTATGAAAAAGTGTCCCAACCTCATATCGCCTGTCGTTAGCACATCTTCCTATCTCTGCCTTAAAAATATCCACTGACGTTACCACCACAGCCTTCTGTGGCAAAGAATTCCACAGATTTACCACCCTCTGACTAAAGAAATTCCTCCTCATCTCCTTCCTAAAGGAACGTCCTTTAATTCTGAGGCTGTGACCTCTGGTCCTAGACTCTCCCGCTAGTGGAAACATCCACTCCACATCCACCCTATCCAAGCCTTTCACTATTCTGTACGTTTCAATGAAGTTCCCCCTCATCCTTTTAAACTCCAGTGAGTACAAGCCCAGCGCCGGCAAACGCTCATCCTATGTTAAAATTCTTTAAAACCTCCTTTGACCTTAGTGTTGCTTGGCATCAAATGTTATTCACGAAACCTGTTGTTTATCCACTAATCCCTGGAGTGCTCCCATTGATTAGTGTAGGAAGGAACTGCAGATGCTGGTTTAAACCGAAGATGGACACAAAAAGCTGGAGTTAACTCAGTGGGACAGGCAGCATCTCTGGAGAGCAGGAATGGGTGACCCTTCGGGACGAGACCCTTCTTCAGACTCGGGGTCTCGACCCGAAACGTCACCCGTTCCTTCCCTCCTGAGATGCTGCCCGTCCCGCTGAGTTACTCCAGCGTCTGTCTACCCATTGGCAAGATTAGACAGGGAATTGATGATATAGTCCAATGGACAAGTTTGGGGGTGGAATGCACATTGAGCAGGTGAGGACTTAAACGTAATGTGAGCAAGCACTTGTACAAAATCTAAATGAGGGCAACTCCACCCGACAAAGCTGTTGACAAATGGAGCAAGTAGAAATATTTAAAATTTAAGATTAGCTAATTTTTCTCACACAAGAGACTTTATTACATGAGTGAAAAATCGGTCTTTTACACCTTAGACCCACAGTGATTGAACAAAATGAACAATAAGAGTGGTGGGTCTCTGGAACTCTCTGCCACAGAGGGTAGTTGAGGCCAGTTCATTGGCTATATTTAAGAGGGAGTTAGATGTGGCCCTTGTGGCTAAGGGGATCAGAGGGTATGGAGAGAAGGCAGGTACGGGATACTCAGTTGGATGATCAGCCATGATCATATTGAATGGCGGTGCGGGCTCGAAGGGTCAAATGGCCTACTCCTGCACCTAATTTCTATGTTTCTATGTTTCTAAGTAGATAGCTTGATCCAGGTTTCGAAAACTGGGAGTCTTGTCGAAGAGACCGACAGGGTGGGTGTTTCTGAGAACGTGTTAATTCCTCCCTCTGCAGCTAATAAAAATCTTTGGCCATTTTGAAGCCGGCACTAAACTTGGGCAATTATCCCTACAAGATGAACATATAGAAATACAGCACGGAAACTGGCCCTTTGGCCCAACTTGCCCATGCAAACGTAGATGACCCCTCTACATTAGTCTCACCTGCCTGCGTTTGTCCCAAATCCCTCTAAACCTTTCATTTTCATGTATGTTCCCAGTATCTTTTAAATGTTTTATAATACCCCGCCTCAGCTACCTCCTCCGGCAGCTCGTTCCAGATAACCGCCACCCTTTTTGTATGAAAAGGTTGCCCACCAGGTTCCTATTAAATCTGTCCCCAACTAGTGCAGATGGGGCATGTTGGTCGGTGGGGGCAAGTTGGGCCGAAGGGGCTGTTTCTACACTGTATCACTGTGACTCCATTCACATGTTGTTGCAGACAGGAAACAATTTGCTAGCATTTATTTTAAAAGGGCTAGAATACAAAGGCAAGGATGGAATGCCGAGGCTCTATAAAGCGCTGGTCAAGCTGCATTTGGAGTATTGTGGGTAGTTTTGGGCCCCATATCTAAGGAAGGATGTGCTGGCTCCGAAGAGGGTCCAGAGGAGGTTTACGAGGATGATCCCAGGAATGAGTGGGTTAACATATGATGAGCGTTTGACGGCACTGGGACTATAGATCAGCCATGATTGAATGGCGGAATAGACTTGATGGGCCGAAAGGCCTAATTCTGCTTCTATCCCTTATGACCTCCTTAAACCTATGTGCTCTGGTTCATGGTCCCCCTACTCTGGGTAAAAGATTCTGCACATTCACCCTATCTATCCCCCTAATGATTTAAAACACCTTTGTTACATCACATCATCCTTCTGCGCTCCACAAAACACAGTCCTAGCCTGCTCAACCTCTCCCTATGTCTCAGGCCCTCGAGTGCTGGCAACATCCTCATAACATCTCTAGAAAATGCACACTTCACGTCAGCATAAAACAAAACGGTACAAGCGGCCAGATGAAGTAGTTGGGGCAGGTACTATATTGCAACATTTATGAAGCATTTGGACAGGAACATGGTTAGGACAGGTTTAGAGAGATATGGGCCAAACGCGGGCAGGTGGGACAAGTGTAGATGGGACATGTTGACCGGTGTGGGCAAGTTGGCCAGGATGGAGAGAACATTGTGAACCATCTTCATTCATTCATCTCCCACCAGTCAAATGAAGAGTTAATTGTCTACAGAAGTGTTATAAACCAGCCAGGAAACGCACGGAAACTCTTAAAGTCTTCCACGTCATTTAGGGTTGGCTTTACAATAAGAGAAATAGCATCGACAAGTACAAATCTAGAACTTAAACAGATATGGATGCCTTTAAAGTTTCCAATCAGGGCAGCAAAGCGATGAACACAAAACAGCAAATGTGGTTTCCATCACACATTGGAGGTTGCAAATGCGGAGAGTTTTTGTTCCGCAAAGATTGGAAGTTTCGTCAACTGTGTTCCAGAATCGGATCTTGAGACCCAACTATATTGGAAGATCTCCTGGAGATAATTAATCAGATACATCTGAGCTTCACATTTGTGCATTTGAAATCTGATCAAGTTTAAGTTACGTGACAAGGAAGGACAAAGATGGAGCTTAACCTGTTCACTGCCACACCTCACCCCACCCCTCCAAGTATACTCATGTCATGGCCAATAGTTCTTTAGGTGCTGTTTTAGAGATACAGTGCAGAAACAGGCCCTTCGGCCCACCGAGTCTGCACCGACCAGCGATCCCCGCACATGAACACTGTCGTGCATTAGGGACAATCTTGACACCGATTCCAAGCCAATTAACCCACAGACCTGTACGTCTTTGGAGTGTGGGAGGAAACCAAAGTTCTCGGAGTAAAACCCACGCAGGTCACGGGGAGAACGTACAGGCAAGCACCCGTAGACAGGATCGCTGTGTGCGCGCCACCGTGCCGTGTTTAAAAAAAAAACGTGGCAGTGAACAGGTTAAACGCAGCAGCAGAGAAATTGTCCGAGACAATGCGGCTGAATAGCCAGGAGCACATCGACCCTCCAACGGTTACAATGGAATCCAACAATTTGATCCACACAGCTCCCCGCCCAAGTACAGACTGCAAGGGAATCCAATGGACATGGCCTTTACTCAAACTGCAAGGGAATTCTATGCTCTTTGTTATTGACCAAAACACACATGCACATGCAGTCTGGCCCTACCTGCAACGCCAGCTGAGGAATCACCTCCAACACCACAAAGAACAGCAACAATTTTTGCGTACACATTGACCTTAATGGTTTCGGCCATGTGAGTGGGATGCAAACCATGGATGTGCAGAGCAGACCCATTACGCATTATGTACAGGAAGGAACTGCAGATGCTGGTTTTACACCATGGATGGACACAAAATGCCGGAGGGACTCGGCGGGACAGGCAGCATCTCTGGATAGAAGGAAAGGGTGACCTTACGGATCCGACCCGAAACGTCACCCATACCTTCTATCCAGAGACGCTGCCCGTCCCGTTGAGTTGCTGCACCATTTTGTGCCCATTATGAAATATTTGTGCATAGAACTTTCTGGCAGAATGCAAATACTGATCCTTCATATGTCGAGATCTTCTGTCCATCTGTAGACATGGACAGAACTCTTTGTAACTATCTGAATAGATCTGAATTTTGATTCCCCCCCAAATTCATTTTTTCCCCCCCCTCCAAATTAAACTTTGCGGAGTTTGTGCTTGGATCAGTCAGTATCAGGGCTGTTCATTTGGCTCATCTCTAGAGATTCCCTTCTGTCTTTGTGGCCAGCCCCCCTCCACTACCCTCTACGAACTAGCTACTTGGCAAACTCAATTCAACGTCATAGATTCAAAAATCAGGCAACCAACCAGTTATATCTGTGCACTTGTAGTGCTTTAGAAGGGGTACCATCAGAGAATAAACTGCTGAAATAAAAGTCAAATGAAACGTGATTGGAAATGAACAACTACAGGAATCACAGAAGTCACACACTGATATTTCATCGATTACTTATTTCAACAAAGACATATAGAGCGATTGAACGGGAACGGGAACACAGGAAAGGGACTGGGAATTTGGTTTTAGTTAAAGGACTGCTTCTAAAATTTGTAATTAACACTGAAGCCATCAATCAGCTTAAACAGAGCAATTAGATGGCGACCACTTGCGTGCCGGCCACAGACGCAAATCTACAATCACAGATTACAATCGGTCCACACTCTTAATTATCTACTCCTACAAAGCACCATTTCTTGCTTTGACTATGGTTACCTTGGACTGAACAGGTGTCAGGGGTTATGGGGAGAAGGCGGGAGAATGGGGGTTAGGAGAGAGAGAGAGAGAGAGATAGATCAGCCATGATTGAATGGCAGAGTAGACTTGATGGGCCGAATGGACAAGTTCGGCTCCTGGTCCTCATGAAAAACGTTATTCCCTTATCAAGTATCTCCACACTGTGAATGGCTCGATTGTAATCATGTATTGTCTTTCTGCTGGCTGGTCAGCACGCAACAAAAGCTTTTCACTGTACCTCGGTACACGTGACAATAAACTAAACTGTTCTAATCCATAGCAACACTGTTTTAAAAAAAAAAGTGACACCACCTGCATCGAGATGCATTTAGCAAGTCTTTCTTTCTGCAAGCAAATGATGCAAATAATGCAAATCATATCAAAATTGCCACAATGCCCCTCGATACATGGCATCATTGTGGTGAATGTGTAACATGTCTTTTGCTGCTGCTCCTCAGAGTTTACCCATCACATTTCTGCAATAGCTTAAACTTGTTGGCAAATGAATCAGTGCTGATATGCGACACTAAAATGCCTTCAATATTATTTGATTATCTAGACTTCTATAACAATAGTCCCAAACACTCTACATATCATTTTATGCTGCTAATCCAACACCTCTGTACAGCTCCATTTAGTACATTTTCATAAGCAATTAGGAGCAGGATGAGGCCATTCGGCCCATCAGGTCTACTCCGCCATTCAATCATGGCTGACCTAACTTTCCCTCCCAACCCCATTCTCCTGCCTTCCCCCCCGTAACCCCTGACGCCCGTACTGATCAATTTCCCTCCCTTTTACGCCAGGAACTTCATTGTTCTATCTGAGACTTATTACAACAAAACACTCTTGACGTCCCGACCTTCCCCAGACCCATCCGTTCCCCGACAAAAAGATCTGCTGGAAACATTTTGATAAAAGCACCCAACAAATCTGGGAATCAGCGGGCGACAATTAAATCTGACGATACCACGTGGACGTGGCTATGTATAAAATCTCTACTTATTTCGAGTAAACATTGGTGAGCAATTCTTAAAGTTCACTCTAGTCATCCCCTTGAAAATAAAACTGCATGCACAAAAATTAATGTTCGACGGAATAATTTCTACCAGGACCTTACTCAAGGGATTTGACTTCTATTGAATAGACCCCTATTATTATCATTTCAATCATTAGAACAGTTTCTTTCCAGCTGTTATCAGGCAACTGAATCATCCTAGCTCAACCAGAGAGCAGTGCTTAACTTCTATCCACCTCACCGGTGACCCTTGGTCTATCTTTGATCGGGCTTTGCCCTGCACTAAACAATATTCTCTCATCATGTGTCTTATACACTGTAAATGGCTCGATTGTAAGCATGTATTGCCTTTCCGCTGACTGGTTAGCACGCAACCAAAGCTTTTCACTGTACCTCGGTACGCGTGACAATAAACTAAACTGAACTCAACCTTGTTTAGGTGAGAGACGAAGGTTCTTAATGCCTTATTTTCATTGTTTTACCCTCTATTACAGTGGGGGGGACAGAGGTCCTTCGGCCCAACTTGCCCACCACCAATGCCCTGTACATAATGCCCCGTGAAACTCACCGTACTATTAACTGGCTTACTCTGAGCCTGCCACCACTTTATGTTGACATGTGGGCCATTTTGCAACTGCACACTTACGAAACAAAAGCATACAAGCACAGTCAGGAGGCTGTCTGCAAGGTGATGAAATAATGGTACCTGCACCCAAAGGTGCAGATGAAACACTGATGGGCTCGAGATGCCATTCTGAAACAGAGTATGTTACAGTCATGGTGATGTTGGGCAACATGGAACTCCACCTGCCTTGACATCTTTTTCCATTGCATGGAAGTCATTGCAAACCAAAAAAAAAGTGTTTTTGTTTTAAATCGGGAAAGATCTGTAACAGGCAGTCGGTGCAATTAAACACAAAGACACAAAGAGCTGGAGTAACTCGGCGGGTCAGGCAGCATCGCTGGAGAACATGCGATTATCCCGTCAATGGCCAAAGTCAGCAACGCCCTTTGGGTCTATGATTTGACGAGGTGTCAAGGTCGCAGATCTTTAAAATGAAGTCAGGCACAAAAGGCTGGCGTAACTCAGCGGCTCGGACGGCATCTCTGGAGAAAATGGGGGGGGGATGTCGAGACCGGAAACGGGACCGGGTTCCTTCTCTCCAGAGACGCTTCATGAGCCGCAGAGTTGCCCCAGTGTTTTTGTGTCTATCTTGGGTTTAAACCAGCATCTGCAGTCCCTTCCCACATAGATCTTTAAATGACACAGACTTGTACTGTTAAGTGGCATGGCAGCGTGGCACTTTGCAACACAAACACTTAATGCCACTGTGGGATGAAGGCGCTACCCTCTCCTACTTCACCGGGTCTCTCTAATTCCTTCTGCAGCCTCGGTGGAACCGCAAAAAAAGGGAGGGGATTGGTGGGGTGGGTGGAGGGGAGGGGGGTGGGGGGGAGAGGGGGGGGGGGGGTGGGGGGAGAAACAAGCGGAAGAAGTGAAGTGATGGCAGCACTCTTAAATACCTCTGACTGGTTGGTACAAGAGTGGTACATGGTGAGGCCTGGGATCAGAATGTAAATCTCACCACCGCAGCACAAGGGACAGAGAGAAGAAAAAAACACAGTAACAATTACAGAATAACAGCGGCTGACACTATTGTGTTCACTAACTTTAGCAGAAATGGCAATTGCAAGAATTAAGTAGCTTACATTCATATATCTACTTTAAAATTTACCCAGACTGGACTTTCGGAGCCAAAGTTTAGCTTAGTTTAGACTTACGGCGCAGAACCAGGCCCTTTGGCCCACCGAGCCCGCGCCGACTGGCGATCCCCGCACACTAACACTATCCTGCGCACACCAGGGACAAATCACAATTTTAAAAAAAAACTAAAGCCAATTAACTTATGTCTTTGAAGCGTGGGAGGAAACCGGAGGAAACCTACGCAGGTCACGGGGAGAATATACAAAAAAGCACCCACAGTCAGGATTGAACCCGGGTCTCCGGCGCTGTAAGGCAGCAATTCTACCGGTGCACTGCCCCGTACTGACCATCAATGACCCGTTCACACAAGTTATCCCACTACATGCTCGGGGCAATTTACGCAGGCCAATTTAACCTACAGACCCGCACATCTTTGGGATGTGGGGGGAAACCAGAGCACCTGGAGGAAACCCACGTGGTCCAGGGATGGAAGGAGGAAATCTTTTGAGTTCACCAATTTCAGCAGAACTGCAATTGCAAGGTTGAGGTAGCTTACATTCATATCTACATCCGTAAAACTCAACCCAGGCTGGAGCTCCAAGGATAGGAAAATTGAGGCAGTGGCCTCGGGATGAAAGACATCTTGATGGTCTTTATCCAGTTTATAGGAGCTCAGGCTGAAAATGCAGTTGTAACCATAGGTAACGCTAACTAAATGATTTGGTTCCTTGTACGTAGAAATGAATCTCACTGTACCTAGATACACGCAACTTTAAAGTACCATTGATTATGAGATTGGACAGGGTCTAATCTGTATGCATGCTTTAGGGAATGCAGCATCACAGATCCACAGGTCATAAGTAACAGGAGCAAAATTAGGCCATTTGGCCTATCAATTCCACTCCACCTTTCAATCATGGCTGATCTATCTCTCCCTCCTAACCCCATTCTCCTGCTGTCTCCTCCCCATAACCCGTGACACCCATACTAATCAAGAATCTACCTATCTCTGCCTTAAAAATATCCACTGACCTGGCCTCCACGGCCTTCTGTGGCAAAGAATTCCACAGATTCACCACCCTCTGACTAATGAAATTCATCCTCATCTCCTTTCTTAAGGATCATTCATTTATTCTGAGGCTGTGACCTCTGGTCCGAGATTCCCCCACTGGTGGAAACATCCTCTCCACATCCACTCTATCCAGGCCTTTCACTATTTGGTAAGTTTCACTGAGGTCCCCTCATCCTTCTAAACTCCAGTGAGTAGTGTACCAAGATATACGTGACCTTAAAGTACCATTGATAAGGTCGCACTGATTATGTGATTGGACTGGGTCCTCGCTGTATCGTGGAATACAGCCTCTCAAATGGGCACGCTGACACGATTGTAATCATGTCTAGTCCTTCCGCGACTGGTTGGCACGCAACAAAACAGCGTGGCAATAAACTAAACTCAATCTCAAAAATAACCCCAAGAAACTAAACTCATGGTGGAGGAATTGTAACAGAGGGCGGGGGAGCACCATAGGAAAGTCACAGAATTAGGCCATTTGGCCCATTGAGTTTTCTCCGCCATTCAACCGTGGCTGATATATCTCTCCCTCTTAACCCATTCTCCTGCCTTCTCCCTGGGAAGTTAAGTGAGGAAGATTTTTGGTTGATTGAAGAACGACTGGAAATGGGTTCAGAAACACTAGATTTCTGTCACCCTAAAGAAATGGCTCTCCAGTGTCTAAAGTTGAAATATCTTTTAACACACCCCAGACTGAAGGGCAGACTATCCCACCTTCAATTGTTTCATTCATTTAGAGAGTCATAGAGTCATACAGCATGGAAACAGGCCCTACTTGCCCACGCCGGCCAACATGCCCCATCTACACTAGTCCCACCTGCCAGCATTTGGCCCATCATATCTCTCTAAACCTGTTGCATCCATGTATCTGTCCAAATGTTTCTTACACGTTGCAATAGCACCTGCCTCAACTAACTTCTCCACAGCTCATTCCATGCCCCCACCACCCTTTGCGTGAAAAAGTCACCCCCCAGGTTCTTATTAAACTTTGCAACTTCTCACCTTAATCCTATGTCTTCTGGTTCTCGATTCCCCTACACTGGGCAAGAGACTCTGTGCGTCTACCAGATCTATTCCCCTCAAGATTTTGTACACAAATCTCCACCTCGATCTCCAACTGACTACCATTTACTACTACTCCACTAATTGTGTTCATAATATAATGGGATCCCTATATTTTGATCAAGCCATGTTTACCACAGGGACATGTTACTGAACGGCATGTAGCAGCGATAGATGTGTATTTTGATTACTCCGCCATTCAATCATGGCTGATCTATCTCTCCCTCCTAACACTATTCCCCTGCCTCCTCCCCATAACCCCTGACTAATCAAGAATCTATCTATCTCTGCCTTAAATATATCCACTGACTTGGCCTCCACAGCCTTCTGTGGCAATGGATTCCACAGATTCACCGCCCTCTGACTAAAGAAATTCCTTTTCATCTACTTCCTAAAAGAACGTCCTTCAATTCTGAGGCTATGACCTCTAGTCCTAGACTCTCCCACAAGTGGAAGCATCCTCTCCACATCCACTCTATCCAGGCCTTTCACTATTCGATACATTTCAATGAGGTCCCCTTCATTCTTCTAAACTCCAGCGAATGCAGGCCCAGTGCTGTTGAAAGTTCATTATAAGTTAACCCACTCATTTCTGGGATCATTCTTGTAAACCTCCTCTGGACCCTCTCCAGAGCCAGCACATCCTTCCTTAGATATTGTGCCCAAAACTGCTCACAATAACCAAATGTGGCCTGACCAACGCTCAGAATTACATCCCTGTATTCTATCAATAAATGCTAGCATAGCATTTGCCTTCTTTACCACCGATACGTTTTGCAGATTAATTTTCTGGAATCCTGCAACAGCACTTCCAAGTCCTCCGATTTCTGGATTCTCTCCCCCCAATTAGAAAATAGTCAACGCATTTATTCCTACTAACAAAATGCAAGACTCCACACTTTGTTACACTATATTCAATCTGCCACTTCACTGCCCACTCTCCCAGCCTGCTGCAGAGTCCCTGATTCCTCTACACTACCTGCCCCTCCACCTATTTCCGTCTCATCCCCAAACTTTGCCACAGAGCCTTCAAACCCCTCGTCCAAATCATTAATATACAACGTGAAGAGTAGCGGTCCCAGCATTGACCCCTTGCGGAACGCCACTAGTCACTGGCAGCCAACCAGAAGAAGCCCCCTTTATTGCCACTCTTTGCATTCTGCCATCCAGCCAACATGCTATCCATGCTAGTATCTGCCCTTTGATACCGTGGGCTCTCATCTTCCTTAGCAGCCTGACGTGTGGCACCTTGTCAAAGGCCTTCTGAAAACCTAAGTTACCAACATCCACTGACTCTCCTTTGTCTGTCCTGCTATTTACTTCTTCAAAGAATTCCAGCAGATTTGTCCATGAACCCATATATTTTATTCCCACCATGTCTTGATCTCCTCCTGGTCACTAATTCCTTCACCTTGTTACCCTCTCCCCACCCCTTTATCCCAAACACCTCTCTTCCACCCTTGAAGGTAGACACAAAATGCTGGGGTAACTCAGCGGGCCAGGCAGCATCTTTGGAGAGAAGGAATGGGTGACGTTTCGGATCGAGACCCTTCTTCAGGTCTTCCCACCCTTGACCTTGCCTCCTCCGCCCTTCCATAGAACTCATTTCTGCCTTGGTCCTACTCACTACCCTTCCATTGACTAAGAAAGTCCTTGGGCTTTGAGTTCTTTTGTGAGACAGTTTGAATTAACTGGATTTATAAAAATTGTCCACAAAATAAACGTATTATTATTTGCTACTTTTCTAGAGAAAAGCTAACAGATGGATAAAAATGTGGCCTTAGTTGCTCGCATTAAAAGCTCATTCCCTTCCTACTCAACATCTGGCAATAAGTTCTATTGAATTTATACACATGAGGCAGAGTACAACATTCTCATATTACTAACTACACTGTATCACTTAGATTTGTTTAGTCATGTTAGGTTTGAACAAGTTAGGTCTTTATTCTTTGGAGCGCAGAAGGTTAAGGGGGGACTTGATTGAAGTCTTTAAAATGATGAAAGGGATAGACAGAGTTGACGTGGAAAAGCTTTTCCCATTGAGGGTAGGGAAGATTCAAACAAGAGGGCATGACATGAGAATTAAGGGACAGAAGTTTAGGGGTAACATGAGGGGGAACTTCTTTACTCAGAGAGTGGTGGCTGTGTGGAATGAGCTTCCAGCAGAAGTGGTGGCGGCAGGATCGATTTTAACATTTAAAAGTAAAGTGAATAGGTATATGGACGGGAAGGGAATGGAGGGGTATGGTCTGAGTGCAGGTAGATGGGACTAGGGGAAAATAAATGGTCGGCACGGACTGGAAGGGCCGAGAAGGCCTGTTTCCGTGCTGTAATTGTTATATGGCTATATGGTCATTAAATAAGTGTTAGGAGCAGAATTAGGCCATTCAGTCATGGCTGATCATTATAACTCCATTCTCCTGCCTTCTCCCCATAACCTCTGATACCCGTACTAATCAAGAATCTATCTATCTGTGCCTTAAAAATATCCATTGACTTGGCCTCCACAGCCTTCTGTGGCAAAAAATTCCACAGATTCACCAACTTCTGACTAAAGAAATTCCTCCTCATCTCCTTCCTAAAGGAACGTCCTTTAATTCTGAGGCTATGACCTCTGGTCCCGAGACTCTCCCACTAGTGGAAACATCTAGTAGTTTAGAGATACAGTGTCGATACAGGCCCTTCGGCCCAACCGACCAAAAATCACCCTGTACACTAGTTCTATCCCGGACTCCAGGGGCAATTTACAGATGTTAATTTACCTGCATGTCCTAGGATTGTGGTTGGAAACCGGAGCACCCACAGAAAACCCATTCAGTCACAAGGAGAACATAGAAACAAAGAAAATAGGTGCAGGAGTAGGCCATTCGGCCCTTCGAGCCAGCACCGCCATGCAATATGAACATGGCTGATCATCCTAAATCGGTCCCCCCTTCCAGCTTTCTCCCCATATCCCTTGATTCCATTAGCCCAAAGAGCTAAATCTAACTCTCTCTCGAATACATCCAGTGAATTGGCCTCCACTGCCTTCTGTGGCAGAGAATTCCACAGATTCACAACTGTCTGGGTGAGAAAGTTTTTCCTCATCTCAGTCCTAAATGGCCGACCTCTTATTCTTTAAACTGTGACCCCTGGTTCTGGAATCCCCCGGCATCGGGACCATTTTTCCTGCATCTATCCTGTCCAATCCCTTAAGAATTGGATATGTTTCTATGAGATCCCATCTCATCCTTCTAAATCCCAGTGAATATAAGCCCAGCCGACCCATTCTTTACAATTCTGTGCAAACTCCGCACAGACAGCACCCGTAGTCAGGATCGAACCCGGGTCCCTGGCGTTGTAAAGGCAGCAATTTTACCGCTGCGCCATCGTGCTGCCCACTATATATAGTGTACGCGATTGGGGATGAATTTCTATCCCTTAAAGTAGGTGATTTATTTAATCCCGGCACCACATTGCCTTCCCACTACAACTAAACTTAGCGTTACAACCACTGAACTGGCAAACAAAGTGCGCATCTGACGGTTTACAGTAGGAAACTGCGATAGTTTAAACAGGCTCAGTGCAAAACAACATGTAATTAATACTTGACCATGATTTTCAATCTTAAAGTTCTGTGGGCAGTTAAAAGATGTGGAGTCAAAATCTCAGCCTGGTGTTTGCACGAATCTGAGCACTTTTGCACAACAGAGATTGCAAGTCCTTACCTCCAGAGGTGAAGCTCATGTATTTCTGATTGTTCACTGTCTCTTTGGAATCGTAGAACTTCAGGACATCCAGGACAGCCTGCGGGTTTTTCTTCTGCTCCAGTTTTGTGATGTTGGACGTCTGCAGGAGTCTGGCCCATTGCTCGGGAATACCCTGGTGGGAAGGCAACATAAAAACGCATTGAAACCGCCGACTGTCCGCAGACGGGCCATAGAAAGCTGCGGGCACGGTGGCGCAGTGGTAGAGTTGCTGCCTCACAGCGGCAGAGACCCCGGTTCGATCCTGACTATTGGCGCGGAGTTTGCACATCCTCCCTGTGACCGCGCGGTGCTCCGGTTTCAATAGACTATATGTGCAGGAGTAAGCCATTCGAGCCAGCACTGCCATTCAATGTGATCGTGGCTGATCATCCCCAATCAGTACCCCGTTCCTGCCTTCTCCCCATATCCCCTGACTCTGCTATCGTTAAGAGCCCTATCTAGCTCTCTCTTGAAGGCATCCAGAGAACCTGCCTCCACCGCCCTCTGAGGCAGAGAATTCCACAGACTCACCACTCTTTGTGAGAAAAAGTGTTTCCTCGTCTCCGTTCTAAATGGCTTACCCCTTATTCTTTAACTGTGGCCCCTGGTTCTGGACTCCCCCAACATCGGGAACATGTTTCCTGCCTCTAGCTTGTCCAAACCCTTAACAATCTTATATGTCTCAATAAGATATCCTCTCATCCTTCTAAACTCCAGTGTACAAGCCCAGCCGCTCCATTCTCTCAGCATATGACAGTCCTGCCATCCCGGGAATTAACCTTGCAAACCTACGCTGCATTCATTCAATAGCAAGAATGTCCTTCCTCAAATTAGGGGACCAAAACTGCACACAATACTCCAGGTGTGGTCTTACTAGGGCTCTGCACAACTGCAGAAGGTCCTCTTTGCTCCAATACTCAACTCCTCTTGTTATAAAGGGCAACATGCCATTCGCTTTCTTCTCGGCCTACTGTACCTGCATGTTTACTTTCATAGACTGATGAACAAGGACTGCCAAATACCGTTGTACTTTCCGTTTTCCCAACTTGACGCCATTTAGATAGTAATCTGCCTTCCTGTTTTTGCTACCAAAGTGGATAACCTCACATTTATCCACATTAAACTTCATCTGCCATGCATCTGCCCGCTCCCCCAACCTGTCCATGTCACCCTGCATTCTCATAGCATCCTCCTCACAGTTCACACTGCCACCCAGCTTTGTGTCAACTGCAAATTTCCTCTCACACCCCGGGTTCGTAGGTCAATTGGCCCTCTAAATTTGGCCAAAGTGTGTGGAAAGGATGAGAAGGTGGGATGACATGGAACTAGCAAGAACGGGTGATCGACGGTCAGTGTGGACCCCGGTGGGCCGAAGGTCCTGCTTCCATTGTTTATCTTTCAATCGATCAAATAAAATCTGGAGATAGCTCAGATGAACGACAGGGAGGTGTGGGACCTAGAAGCTCAACACAGGTGGAAACATCTGCAATCTCCCACACTAACCCCTTGTGGTGTCTTAACCCAATTCTCTCTCTCACAAATCCTCTTCAGGAAACAAGAACTCTATTCCTTGGAGCGCAGGAGGACGACATGTGATCTTATAGAGGTGTACAAAATCACAAGAGGAATTGATCGGGTAGATGCAGAGTTTCTTGCCCAGAGCAGGGTAATCGAAGACCAGAGGGCATAGATTTAAGGTGAGGGGGAAAAGATTTAATAGGAATCCGAGTGGTGACTTTTTCCACACAAAGGGCGGTGGGTGTTTGGAACGAGCTGCCGGAGGAGGTAGTTGAGGCTGGGACTATCGCAACGTTTAACAAAACAATTCGACAGGAACATGGATTAGGACAGGTTTAGAGGGGTATGAGCCAGCGAAGATGGGGCATGTTGGTCGGCGTGGGCAAGTTGGGACTGTTTCCATGCTGTATGACTCGATGACCACAACCTTCCTTTGCAATGACTTCCTGAAGTCTGTGTTATTGAGAGCTGGAAATAGGAATGAGCAGTCGCGGCAGCAGCTTCCAATCACAATAAAATATGAACTAGCCCCAGAGGAAATCAGTACATTGAGCTGTCCAGAGCCTGCTACAACTTGCATGTTCAGTTGCACCAAATGCATGATGTACACATGGCAGTGGAGATCATAAGGAGTAGAATTAGGTCATTCAGCCCATCATGTCCACTCTGCCATTCAATCATGGCTGACCTATCTCTCCCTCCTAACCTCATTCTCATGCCTTCTCCTCACAGCCCCTGACATTTTTTACCACGGAAGGGAGGCCAAGTCAGTTGATATTTTTAAGGCAGTGATAGATAGATAGATAGATTTTTGATTAGTACAGGTGTCAGGGGTTATGGGGAGAAGGCAGGAGAATGGGGTTCGGAGGGAGAGATAGATCAGCCACGATTGAATGGAGTATGGGCCGAATGGCCTAATGGCCTGATTCTGATGGGCCGAATGGCCTAATTCTGCTCCTATCACTCAAGACCCTACATAGTTTGATGGCAGGGAAGCAATCATTTTGTTTTAGCCAGGGCAGATGAGCTTCTAGCGAGCTAACGGACATCCACACTTCAGTAGAAGTTGCGATCACTGTCGTACACAGCATTGTACACACACACACACACACCAAAATCCTATACTTCCAGCAGCAGAAGTCCACAGGAAGTGGAGGGCAGAGATGTGTGGTGCGTCCGTCACCGTTCCCGTCGGAAACCGGCACCACTGCGTCGCTAATGTTTTCAACAATGATGATGATGCCATGCACCAGTAAGTCCTGCCCTAGAGCCAGTGTGGCATTCCAGGAAACTAACTCTGTGGCCTTGCAGCAAGTTACACTTGGTCAACTTCCACTGCGGTCAGGTCCCAGTAACAAGACATGAACTGGAGTGAGCTCATTTACCACGGCGGCCAGTGGCCGGAACGCTGCACACAGCAGCACATTCCTTCTTAGCGCCCTCACCACCCTGCACTTCACTTCTCCCATCTCAAGAAATGTTAGTTTGTAGTTTGAGAGATACAGAGTGGAAACAAGCCCTTTGACCCACCGAGTCCGCGCCGACCAGCGATCATCTGAACTTTAATCCCATCCTACACACACGCACACACACACACACGGGACAAATTACAGAGCACCAGAGAAAACCCAGGCAGTCACGGGGAGGAGAACGTGCAAACTCCTTACAGACAGCGGCCGTAGTCAGGATCATAGTCAATGGCCAAGTAGACTTGAAGGAGCTAATGTCCTACCTAGAACTGATGAACTCGTGAAGTTTAGAAGGATGAGGGGGGACCTCATTGAAACTTACCGAATAGTGAAAGGCCTGGATAGAGTGGATGTGGAGAGGATGTTTCCACTAGTGGGAGAGTCTAAGACCAGAGGCCCCAGCCTCAGAATAAAAGGACGTTCCATTGGGAAGGAGATGAGGAGGAATTTCTTAAGTCAGAGGTGGTGGATCTGTGTTCATTGCCAGAGGAGGCTGTGGAGGCCGTCAATCACACATTTTAAAGGCTGAGATAGTAATATTCTTGATTAGTACGGGTGTCAGGGGTTATGGGGAGAAGGCAGGAGAATGGGGTTGAGATGGAAAGAGATCAGTCATGGTTGAATGGTGGAGTGGACTTGATGGGCTGAATGGCCTAATTTGGCTCCTGGAACCTATGGAGAGTGGGCATCTGTAAAGAGAATAATGTACTCCAGTGCTCTATAATCCGCTCAGTACAATGACATTTACATTATGTATACAAGCCATATGATTATTATAGAAAATTACAGGCAACAGAAAGTCATATTAATGGGAAAAATACCTTAATTATTAGAGGAAATAAAATGATAAGTTCCTCGCTTGCATGTCAATTTAAATTGCAATCATTTTTCACTGCTAATTGTTCTCCTGAAGATACAGACTTTTGCTGGATTACTTGCTCTTGTATGTTGTGTAGTTTAGTTTATTGTCACATGTAACGAGGTACAATGAAAAGTTTTTGTTGCGTGCTAACCAGTCAGCGGAAAGACAACACATGATTACAATCAAGCCGCCCACAGTGTACAGATGCATGATATGGGGAATAACATTTAGTTCAAGGTAAAGCCAGTAAAGGCTGATCAAAGATAGTCTGAGGGTCTCCAATGAGGTAGATAGTAGTTCAGGACTGCTCTCTGGTTGTGGTAGGATGATTCAGTTGTCTGATAACAGCTGGGAAGAAACTGTCCCTGAATCTGGAGGTGTGCGTTTTCACACTTCTGTACCTCTTGCCTGATGGGAGAGGGGAGAGGGGAGAAGGGGAGAAGAGGGAGTGACCTCTGTTAGATCACCTCAACCCTTATTCTTCGGATTGGAAACCTAAACATGATTGGCGTCAAACTAGACCTCAAGTCCAGTCAAGACCTCTCCACATTGACAGTTACATTACAGTCTAGGGTACACAAAAAGCTGGAGAAACTCAGCGGGTGCAGCAGCATCTAAGGAGCGAAGGAGATAGGCGATGTTTCGGGTCGAGACCCTTCATGTTACAGTTGTATAAGATTTTGGTGTGGCCACTTTTAGAGTATTGTGTTCAGCTTTGGTCACCGTGTTTGAGGAAAGATGTTGTTAAACTGGAAAAGGTGCACAGGAGATTTACGAGAATGTTGCCAGAACTCGAGAGCCTGAGCTGTCGGGAGAGGTTGAGCAAGCCGGGACTCTATTCCTTGGAGCGCAGGAGGATGAGGGGTGATTGTATAGAGGTGTACAAAATCATGAGCGGAATAGATCTGGTAAATGTCCAGAGTAGGTGTATCGAGAACCAGAGGACATAGGTTAAGGGTGAGGTGGGGGGAAGATTTAATAGGAACCCGAGGGGTTACATTTTCACTCAGAGGGTGGTGGTTGTATGGAACAAGCTGCCGGAGGAGGTAGTTGAGGCATAGATATCCCAACGTTTAAGAAACATTTAGTCAGGTACATATAGACGGATAGGAAGGTTTAGTGGGATATGGGGCAAATGCAGGCAGGTGGGATTAGTGCAAATGGGACATGTTGATCGGTGTGGGCAAGTTGGGCTTGTTTCCACACTGTAATACGCAATGACTATTTCTTGCCAAATCGCAGCCTTTTCATGCCAGGAGTGTGCACAACAAGGATCGATCATCAGTGCCCAAAGACAGAACCCTATTGCTACGCTCTGAAGCCAAACCCAAAGAGCATTACCCAACAGTATTGCCGCTCAAAATCGCGGTACTATTTTATACTTTAATACAGCACAGAAGCAGGCCTTTGGCCCACTGAGTACCAGCCGACTAGCGATCCACATATACTAGCACTATCTTACACACCAGGGGCCCGTTGACCGACAAACCCACACAGCTTTGGGATGTGGGAGGAAACCGGAGAACCCAGAGTAAACCCACGCGGTCACGGGGAAAACATGCAAACTCCACTTGGACAGCACACAAGGTCAGGATCGAACCCTAGCGCTGTAAGGCAGCAAATCTACTACTGCGCCACCGTGCCGCCCTATTCGATCAACCCATAGCTGATCACCTTGCTTAAGATTCTCCATAACATGTTTAGTTTAGAGATAAATAAAGGCAACAGGCCCTTTGTCCCACCGAGTCCGCACTGACTATCGAACACCGGTTCACAGCAGGTCTATGCTATCCCACCTTTTCATCCACTCCAAACAAGGGGTTATTAACCCACAAACCTACACGTCTTTGGGATGTGTCAGAAAAGCGGTGCACCCAGAGAAAACCCACGTGGTCACAGGAAGAACACGCAAACTCCACACAGAGAGCCAGGATCAAACGTGGGTCACTGGTGCTGTGAGGCAGCAGTTCTACAACTTAATCTTGACATTCACATCAATCTACCTTGAAGATTGTGCATAGTTTGGTCTTGAGACCAGGCATAAATGTCACTCCACCTTGATATTAAATTACCAATCCCTATCCTGAAAATTCAACTCGAGGATGCAGTAAAATCAACAATACTGTCCAACAAAGAACAATATACGTTGTTGCCTTCGGGATACTGAGTTGGATGATCAGCCATGATCACATTGAATGGCAGTGCAGGCTCGAAGGGCCGAATGGCCTACTCCTGCACTTATTTTTCTATGTTTCTATGTTTCATGTAAAAGAGTAGAAATTCATAAATTAATTCAGAATTGAGGGGAATAATGGCTGAATCTTCCCAGTTGGTAGGTTACCGCACAAATCCAAGCTGAAACGATGCAGAGATATTGTAATTTTACATCAAACTAACATCAGATCCAGTACTAGACCGCGCACGAGCTTACTCACAGTGAATTCCCCAGTAACTGCATCAAACCCCACGTGGATCGTGTGTTCAAAGTCTGAAGGAAGAGAGATCTCTGGACGTTCCTTTTCTTTCTTCTTGTTTGCTGGAGAAAGGAAGGGAGAATTTAGAGACACAGAACTGGCCCCTCGGCCCATCGAGTCTGCTCCAACCAGCGATCAGTCCGACACACTCGGGACAATTTAACCAAGCCAATTAACCTACAAACCTGTACGTCTTTGGAGTGTGGGAGGAAACTGGAGCACCCGGAGAAAACCCACGCGGCCACGGGGAGAACGTACAAACTACTCTAAGATGGACACAAAAACCTGGAGTAACTCAGCGGGCTAGGCTGCATCTCTGGAGAGAAGGAATGGGTGACATTTTGGGTCGTTCCTAGAATAAAGGGGAGGTGATTTAAGACTGAGGCGAGAAAAAACTTTTTCACCCAGGGAGTTGTGAATTTATGGAATTCCCTGCCACAGAGGGCAGTGGAAGCCAAATGACTGGATGGATTTAAGAGTGAGTTAGATAGAGCTCTAGGGGCTAGTGGAGTGAAGGGATATGAGGAGAAGGCAGGCACGGGTTATTGATAGGGGACGATCAGCCATGATCACATAGAATGGCGGTGCTGGCTCGAAGGGCCGAATGGCCTCCTCCTGCATCTATTTTCGATGTTTCTATGTCACGACTCTTCTTGAGACTGAGAGTGGGTGGGGGGGGGAGTCTAGAGATAAGGAAGGGCAAGGTGTGAAGTGCAATCTCTTCTGTTCTGTACTTCTGACAACAAGTGCTTTATGCTTCTGTAATGAATCAATTGTGGATGACTGTTCATGGCAAGCTTGCAATGGCGTAACAGGAACAAATCCTGGCCATTTGAGTCAATATTGTGCTTAAATTAGATAAAGCCCCCCAGAGGGTTAAACTCCCCAATAAATCTGGACCTTTTTTCATTACATCAGGAGAGGGGCCATCACAAATCAATAGTCAAAAGCTATTAACTTGATTCTAACTTCAAGTGACCCTCTCTCTCCATTCCTCCCCCACCCTGTCCTCTGACCAGTCTGACTGTCCTCCTGATTACATTTTATCTTTATATGCCTCGTTGTCACCATCCTCATGCACAACAAAGGCAGGGGATTAGATGGATCAGCCATGATGAATGGCAGAGTAGCCTCGATGGGCCGAATGGCCTAATTCTACTCCTATCACTTAAGAGCTTATGGATCCTTCACAACATAAAGCATCTGACAGCGCCAGAGACCCGGGTTCCATCCTGACTACGGGTGCTGTCTGTACAGAGTTTCTACGTTCTCCCCGTGACCTGCGTGGGTTTTCTCCGGGTGCTCTGGTTTCCTCCCACAATCCAAAGGCCTACAGGTTTGTAGATTAATTGGCTTGGTATAAATATAAATTATCCCCAGTGTGTGTAGGGTGGTGTTGGTGTGCGGGGATCGCTGGTCTGCGCACTGTCTGTAAACTAAACCACAGCTGATCTACTTTGTAAACTGGGTGGAGAGGTTGATACTTTACTCTTGTCTCCTGCTCCTGGGAAAATCGATCGGAGTCGAGCCTTCTTGTTCTTTTCTTCGGGAACCAGAGGGAGCGGCTTCAAGCCGTGGTTGAGGGAGGATGAATCTCGATTGTTGCTGTTCATTCTCAAGGGAGGAGCTGGTGGTTTTTCTTCAGTATCAACACTATCTGACATCTTCAGCAGTCGTCACATATATCTGCGGAGAGAGAGAGGGAGGGGAGAGAGGGAGAGGGGAGAAAGAGAGAGGGAACGGGGAGAGAGGGGACGGGGAGAACACAGCAGGCGTTAATATTTCTATTTTATGGGTTTGCATTATTTACCGAAGCTGCCCTGACGTGAGAAGCTGACATAGGCATAGACGTACAGCGTGGAAACAGGGCCTTTGCTTGTTGAAGTCTCAAGGGCCAGGAGTGTTTTATTGTCATGTGTCCCAGACAGAACAATGAAATTCTTACTTGCAGCAGCACAACACAATATGCAATCATAGTACTCTGCAAACATAATCTACGAGAAAAAAAGTGTGCATGCAAGTACACACACACACACAAATCTATACACATATTTACACTCACGCACATATATATGCATGCACAACACACATATACACACATGCACTGTACACATAAAAAACAAATAATAAGCGCAAAAAGACAAATCCAATGCTCCCAGGACTATGTCGTTCAGAGGTCATTAGTTGCAATGAAGAAGCTGTTCCTGAACCTGCACATTAGTTTTCAGGCTCCTGTACTTTCTTCCCAATGGCAGTGGTGAGATGAGTGCGTGGGCAGGGTGGTGTGGGTCTGTGATGATGCCGGCTGCTGTTTTGAGGCAGCGCCTCCTAGAGATCCCATTGATGGTGGGGAGGCCAGTACCCGTGATGGACCGGGCAGTGTCCACCACGTCGCTTGCAGTCTTCCTCGTTCAAGTTATCAAATTCATGTTGTCTCTCGCAAGCCCTCGTTTCCAACCGTAATAAGACTCTCGGGCTTGAATCATCGACCATCGGCAGTCGGTTGATTTTACTTGCACAAACAAAGAGGTCTCTCAGTCAATGGCTGTGATTACATCTCCAAAGTTTGTTGGCACAACAAGTTATATTTACACAAAGGCAACGACTTGGTGATGCTTCGGCCCAGCTTGCCTACACCGGCCAACATGCCCCAACTCTACTAGTCCCACCTGCCTGCGTCTGGTCCATATCCATCTAAACCTGTCCTATCCACGTTCCTCTCTAAATATGTCTTAAACATTGTGATAGCCCCTGCCTCAACTGCGTAGAAACATAGGAAAATAGGTGCCCGAGTAGGCCATTCAGCCCTTCGAGCCAGCACCGCCATTCAATATGATCATGGCTGATCATCTAAAAGCAGTACCCCGTTCCTGCTTTCTCCCCTTATGGAAACATAGAAACATAGAAATTAGGTGCAGGAGTAGGCCATTCGGCCCTTCGAGCCTACACCGCCATTCAATATGATCGTGGCTGATTATCCCTTGATTCTGTTAGCCTTAAGAGCTATATCTAACTTCCTCATGAAAATATCCAGTGAATTGGCCTCCGCTGCCTTCTGTGGCAGAGAATTCCACAGATTCACAACTCTCTGGGTGAAAAAATATTTCCTCATCTCAGTCCTAAATGGCCTACCCCTGATTCTTAAACTGTGACCCCTGGTTCTGGACTCCCCCAACATCGGGAACATTTTTCCCCGAATCAATCCTGTCGAATCCTTTAAGAATTGTATATGTTTCTATATGATCCCCTCTCATCTTTCTAAATTCCAGTGAGTACAAGCCCAGTCGACCCATTCTTTCATCATATGTCAGTCCCGCCATCACAATAATTAACCCGGTGAACCTACATTGCACTTCCTCAATAGCAATAATGTCCTTCCTCAAATTAGGAGACCAACATTGCATACAATACTCCAGGTGCAGTCTCATCAGTAGGACCTTCTTGCTCCTAAACTCAAATCCTCTCGCAATGAAGGCCACTTCATTGCTTTCTTCACTGTCTGCTGTACCTGCGTGCTTACTTTCAGTGACTGGTGTACAAGCGCACCCAGGTCTCGTTGCACCTCCCCTTTTCCTAATCTGACACCATCCCACGTTCATAACATGTTCATAAGGGAGAGGAGCAGAATGAAGCCATTCGGCCCATCAAGTCTACTCCGCCACTCGACCATGGCTGATCTATCTTTCCCTCACAACCCCGTTCTCCTGCCTTCTCCCCATAATCCGACACCCGCACTAATCACACTACATCCTCCCAGCAGCTCTTTCCATACACTCACCACCCTTTGATCAATGAATAATGATCAAAGATAGTCCAAAACTCTGGGCAAGAGACTCTGCGCGTCTACACGATCTATTCCTCTCATGGTTTTGTACACCTCTAGAAGATCCTCCTGCACTCCACGGAATACAGGAAGATGATCATAAGATCATATTATAGGAGCAGAATTAGGCCATTCGTCCCATCAAGTCGACTCTGTCATTCAATCATGGCTGACCTATCTCTCCCTCCTAACCCCATTCTCCAGCCTTCTGCCCATAACCCCTTATATTTGTACTAATCAGGAATCTATCCAAGGTAGATACAAAATGCATCGCTGGAGAGAAGGAATGGGTGACGTTTCGGGTCGAGACCCTTCTTCAGACTGATGTCAGTCCATCTATCTAAGCCTTAAAAATATCTATTGACTTGGCCTCCACAGCCTTCTGTGGCAAAGAATCTCGCAGATTCACCACCCTCTGATTAAAAAAATTCTTCCTCATCTCCTTCCTAAAAGGTCTAATTCTGAGGCTATGACCCTCTAACAGTGGAAACATCGTGGAAAGGAATGCGTGGGGAAGTCTAAAGGACCTGTCCCACATAGGCGACTGTCGGTGACAGTCCCAGTTGTAGCGGGACGCCGCAAAACCGGCTTCTCTGAACCCACCCTATGACAATGTCCATGACAAACAACCAGCTAGTCGACGTCAAGCTACGACAAGCTACTTCGACACAATTCCTCGCGACCTGGGACGTCCACACCCATGACAATCTTCGCCCACACAGGCGACAACCTACGACAGCCAAAGTCAAGCTATGCCCACCCGCGACAAGAACGACCCTGTCGGCGACAACTGAAGACAATTCAGTCGCCGGTTCCTGTCGCCGGTTGACGTAGGTTGACGTACGTGGTCGCCAATGGAATTCACCAAAGTCAGCCCCCGGCGACAACCAACGTCACCTGGAGTCATCCTGGCGACAGCCTACGACAGCGGCTACGACAGGAGAAGACAGGCAACGTCAAGCCCACTGTTGCCGAAAGGTTTTGAACATTTCAAAATCCAATAGCTACAAGAAAAAAAGTTACGACACTTGAGGAGGCAACTCACGACAATACCGGCGCACCCCGCGACCGTGTGGGGACAGCTTATTCTCCGGCTGTCGTGGAAAAAAATCGCCTAAGTGGGACAGGCCCTTAACAATGAATGAGAAAAATAAAAAGCAGATATTTCCTCTTTGGGAAATTTTCATCCAGTAACTGCTTCAAGCTGAGGGGAAGGTAGACAAAAATGCTGGAGAAACTCAGCGGGTGCGGCAGCATCTATGGAGCAAAGGAAATAGGCAACGTTTCTGGGCCGAAACACTTCTTCATACTGATGCAGGGTGGGGGTGGGGGGGGGGGGGGGTGGGAAGACGAAAGGAAGAGGAGGAGCCCCGGGGCTGAGGGAGAGCTGAGAAGGGGATGAGACAGCAAGGGCTACCGGAAATTGAAGAAGTCAATGTTTATGCCGCTAAGGTGCAGACTGCCCAGGCGGAATACGAGGTGCTGCTCCTCCAACTTGCGGTGTTGCTCACTCTGGCCATGGAGGAGGCCCAGGACAGAAAGGTCGGATTCGGAATGGGAGGGGGAGTTGAAGTGCTGAGCCACCGGGAGATCAGGTTGGTTAATGCAAACCGAGCTGAGGTGTTCGGCGAAACGATCGCCAAGCCTACGCTTGGTCTCACCGATGTAGAGCAGCTGACATCTAGAGCAGCGGATGCAATAGATGAGGTTGGAGGAGGTGCAGGTGAACCTTCGTCGCACCTGGAACGACTGCTTGGGTCCATGAATGGAGTCGAGGGGGGAGGTAAAGCGACAAGTGTAGCATCTCTTGCGGTTGCAAGGGAAAGTGCCCAGGGAGGGGTGGTGCGGGTGGGAAGGGAAGTATTGACCAGGGAGTTACGGAGGGAGCGGTCTTTGCAGAAAGCAGACGGGGGGGGAGATGGGAAGATGTGGCGAGTGGTGGGGTCACGTTGGAGGCGGCAAAAATGACGGAGGACTATTTGTTGTATGTGACGGCCAAAGGTGAGGACTAGGGGAGACTCTGCCTTTGTTGCAAGTGGGGAGGGGGGGGGAGAATGGGAGAATCTAATTCCCATCTAAATTCCAGGGAATACAACCCCAGTCGACCCAGACCAGAACTATTCTAACATTTGCTTTATAACTAGCCGAGACATGTTGGATTGCGTTTCGAGGGCTGCAGGAAGGAGCTCTGAGATTTATTATCTACTTCTCTCCCAGAGAAAGATCTATCATCCTATTCAATCAGTCTACTCTTCTAAATGCCTCTTCCCCTTTGCTCTAACTTTTGCACTTGAGACTGACTTTATTCTACTTAACCATTACCTGATTACCTGAACTGATAGCATGCAAAGCATTTCACTGTACCTCGCTACATGTGACAATATTAAACCAAAACCTGATATAGAAAGAATGAATGAAACTGCACGGTTAAGAAGGAACTGCAGATGCTGGAAAAATCGAAGGTACATAAAAATGCTGGAGAAACTCAGCGGGTGAGGCAGCATCGATGGAGCGAAGGAAATAGGCGCATCACAGACTGATGTGGGGGAGGGAAGAAGAAAGGAAGAGTGGAGACAGTGGGCTGCAGGAGAGCCGGGAAGGGGAGGGAAAAGGGGAGAGTTGGAGGGAAGCGGGAGTCACGGGGGGGGGGGGGGGGGGCAGTGAGAGAGGACGCATCATAGGTGGCGTGCCACAGTGAAATTCTTAGCTTTGCGTACTGCTCGTAAGGTATGCTAATAGTCGCTACATAAAGGGCACCAACAAGGGTACAAAGTATTCAATGCAGTCCCCAATTGTTTCCTCTTTGTTATTCAAACACCTCAGTGTTTTCTCAGCAACCAATGCCCTGGAATATACAATCACCCATTTGTATCTTTCAGGGGGGGGTTGGGGGCTGTAGTATACCAGTCCTGAACTACTATCTACCTCATTGCTGACCCTCGGACTATCTTTGATCGGACTTTTCAAACGTTACCTTGCACTTAACGTTATTCCCTTATCATATATCTGTACACATTAAACAGCTCCATTGTAGTCGTGTATTATCCTCTGGATGCTTTCAAGAGTCAGAGGATATGGGGAGTCAAAGGATATGGGGAGAATACTAATTGGGGATGATCAGCCATGATCACATTGAATGGCAGTGCTGGCTCGAAGGGCCAAATGGTCTACTCCTGCACCTATTGTCTATTGTCTATTGTCTTTCCGCTGACTGGTTAGCACGCAACAAAAATCTTTTCACTGTACCTCAGTACACGTGACAATAAACTAAATTGAATTGAGCAAGAGTTCAGAGAAAGGAGACACTGGAGCAATCTTCTTCGTCTTTGCGGAAAAATCAGAAGAACTGACCTAATAACGTTGATGCATCAGCACCAACAACTCTCCAATGAAATTCTAAATTATAATGTTCTCAAGAAGACACAAAGTGACCAGAAACAGTGTCTGTCCATTGCTTCTGCAGATTAATTTCATTTCGTTTAGTGATACAGCGCGGAAACAGGCCCTTCGGCCCACCAAGACCGGGCCGACCACTGATCCTCGCACATTAACGCTACCCGACACACACTAGGGACAATTTGCATTTATCCAAAGCCAATTAACCTACAAACCTATACGACTGGGAGAAAACCCACGCAGGTCACGAGAAGAACGTACAAACTCCGTACTCCGTACGGACAGCACCCGTAGTCAGGATCTAACCAGGGTCTCTGGCCACCGTGCCTGAGCCGTTGGGTTCCTCAAGAGCTTTGTGTTTTACTCCAGTTTGCAGCACCTGCAGTTTTGTGTGTCTCCACTAGGTGGGATTACGCTGTTGTTTATCCTCTGCCGTATATTTTCACAAGTTCACAAGTTATAGGAGTGGAATTAGGCTGTTCGGCCCATCGAGTCTACTCCATATTCAATCATGGCTGATCTCTGCCTCCTAATCCTATTTTCCTGCCTTCTCCCCATAACCCTTGACACCCGTTCTAATCAAGAATGTGTCTATCTCTGCCTTAATAATATCCACTGACTTGGCCTCCACAGCCCTCTGTGGCAATGAGTTCCACAGATTAACTATCCTCTGACTAAACAAGTTCCTCCTCACCTCCTTTCTAAAAGAGCGACCTTTAATACAGAGGCTGTGCCCTCGGGTCCTAGACTCTCCCACCAGTGGAAACATCCTCTCCACATCCAATCTATCTATGCCTTTCATTATTTTTTTGAGTGATATCGAATTGCATAACTCCAGATGGACACAAAAAGCTGGAGTAGCTCAGCGGGTCAGGCAGCATCTCTGGAGAACAGGAATAGGTGACGTTTTGGGTCGTGACGCTTCATTTTCCTCTCTTATTTTGTGGATGTGGATAATAATGTGCTCTCCCCCTCTCTCTGGCCGCATCCACAAGTTCTCTATTTAATCTCTCTAGTGTTTGCACCAATTACATTTAGACGTTGTTCTTCCTTTATAATTATTGTATGAGTACAAGATCATGAGAAGAATAGATCGGGTAGGTGCACAGAGTCTCTTGCCCAGAGTTGGTGAATCGAGGACCAGAGGACATAGGTTTAAGGTGAAGGGGGAAAGATTTAATAGGAATCTGAGGGGTAACTTTTTCACAAAGAGGGAGGTGGGTGTTTGGAACGAGCATCCAGAGGTGGTAGTTGAAGCTGGGACTATCCCTACGTTTACTAAACAGTTGGGCAGGTACATGGATAGGATGGGTGTGGACGGATATGGACCAAACGCAGGCAGGTGGGACTAGTGTAGCTGGGATGTGTTGGCAAGTTCCATGCTGTATCACTCTATGACCATTATTCACTTGGGAAGGGGGGGAAACTTCCTCAGTTCCATGCTCCACTTCAACCAAAAGATTCACCAACGAACATTAATGCATCCTCGTCTGTGGAGTCATGTTAGCAGAATTAATGTGTACACTTCCTTCCTCTCCAAACACAAAAGGCTTGCCAGCATCTTCACAAAGACCGCCGTCGTTCACGGATTAACTTGTCCATTGTAACGTGGCAAACAACAGTACAAAGGCATTTTTAAACAGGTCTGCTTATCACGGCCACATCAATCTGCCAAATCGTCTCCATTAATATCTCGATAATGGACCGTTGAAGAGCTGGATTGAAACCTCACATTGTCAGTACTGGGTCAGTCATTGTGCAGCTACAGACACAGTAGGCTTTTAAGACACAAGATGCTGCAGTAACTCAGCGGGACAGGCAGCATCTCTGGAGAAAAGGAATGGGTGGCGTTTCGGGTCGAGACCCTTCTTCAGACTGAGATTCAGGGGAGAGGGAAACGAGAGATACATACGGTGATATGGAGAAATGCATAGAACAAATGAATGAAAGATATGCAAAAAAAGTAACGATGACAAAGGGAACAGGCCATTGTTAGCTGTGGGCTGGGTGAAAACGAGTTACAGACAGTGAGACTCAACAATACCACGTTGAAGTTAGAACAATTACTTGGTTGGGGGAGGGATGGAGAGAGAGGGCGTGCAGGGGCTACTTGAAGTTAGAGAAGTCAATGTTCACACCGCTGGGGTGTAAGCTGCCCAAGCGAAATATAAGGTGCTGTTCCGCCAATTTGCGCTGGGCCTCACTCTGACAGTGGAGGAGGCCCAGGACAGAAAGGCCAGTGTGGGAATGGGAGGGGGACCGGGAGATCAGGTAGGCCCAGGCGGATTGAGCAGACCACCCCAGCATCTGCAGTCCCTTCTTACACTGCAGGCTTTTATACTGATGAGGATTTGAATGCATATGCCGTTACCATTGAAAACAGGCTAATAAACTGTACCTGGTCTTCAATGCAACATAACACTCAGTGTTAGAATGAGCAGACCTATATTTACAATCAACATCTGGTACTGCATCTGTAAAGAATTAATCTGCACACTGACAATTAAGAATAGGGGGTGAGCCATTTAGAACAGAGATGAGGGAAAACCTTTTTACCCAGAGAGTTGTGAATCTGTGGAATTCTCTGCCTCAGAAGGCAGTGGAGGCCGATTTTCTGGATGCTTTCAAGAGGGAGTTAGATTTAGCTCTTAAAGATAGAAGAGTCAGGGGATATGGTGAGAAGGCAGGAACGGGGTACAGAATGTGGATCAGCCATGATCACAGTGAATGGTGGTGCTGGCTCGAAGGGCCGAGGAATGGCCTACTCCTGCACCTATTGTCTATTGTCAATTGTCTGTTGTTTAATGGTTTGCACTAATCATTCCTCACACATTTCATTTATTTGGATTGACACAAAAAGCTAAAATAACGGCGGATCAGAGAAGAAGGGCCTCGACCCGAAACGTCACCCATTCCTTCTCTCCAGAGATGCTACCTGTCCTACTGAGTTACTCCAGCTTCATGTGTCTGTCTTTGGTGTAAACCAGCATCTGCAATTCCTTCCTACAACACTAATCTCTTTGGGTTTTGGTTGGTTTGTGGAGGAATTAAATGACGGACCCACCTTTCTTTGTTACATTCTGCATTTTGGTAGCCTGAAGGCGAGTTATCAGGAACATTCTGCCGGGAAAATGGAATGATTACTGCAAATGCTACGCCCAACCTCAACAACAAGACTAGGCAGATGGGGAATTCCGTGTGTTAAACACCCTTTGTCCTGCCCCTTCTCTCTTCCAGCCTTCTCCTGCCCCCTCCACAATCAGTCTGAAGAAGGGTCCCGACCCAAAATGTCACCTGAACATGTTCTCCACAGATGCAGCCTGGCTCGCTGAGTCTCCAGCACTTTTGTGTCTCTTTTTTGTAATCCAGCATGTGCAGTTCCTTGTTCATACAGCGATCAGACCAGTTTCTGTTTATTCATTTATTATATTGTTCACAACGCTCTCTGCATCCAAGCAAAGACGTGCACAGGCAGGTTGATCAACAGAATCAGGTCTGACCAGCAAAGGAACTGGTAGATACAACACCTTATACTTTAGAGATCCAGCACGGAAAAGGCCTTTCGGCCCGCTACAGTTTGCACGGACCAGCGATCACCCCGTACACTAGCACTATCCTATACACACACACACACACACACACACTGGGGACAACTCACAATTTTAACATAGCCAAATAACCTACAAACCTGTTCATCTTTGGAGTGTGGGAGGAAACCGGAGCACCCGGAGAAATTTAATGCGGTCACAATGAGAACGTACAGACCGCACCCGCTGTCAGGATCGAACCCGGGTCTCTGGCGCTGTGAGGCAGCAACTCTACCGCTGCGCCACCGTGTCGCCCCTGCTTGGCAGTAGTATAACTTCAAATGGGCTCTCCGCTTTATACTGCATACCGTGTGGATGGAGAGGATTTTCCACTGTTGGGAGAGTCTAGGACTAGAGGTCGTAGCCTCAGCATTAAAGGACTTTCCTTTAGGAAGGAGATGAGGAGGAATTTCTTTATTCAGAGGATGGTGAATCTGTGGAATTCATTGCCACAGAAGGCTGTGGAGGCCGTCAGAGGATATTTTTAAGGAAGAGACAGATAGATAGATACTTGATTAGTGCAGATGACAATAGACAATAGACATACTAATCAAGAATCTATCTATCCCTGCCAGAGAATCTATCTATCTCTGGTGTTAGGGGCTATGTGGAGAAGGCAGGAGAATGGGTTGAGAGGGAAAGATAGATCAGCCATGATTAAATGGCGGAGTAGACCCAATGGGCCGAATGGCCTAATTCTGCTTCTATCACTGATGAACTTGCTGCCAAGCCATTCATAAACCAACAAATTGCAGATAGCCGGCGAGAGCTAGGCCGAGCTGCATTTATTTTTTATTACAGAATATGAAACTAGAAAAGTAGATCCACAATGCTAACTCCGTGCGCAATCTTGCGAGGATTATAAACGACTCTAATTGCCGAGAGAAACATAACAGGCGAAAAACATGATCAGATATTTATACGGCAATTAAAATCTCAACTTTATTCCTGAAATGCAACATAATCCTCAAGGGAAGCTGAACACAAAACGAAATATTATTTCCATCCCAAAAAAATGAGATATATAATTTCATACCTGCAACATGAAGTCCAAAATAATATAATCTTCTAAATATAACCTTGCTCAGTTCTTTTGTCTAAAAGCGATTGTATTTAAGTGCAAATTATTTGCAGTACACCTTCACTTAGATGGCAGGAAGCAATTAAACTTAGATTAGTGAATCTGGACTCTTCTTTCTTTAAACTGCATAACTCACTGCATTCCTAGTTATTCCGGCTGAAGATGTTACTACTACTTCTGGTGGGCCGAAAGGCCTGTTTCCATGCTGTATCGTTAAACTGAAATTGGTACAGCATGGAAACAAGCCCTTCGGCCCATTGAGTCCACGCCGACCATCGATCACACTAGTTCTATGTTATCCCACTATCATCCACTGCCTACACACTCGGGGCAATTTTACAGAGTGTAATTAACCTACAAACTCACACGCCTTTGGGAAGTGGGAGGACACCAGAGCAAGCAGAATTCATGAATTCTTCAAGTAAGCCGTCAAAAATGTTCACTAATAATGAATGGATTAGAAAATAAATGGAAATAATATTCACAAAATATTAGGCATGGGAGCATTGTGTACATCAAATTCATGTTCAAATGTCACTGGAGCAGATCTAGAAAATGTCACGGCAGATCTATCTTTCCCTCCTAACCCCATTCTCCCGCCTTCTCCCCGTCACCCTACTAATCAAGAATCTGTCAATCTCCACTTTATACCCAATGATGCCCTCCACCGCCACCTGAGGCAATGAATTCCACAGATTCACCACCCTCTGAATAAAGAGATTCTTCCTCATCTTCTTTCTAAAGTTTTGTCCTTTTATTCGGAGGTTGTGGCCTCTGATCCTAGACTCTCCCACTAGTGGAGACATCCTCTCCACGTCCACTCTATCTGGGTCTTTCACTATTCGGTATGATTTAATGAGGCTTCCCCCTCATCCTTCTAAACTCCAGCAAATGAAGGCCCAGTTCAGTCAAACGCTCATCATACGTTAACCCAACCATTCCCAGGATCATTCTCGTAATCCTCCTCAGGACCCTCTCCAGCGCCAGCACATCCTTCCTCAGATATGGGGCCCAAAACTGCTCTCAATAGAAACTACATCAAAGGATTGTAATTCCTATCTCGTAAAGGATTGGACAGGCTAGATGCATGAAAAATGTTCCCCATGTTGGGGGAGCACAGAACCAGGGGTCACAGTTAAAGAATAAGGGGTCGGCCATTTAGGACTGAGATGAGGAAAAGCTTTTTCACCCAGGGAGGTGTGAATTTGTGGAATTCTCTGCCTCAGAAGGCAACGGAGGCCGATTCACTAGATGTTTTCAAGAGAGAGGCAGACTTAGCTCTTTGGGCTAAAGGAATCAAGGTGATATGGGGGAAAAAGCAGTAATGGGGTACTGATATTAGATGATCAGCCATGACCATATAGAATGGCAGTGCTGGTTCGAAGGGCCGAATGGCCTACTCCTGCACATATTTTTCTATGTTTCTATGAATAGGAATGTTGTTCCTGGTTAGAAAAGCATAGATCAAATTTCATCGACACTCCCTAGTCAAATACTCTTTAACGATTAGTTCATTCCAATAAGTTATGATCATGAATTCCTATTGGTTGTGCCAGCATTGGTACCTTTAAGACAGTGAGATACCGCACAAAACAGGCCCTTCGCCCCAGCGAGTCCACAGCGACCAGTGATCACCCCGTACAATAGCATTATCCTACACACAAGGTACAATTTACAATCTTTGCCAAAGCCAATTAACCTACAAACCCGGAGGTCTTTGGGGTGTGGGAGGAAAGCGGAACTCCCGGAGAGAACCCACGGGGAGAACGTACAAACTCCATACAGACAGCACCCGTAGTCAGGATCGAAGCCCGGTCACTGGCGCTGTGAGGCAGTAACTCTATCCCCACACCGCTGAGTGGTCTTAAAGCCCTTTAGCTGTGACAGTGGCAGTTATAGAGGGATACAGCGTGGAAACGGGGCCTTTGGCCCAACTTGCCTACATGTCCCAGTCCCACTTGCCTGCGTTTGGTCCATATCCCTCCAAACCTGTCCCAACCATGTACGTTGGGATAGTCCCAGCCTCAACTACCTCCTCTGGCAGCTTGTTCCATACACACACCACCATTTATGTGAAAAAGTTCCCCCTCAGATTCCTATTAAATCTTTTCCCCTTCACCTTGAACCTATGTCCTCTGGTCTTTGATTCCCCTACTCTGGGCAAGAGACTCTGTGCATCTACCCGATCAGTTCCTCTCACGTCCACATACTTGGAATGAAAGGCCACCTTGGGTTAAATTGAGGCGATCTTGGCAAAGTTCTCCTGGGAACAGGCGTTCTGCTGGCCACAAACCACTGATTATCACCACTGGAGCAAACTTCCTCCCATTCCCCACCTCCTCGAGTCTCAGGTGTCTCAGTCTCGACACCTGATTACATATCTGGAAATTGGGGATTTGCAAGCTATTGCTTCCAACTAAGCTTATTCTCCATTTAAGATGCAGAGCTTCCTGGCAAAGCCAAGACTCTCACTATGTCCGTTCAAACTCAGAACTTTCTTCGTTACCTTTGCTCACACTTGTACTGTTACTCTGTCTGCCAACCTTTACTGACAAGCATATAAAAATCACCCCCAACATCTAAGGCCAATCCTCCATTGACTTAACACAGAAAATAAAAAGGTTTAAATAGTTGCGAATTAATTAATTTCTCTCACCCTGTGGAATATATTATGGCTGTAATTATACTCAGAGCGTTTGCGTCACAGAATCTGAGCCTGAGAGGCATCACAGGGCGGCACAGCGGTAGGGTTGCTGCCTCACGGCGCCAGGGACCAGGGTTCAATCCTGACCACGGGTGCTGTCTGTACGGAGTTTGTATGCTCTCCCCGCGACCGCGTGGGTTTTCTCAGAGATCTCTGGCTTTCTCCCACACTCCAAAGCCACACAGGTTTGTAGGCTAATTGGCTTGGTTAAAAATTGTAAAAAATGGCCCGTGTGTTAGTGTGTGGGGATCGCAAGTCGGCGCGGGCTCGGTGGGCTGAAGGGCCTGTTTACGTGCTGTACCCTCCAAAAATAAACAATCAATGTGGACTTTGTAGAACTAAACCAATGGAATGAGATAAGTGTCCATGCAAAGTGTGGATAAATAAAACATACTTGTGACTATAATGTTCACAGGGCAGTTGGAAGAGGTTGGACGGTGAACACTCTGGCAGATAAGCACACAGGGCGGAATAGCCTAGAGTTGCCGCCTCACAGCCCTGACACCCGGGAACGATTCACATCTCTAGACTTTAGAGATGCAGCATGGAAATAGGCCCTTCTGCCCATCGGGTCCGCGCCCACCAGCGATCACCTCATACACTAGCACTATCACACACACACACACATATATACACACTAGGGACAATTTACAATTTGCAGAAGCCAATTAACCTACAAATCTGCACATCATTGGAGTGTGGGAGGAAACCGGAGCACGCGGAGAAAACCCACGCAGGCCACGGGGAGAACGTACAAACTCCGTAGATCCAAGCAACTGTAGTCAGGATCGAGCCCAGGTCTCTGGCACTGTGAGGCAGCAACTCTACCGCTGTGCCACCCAACTGTGCTTTTGGTGTGGAGTTTGCACGTTCTTCCTGTGACCGCGTGGGTTTTGTCCGGTTTCCTCCCATGTCCCAAAAACGTGCCGGTTCTGAAGCGTAATTGGCCCTCTGTGAAGTATCCCGAGTGTGTAGGATACGAAAGTGGAATAACGTGAAACCAGTGTAAATGGGTGCTCGACGGTCGGTATGGACTTGTTGGGCCAAAAGACCCGTTTCCATGCTTTATTTTTCATTTACCTTCACTAACACCAACCAATGTCGCCATTTTAAGTTGATTTAGACAATGTGCTGTGGGCCAGTATTAATAACAGGCCAGTACATCTGTATAAATATGTAGGAAGGAACTGCAGAAGTTGGTTCACACCAAGGATACAAAATGCTGGAGTAACTCAGCGGGACAGGCAGTATCTCTGGAGAGAAGGAATGGGTGATGTTTCGGGTCGAGTCCTTTCTTCAGACCGAGTCAGGAGAGGGAGACAGAGATTTCACACCTTACTCTTCCTTATCTCTATGTCTCCCTCTCCCCTGACTCTCAGTCTGAAGAAGGGTTTCAACCCAAAACGACACCCATTCCTTTTCTCCAGAGATGCTGCCTGTTTGCTGAGTCACTCCAGCATTTTGTGTCTATCTTCGGCATACTTTGCCAGCTTGGAGGATATAAAATAGTTACATTAGATGTTGCCTTTGTGCTTTGTTTATTAGGCGATTAATAAGCTCTCTTACTGTCATGGACTTGTGTATAACTGCTGAGGTGAACAAAGACAGCTGTGTTTCTGGATGGAATTTAAGCGCGTTGGATTGCTGTCAGATTGACTTGAGGCATAAAGGATGAAAACAGGCCCTTCGGCCCACCGAGTCCGTGCCAACCATCTATCACCCGTTCACACTAATTCCATGTTATCCCGCTTTCTCATCCACTCCCAACACATGGGGGGGGGGGCAATTTACAGAGGGCCACGCAAGCACAGGGAGAACATACAAATGTCTTATAGACAGCACCCTGATGGGTCCTGTCCCACTTAGGTGATTTTTTAGGTGATTAGTTTGTCGCCACATGTTCGCCGGGAGTCGTCTCCTCAGTTGCGCAAAACGTTGTAGCGTCTTTCTGGTCACCGCTAAAGTTTCAACATGTTGAAAAATTTTCGCCGATAGTGGGTTCGACGCCAATGAGCACAGCTTGACTTCTCCTGACGTAGGTTGTCGCTGGTTATTCGGCGGCCTGCAACGACTATAACTGTCGGCAGCAGTTATTTATCCTATCTACCTGCGACCCGACCTTCAAGGGACCATGCACCTGCACTCCTAGATCCTTCTGCTCGACAACACTCCTCAGAGCTCGTCCATTCACTGAGTAGGTCTTTCCCCGATTGGACATCCCAAAATGCAGCACCTCACGTTTCTCTGTATTAAACTCCATCAACCATTCCTCAGCCCACCTGTCCAACCGATCAAGACCCTGCTGCAATTTTGCTTGTGATGTTCCAAGCACATCTGTGCTTATAGCACCTGTGGACCTCCAGTACTACAAGGAGAGAGGAGGGGATCTGGAGACCAGTTCACGAAGGCCCCACGGTGGTGCAGCGGTAGAGTTGCTGCCTTACAGCACCAGAGACCCAGGTTCGATCCTGACTATGGTGCTGAGGGTACGGAGTTTGCACGTCCTCCCCGTGACCTGCGTGGGCTTTCCCCGGGATCTCCGATTTCCTCCCGCACTCCAAAGACGTACAGGCTTGTAGGTTAATTCTCCTTGGTAAAATTGTAAATTGTCCCTAGTGTGTGTAGGATAGCGCTAGTGCATGGGGATCGCAGGTCGGTGCAGGCACGGTGGGCCGAAGGGTTTGGTTCCACACCGTATCTCTAAACTAACCTAAAACTAAGCCAATGCTCCACAGCATCTTGTGCGAGACTTGGTCTACATTGTCCTGAAGATACACAAAAAGCTGGAGTAACTCAGGCAGCGTCTCTGGAGAGAAGGAATGGGTGACACTTCAGGACGAGACAGATTTTAGGCTATAACTTGGCCACCTTGGAGGCTCTTTAGCTCCCGAATGTAGCCTGGAAAATTCTGATCACCACCCAGTCAAGCCCACACTTGCAGTAATGCAGTCTGAAGAAGGGTCTCGACCCGAAACGTCGCCCATCTCCTTCGCTCCTGTTGCACCCGCTGAGTTTCTCCAGCGTTTTGTGTACCCTCGATTCTCCAGCATCTGCAGTTCCTTCTTTAACACAATGCTGTACTACCTCCTTCTTTCATTGGAGTACTAGGCTGGATTACACTGCTGGAAGTCACAATGATCTAATTGAAGGAGATACTGTTAAAGCTATGTTATCAGTAGAGTCACTGAGAGACACAGCAAGTGGCCCAGTAGTAATCTCGCACTCTGACTTGTTAACAAGCCAGTTTGTCTCCAAAGTCATAATTTTATGGATTTATTTTAAAATCATGGTTGAATTATTTGTCTTTTCTTTTAAAAACAGCTGCATTAATATCATACAGTACCAAATTGAAGGATACTTTCATTTTTGGACCAATACTCTTTCAATCCCATTCCTGGAGAACCCTGCCAGTGACTAACTTTCTGTATTAACTTGTCATGTGTAAATGTTTTAATTTTAAAAATACAGCGCAGAAACAGGCCCTTCGGCCTACCAAGTCCATGACGTACAGCGATCACCCCGTACACTAGCAGTATCCTATATACTAGGGACAATTTACAATTTTCCCAAGGCCAATTAACCTCCAAACATTTACTTCAGACTCTAGGTTTTAGATATGCAGCGGGGAAAAAAGGCCCTTTGGCCCATCGAGTCCATGCTGACCAGCAATCTTCCAGTACATTACCATTACCGTGCACACCAAGGACAATTTCAATTTTACCGAAGCCAATTGATGTACAAACCTGCACGTCTTTGTAGTGTGGGAGGAAACCGGAGCACCCGGAGAAAACCCACGCGGTCACGGGGAGAATGTACAAACTCTGTACAGACAGCGCCCGTAGTCAGGATCGAACCCGGGTCTCCGGTGCTGTTAGGGCAGCAACTCTTCCACGATACCACTGTGCCGTAGAATGCCGTAGTTGCATTTAGAATGCTGGGATTCATAAATTATATGGGTTATTTATAAATTGCAACACAAGATTAAGTTATTGACCACAAAACCTACAAGCAACGGGACTGGAAATATACAACAGAGGTTTCCGCTTCTTCTATGTTCTATAGAATAAGCGGAATCCACTTTCGACCAGTAGGAAGACTGACAAAAACCTCCGGGAACTGCACGGAAACCTTGGGTGGGGCGCAAAGTCTCCAGAGGTTTCCGTACAGGTTTCCTAAGTGGGACAGGGGCATTACACCAACCAGAGACGCTGGTTCAATCCTGGGCAGTCTGTACGGAGTTTGTTCGTTCTCCCCATGACTGTGTGGGTTTTCCCCGGGTGCTCTGGTTTCCTCCCACACTCCAAAGACGTGTAGGTTTGTAGGTTAATTAGCTTCTCTTCAAGATCGTCAATTGTCCCGAGTGTGTGTAGGCTAGTACTAATATGTCACTGGTCGACACGAACTTGGAGGGCCGAAGGGTCGCTTTCCATGCCAACTGTCCCGTATTAGCCGGGACATCCCGTATATTGGGCTAAAAATGGTTTGTCCCATACGGCACCGCCCTTGTCCTGTATTTGACCACTACTACTCGGGTCAAGGGGACTGTCAGGTCGGAGCTCTGCGGCCGGCCCTGCCTCACCCGTCCCGACGTAGTGCAGCCCATGGAGTGCAGCAGCAGCAGCGCCTTGCATGTGGCCCCGTCGGTCGGCAGCCCGGCCAGCTGTCCGAACTTCGCTTACCACCGACACCACCACCCCTCCTTCTCACGGCCGATCATCGTGTTCATGAGTTGGATGGGGCGCCGGACGTTGCAGCCCGGGCCAAAACTCCTCAGCTGGCCCTCAGAGGGGTTTTGTGTGCAGTCCAGCACCCAGGCCAACTCATCATTCACCCAGCCACGGCCGAGTCGGTCAACGAATTGCCGTCGGGAATTTGTCCCGTATTTTGACCTTTTGTCCCTTATTTGGGAGTGAGGAAGTTGCCAAACCTGGCCATATCTCCAAAGTAAACTAAACCCTCCCGTCTTTGATATCTCCATACCGGGGAAAGGGGGCCAACTGTCTATCCTATCCAAGCCCAGTTTAACAATTCAAGACCAGTCAATCTTGTCATCAATCATCGATCCTCCTTGAACTGAGGAATCGTACACGCTTCTTAATTTTGCTGCTGATTCCTTTGCCTTCAAAATGTAAGAAAATGCAAGCGGTTTGTGAGCCGTGGCTCTGTAGTACATAGTCACCCCACTACAGTGCCTTTCCCGAGTTAAAGTCATCACACAGCCCATAGTCACTGCTAAGTACTCCATGCCACAGTCAGCCTCCTCTGCTAGTGACATGTTTAGGTTAGAGATACACACCGGACCAGCGATCCCCGCGCACTAACACTACCCTCCACGCTTACATTCCGTCAACACCTGGCGACAAGGTCATGGCACGTAGCGGCCTCATCTGACGCCTGGCAGGACCAAGTTGGGGACCCAGTCCATCAACTCTTCGCACCTCTGCCTTATCTCTTGTGTGTGCCCCAGCTGAGTACTGCGCACCCGTATGGAGTAGAAGCAGACATACTAGCCTGGTAGACATGAGCCTGAACAGCACCTTGCGAACCATCACTGGGTGCCTTCAACCTACTCCAGTCGAGCAGCTCCCTATACTTGCAGGCATTCCGTCTACAGGGATCCAAAGGCAAGCAGCAACTCTGGCACCATCTCGTTGTGCCAAGGACCCAGATCACCTCCTCCATCAGGCTATCAGCAGAGAGCAGAGGCCACCCCGACTGAAGTCCCGTCACCCCTTTGCTCCACATGGAAAACAGCTCCTAGCATCCACCCAGCCAACTGAGACAAAAGCACACTGGATAGCCACCAAGTGGTCACAGGAGTGGAAGGCAACCTCATCTCCATTACACAGCGACATCTCTTCACCAGATAAAAGCTGTCCAGGGTCTGACCTCCCCAGAGGAGCATGGGTGAAGCTCAACAGACTTGGTAATGGAGTTGGGCGTTTCAATGCCAGCGTGTGGAGATGGGGGACTCCACCAGAGCCCAGCCTATGAATGCGGAGCAGAACAACAGACAGCCAACCTTGTCATCTCTGGGTGCCCGCTCTACCACCCACCAAATGGAGCTCAGGGCCTGGCAGACATTGACGCCAACAGAGACAACAACCTGGCTGCTCAACACCCGGCTTGAGATCTAACTATTCCTTTGGTTTATGTTTCCACACTCTCGGGATAATTTACAATTCGTACCGAAGCCAATTAACCTACAAACCTGCACGTCTTTGGAGTGTGGGAGGAAACCGCAAAACCGGCGCAGGTCTCGGGGAGAACGTACAAACTCTGTACAGACAAGCGCCCCGTTAGTCGGGATCGAACCTGGGCCTCTGGCTCGGTGAGGCAGCGACTCTACCGTTGCGCCACCATGCCAACCTCCAGGCAGTAAGGGGTTAATGACCAGAACGCCAATGGAAGCGGTGGCAGAATGTGAGAAGCATTGTTCACGAGGCAGAATGACGTTTGTTTTAAAACAACACAGAATACAACCAGTCAACTAATACTTTGGAATTTGAGCGCTCGCTGGGACTCGAGCAGCACACAACTACTTTGAATAGATTCTTTGTTTAATCAAATGTGAAAGAAAGTAGGCGACAGGCCAGAGGTAGTGCAGAGAGCTCAGAGTATTGGTTTACAGAGCAGCAGTAGCATCCAATTTCATAGCCCTTAGAGTCATGGAGTGACACAGAGAGGAAACAGGCCCTTCCTCCCAGCTTGCCCACACCGACCAACATGTCCCATCTACACTAGTCCCACCTGCCTGCAGGGAAACCGGAGCACCCAGAGAAAACCCACGCAGGTCACAGGGAATCTCATTGAAACATATAAGATTGTTAAGGGCTTGGACACGCTAGAGGCAGGAAACATGTTTCCGATGTTGGGGGAGTGCAGAACCAGGGGCCACAGTTTAAGAATAAGAAGTAAACCATTTAGAACGGAGATGAGGAAACACTTTTTCTCACAGAGAGTGGTGAGTCTGTGGAATTATCTGCCTCAGAGGGCGGTGGAGGCCGGTTCTCTGGATGCTTTCAAGAGAGAGCTAGATATGGTTCTTAAAAATAGCGGAGTCAGGGGATATGGGGAGAAGGCAGGAAAGGGGTACTGATTGTGGATGATCATGTTGAATGGCGGTGCTGGCTCGAAGGGCCGAATGCACCTATCGTCGATTGTTTATTGACTCCATGCGTCTACCCGATCTATTCCTCTCATGATTTTGTACACTAAAGTTGCACCTTCTCACCGAGCGGCAGATTACTCCACACGTCAAATGCGAAATAAATACAAGAAGCAGAAGGGGCAGCTCAGTGGTGGAGTTGCTGACTCACACTGCCAGACACCCGGGTTCGATCCTGACCTTGGGTGCTGTCTGTGTGGAGTCCAACAGTCAGAAGCCCCTTCTCCCAGAATGGAACGTATCATATATTAGACGGCACAACTTTGGCAGGAGGGGGGCAAAGTTTAAAAAGAAGATGCTTGTTTTCACACAGAGAGAGGTGGGTGCCTGGAATACATTGTCAGGGTTGGTGGTGGAGGCAGACTTTTCGACAGACACATGGATACGCAGGGAATGGAGGGATATGGATCTCATGCAGTCAGAAAGGATTTGGTTTAAATTGTGTGATATTAAGGCTAGGTGCCCGTCTGTGGGATCATGGTCCAAGGATTAGTAGGAGGAGGTGCCTGAGAGTTGTCATAGAAACATAGAAATTAGGTGCAGGAGTAGGCCATTCGGCCCTTTGAGCCTGCACCGCCATTCAATATGGTCATGGCTGATCATCCAACTCAGTATCCTGTACCTGCCTTTTCTCTGTACCCTCTGATCGCCTTAGCCACAAGGGCCACATCTAACTCCCTCTTAAATATAGCCAATGAACTGGCCTCAACTACCCTCTGTGGCAGAGAGTTCCAGAGACCCACCACTCTCTGTGTGAAAAAAGTCCTTCTCATCTCTGTCCTAAAGGATTTCCCCCTTATCCTTAAGCTGTGACCCCTTGTCCAGTGTTCTGGACCTCCCCAACATCGGGAGCAATCTTCCTGCATCTAGCCTGTCCAACTCCTTAAGAATTTTGTACGTTTCTATAAGATCCCCTCTCAATCTCCTAAATTCTAGAGAGTGTAAACCGAGTCTATCCAGTCTTTCTTCATAAGACAGTCCTGACATCCCAGGAATCAGTCTGGTGAACCTTCTCTGCACTCCCTCTATGGCAATAATGTCTTTCCTCAGACTTGGAGACCAGAACTGTATGCAATAGAACTTGTCGCCTGGCCTCAGCCCGGTAGAGGTCAGCGCGCCAGACTACTGCGGCACCTCCCTTGTCGGCGGGTTTGATTATCAAGTCGGGGTTGCTGCAGAGTGAGCGGGGGGGCTGTACGTTCATGTTCCCTTATCCCGAGCGTGCAGGTGCTCCATAATGTAGAGCAGGGATGGGCAACCTACGGCCCACGGGCCGAATCCAGCCCGTATCCCGATCATCCGGCCCGCAGGCGTATTTATTCTCAATTCGTTTTTGCAACCTGGGCGCTACAGCCGGTCCCGGGGCACGTAGGTGCATTGAGGACTGCAGAAAACTAATTGAAAAGCATGAAAACTATGTATTTCATGGTCCAATTCTACACGGCCATCGTAGAGGCTGTTCTCACCTTCTCCATCATGGTCTGGTTTGGCTCAGCCACCAAGCACGACACCTGGCGGCTGCAGCGAATCGTCCGATCAGCAGAGAAGGTTATTGGCTGCAACCTTCCCTCCATTGATGAACTGTACACTGCAAGGGCCAGGAAGTGAGCGGGCAAGATCATCACTGGCCCCTCTCACCCTGGTCACAAACTCTTTGAATCACTTCCCTCTGGAACGCAACTCCGGACTGTCAAAGCCAGACATAAAAACAGCTTTTTATGCACAAGTAGTTGCTCTACTCAATAACCAAAAATCTGTAGCCTCCCTTTGATCTGGTATTTTGTTGGTTCACGTGCTTGATCAATGGTGTTTTATCATTAATGTTTTATTATCATTAATGTTTAGTGTTTTCTGAGTCATTCGTAACTGTCACTGTATGTCATGTTGTTACTTGTGGGCGGAGCACCAAGGCAAATTCCTTGTATGTGAATACTTGGCCAATAAACTTACTTACTTATTAGTATGTATTACTGCTACTTACTAATTTAGTTAGTATGTATTATTATTACCTCCATTTATTAACTATGATGATAGATGTGGCCCGCCATCCGTTCACAAACATGGGTCTTGGCCCCAATGCAAAAAAAGTAGCCAACCCCTGGTGTAGTGATTGCTAGTCAGCGCAGACTCAGTGGGCCGAAGAGCCTCTTTCCACACTGAATCTCTAAAGTGAAGTAAATCCCAAAGACTTGCAGGTTAGTATGTTAATTGGCTTCTGTAAAGTGTGCCAAGACATTGGACCAGTGCACGGGGGATTTTTGGTCGGCGTGGACCTGGTGGGCCGAAGGGTCTGTGTCCATGCTGTATCTCTAAACTAAGCGCTAGCAGCAGCACACTGCTAGCGGAGGCACTCTGTGGACTCGGAAGGTGCTTGGTATGTCTGTAGTCTGCTTTGAGGTTGACTTCAAAGCAGTAAGAAACGCAACAACTGCGTACAGTTTTGGTGTCTTAATTTGAGGAAGGACATCCTTGCTATTGAGGCAGGGCAGCGTAGGTTCACGAGGTTAATCCCTGGGACGGCAGGACTGCCATATGAGGAAAGATTGGAAAGACTGGGCTTGTATTCACTGGAATTTAGGATGGGGGGGGGGGGTCTGATAGGAACATATAAAATTATAAAAGGACTCGACAAGCTAGATGCAGGAAAAATGTTCCCAATGTTGGGAGAGACCAGAACCAGGGGCCACAGTCTAAAAATAAAGGGGAGGCCATTTAAAACTGAGATGAGAAAAAAAAATTGCACCCAGAGTCGTGAATTTGTGGAATTCTTTGTCAAATGTCACAGAAGGCAGTGGAGGTCAATTCACTAGATGGATTTAAGAGAGAGTTGGGCTAGCGGAATCAAGGGATATGGGGAGAAGGCAGGCACGGGTTATTGATTGTGGATGATCAGCCATGATTGCAATCAATGGCGGCCTGGATCGAAGGGCCGAATCGCCTCCTCCTGCACCTATGTTTCTAACTAAACCCACTCCTAGTTCCTTAAAGACAAGTACGATTGCTGGAGTTTGCAGCTTTCTGCTCCTATTTATATCTCTGTGGGTTAAAGTTTAGGTTAGTTTTGAGATACAACGCGGAAACAGGCCCTTCCACCCACGGAGTCCGCGCCGACCAGCGATCCCCGCACACTAACACTATCCTACACACACTAGGGATAATGCCGCCCTTTAAACCGGCGTTAAGTATCACGAGGTCCATGCCCAGGACCTCAGGTGAGTAGTACACTCAAACGCCAGGGCCACATTTTAAGCCTGACACGATTTCACTGAGAAATGATCTCCAATTCAATCTACTACAAGCCTCGCCCCATAGGAGGAGGCTGTTTGGTGCATTGAGATTGCAGAAGAAAGGAGCAAGGAGGAACTGCAAATGCTGGTTTGCACACAAGGCCACAATGTGCTGTAGTAACTCAGCGGGTCAGGCAGCATCTCTGGAGAAAAGGAATCGGGGACGTCTTCAGACTGTTTGTTTTCCATCCCCTTTTTGGTTTTAAGATGACTAATTCATCCTTGGATCTTCTCACTGGTTCCTTAAATTGAATTGACCAAGGAGATACTTGGATGGTCCTTGGTTAGTAAATGTTTCGTGATTGAAGAAGGGACTCAACCAGGAACGTGACCTGTCCATGTTCTCCACTAATGCCGAGAGGGCCTGAAATAGCGGGCCGCCGTCATGGGGACTGCGGAAGCCTCAAATAGGCCCCGACCACGGGGTGAACAAGAGGATGAGGAGTGGACTTTGTTGCCTTCCCTCACAGTGAGAACCATTGTGGGGGGATGTTTTTATGTTTTATGTTAGATTCTTCTTAAATGTGGTGTCTTACCTTTATTGGTGTTGCAAATGGCAACTCAAATGTCACTACACCAGAAATGGTGTATATGACAATAAATCTCCTTTGTCTCTGAGTTACTCCAACACTTTGTGTCCATTTCCATAGAAAAATGGATTGGATATATGAAAACTGACCATTGTATTAAAACACAAAAGGACGCAAAGACCTGGAGTAACTCAGCGGGTCAGGCAGCATCTGTGGAGAACATGGATAGGTGACGTTTCACAGAGTGCTGGAGTAACTCAGCGGGTCAGGCAGCATCTGTGGAGAACATGGATAGGTGACGTTTCACAGAGTGCTGGAGTAACTCAGCGGGTCAGGCAGCATCTGTGGAGAACATGGATAGGTGACGTTTCACAGAGTGCTGGAGTAACTCAACGGACCAGGCAGCATCTGTGGAGAACATGGATAGGCGGATAGGCATTCGTCAGACAGAAAGACAAGTCTGAAGAAGGATCCCAACCCAAAATGTCGTCTACCCATGTTCTCCAGAGATACTGGCTGACCCGTTGAGTTACTCCAGTACTTTGTGTCCTTTTAAGTATTAACCAGCATCTGCAGTTCTTTGTTTCTGCAATGTACTTAAAACATTGAAAAAACAGATTTAAAAAAAAAATTGGCTGCAACAGTTAATTATATGACAACAGAACCAAATAAAAATGGAAAATTTACAATAGTCCATTGTAAAACAGCAATGAATGATCGAGTTTCTAATCCATTTTACTTCACTGTATTAAGACAGTGCAGTATTAATCCTGTTCTCCCCATCCTCCAAATAAACTCCATGGCACAGCGAGCTCGGGCTGCCTGACGAATGCCTCTGGCAAACTGCTGATGTGTTCAGTCTGACAAGGTGTCTCTTTCTATTAATTTCAAAGGAAAGTGAATGCAAAGTGATCTCTGCAGTTCTGGTCAAAGCCTGCCTGCAAAACTAGACTGACGATTGGGGCCATTCAGCAAAGATAAACTGGGAGAGATTGCGGCGGAGAGAAATAATTGATCATGGAATCAGAGAAAATAGGTGCAGGAGGAGGCCAATCGCCTTTTCGAGACAGCACTGCCTCTAGGAATGTGTAATAACTCAGAATCCATACACGAGTATGTTATTCCTTTAAAAATACATACAGAGCTCAAATATATAGGTGTTGCAAACTCAAGCTCAATGCCGAATCTGACTAGCAGCTGGACTAGCCGGCTGGATAATATGAGAAACTCAACCAGATAGCTGTTTGTATGTACAGTGGTAAGCAGTAAAACCTGGCATGGATCAGGTCAACTAGTACTGATCTACACCGCCATTCAACATGATCATGGCTGATCGTCCAGAATCAGTACCCCGTTCCTGCTTTCACCTCACATCCCTTGATTCCCTAAGCCCTAAGAGCTAAATCTAACCCTCTCTTGAAAACATCCAGTCAATTGGCCTCCACTGCCTTCCATGGCGGAGAATTCCAGATTCACGACTATCTGGACGAAAACGTTTTTACTCATCTCAGTCCTAAATGGCCGACCCCTTATTCTTATAGAGGCACGCAGTACAGAATGCTCACAAGTTATCAGAGTTGAATAAGGCCATTCGGCCCATCGAGTCCACTCCGCTATTCAATCATGGCTGATATGTGCCTCCTAATCCCATTTTCCTGCCTTCTCCCCATAACCCTCGACACCCAGTCCAGTCAAGAATTAGTCTATCTCTGCCTTAAAAATATCCACTGACTTGGCCTCCACATCCCTCTGTGGCAATGAGTTCCACAGATTAACTGCCCTCTGACTGAAGAAGTTCCTCCTCACCTCCCGCCAATTTGACGGTTTCCACTGAAGATGGTCACAAAATGCTGGAGTAACTCAGCGGGACAGGCTGCATCTCGGGATAGGAGGAATGGGCGATGTTTTGGGTCGAGACCTTCAGACTGAGAGTCAGGGGAGAAGGAGACACAGAGATAAGGAAGTGTAAGGAATGAAAACGAGACATGAAAGGGGAAGGAAAATGTAGAATGGAACATTGTTAGCTGGAGAGGGTGATATCAAAGCATACAGAGAGAAAATGTAATCAGGTGGGGCAGTCAGACTGGTCAGAGAGGTTCCAGCAGGGAGGAACAGCACTTCATATCTCACTGGGGCAGCTTACAACCTAGAGGCATGAATATTGATTTCAACTTCAAGTAACCCTTGCACCCCCCTCTCTTTCTCTCTCTCCCCATCCCTCCCCCTTCCCAGTCTCCAAGCAATCACATGACACACACACACACAAAATCATTTTAATGAGCTGTGGTTTATCATTTTACAAGCAAAAAAAAGGGATGTTTCATTAAACCTCCTATGACTTGAAGATTCATTCTGAATGGTCTGTGCACTTTCATTTCCATGCCAAACATGAACTGCCAGTAATTCACACACAAAAAAAAGACATTTTAGTTTAGTTGAGAGATACAGTATCGTAGTAGACTGCTTGACATGGAACCATCCACGTTTAATTCCTGGATAACTTGTTCATGGAGGTTCTGGATTTCCGCTATTCCGAGTTTAGTTAGTTTTGAGGTACAGCAAGGTCAATAGACAATAGTTGCAGGAGTAGGCCATTCGGCCTCTCGAGCCAGCACTGCCATTCCCTGTGATCATGGCTGATCATCCACAATCAGTTCCCTGTTCCTGCCTTCTCCCCATATCCCCTGACTCCGCTATCTTTAAGAGCTCTGTCTAGCTCTCTCTTGAAAGTATCCAGAGAACAGGCTTCTACCGCCCTCTGAGCCAGAGAATTCCGCAGACTCACAACTCTCTGTGTGAAAAAGTTTTATCCTCATCTCCGTTCTAAATGGCTTACCCCTTATTCTGAAACTGTGGCCCCAGGTTCTGGACTCCCCCAATATCGGGAACATGTTTCCAGCCTCTAGCGTGTCCAAATCCTTAATAATCTTATATGTTTCAATAAGATCCCCTCTCATCCTTCTAAATTCCATAGTATACAAGCCCAGCCGCTCCATTCTATCAACATATGACAGACCCGCCATCCTGAGAATTAAGCTGGAGAACCAGAGGGTCTCAGCTTGAAACATCGCCTATGCATGTTCTCCTGAGATGCTGCCTGACATGCCGAGCTATACCAGTACTGTGTGTCCTTGGGTGGAAACAGGCCCTTTGGCCCTCAGAGTCCATGGCGACCATCGACCACCCGTTCACACTGGTTCTACATTATCCCACATTCCCCCATCCGTTCCCTACAGGACCTTTATACAGAGGCCCATTCAACCTATAAACCCGCACGTCTTTGGGATGTCCGAGGAAACCGGAGCACCCGGAGGAAACCCACGCGCTCACAGGGAGAACGTACAAACTCCACACAGACAGCACCTGGGGTCGGGATCGAACCCAGGTCTCTGGCGCTGTGAGGCAGTGGTTCTTCCGCTGCCGTGTCCACAAAGTTTAGTTAATCTATGATACTTGCAAATCACACTGGGGGAAAAAAAATCTATTAAAAACATTTTAAGAACACTTGCATTTGGCTGTGTAGGAGGATTATTGCAGCTTTAAATCATGCAAAGAATATATTTTTTAATGTTTGTATTGTCAGAGAATATTTACGGCTGGAACAAAGTCAAAACAACTGAAGCACAAAGCTACAAATAATGAGGAGAACACCATTCATTGTTAGCTCTCACTGCCAAAGCCAATGAGACTAGTTTGGAGAAGGGTTCCTACATGATGAGGGGGCACCTCATTGAGATGTACCCAATATGTTAAAGGCCTGGATAGAGTGGATGTAGAGAGGATGTTTCCACTAGTGGGCGAGTCTCAGACCAGAGGCCGGATCCTCAGAATTAAAGGACGTAACTTCAGAAAACTGGTGGTGGAAATCTGTGGAATTCATTGCTTCAGCAGGCGGTGGGGACCAAGTCAATGGGTATTTTGTAAGATGGAGATTGATAGAATCTTGATTAGTACGCGTGTCAGGGTTTATGGAGAGAAGGCAGGAGAATGGGGTTGGGAGGGAAAGATAGATCAGCCATGATTGAATGGATGGGCCGAATGGCCTAATTTTCCTCCTACCACTTATGAACATGAACGGCACCTATCCATGTTCTCCAGGGATGCCGCCCAACCTGCCCAGTTACTCCAATTTAGTTTAGTTTATTGTCACTTGCACAGTGAATAACTTTAGTTGCAGTCTAACCAGTTGGTGGAAAGACAATACATGATTACAATCGAGCTGTCAACAGTGTGCAGCTACATGATAAAAGGAATAACGATAAAGTCCAGTACGTCCAATTAAAGATAGTCCGAGGGTCTCCAATGAGGTAGACAGTAGCTCAGGACTGCTCTCCAGTTATAGATAGATGGCTCAGATGCCTGAGGATAGCTGGGAGGAAACTAGTTCTTCATGTCTCCTTTTTGTCAATCAGCATCTGCAGCTCCTTGTTTCTATGAGATGAGAAGTTTCATATGCAAACTGGAAGAGTGGAATGGAAATGGTTAATCCTAAGCAAAACTAAAGTGCCAGACTTGGCTTAACACTGGCACTCTCACATCGGAGTTAGAAGGTCATGGCTTTAACTCCAGTTCCAGCAGCCAAGTTGTGAAAGGCCTGGATAGAGTGGATGTGGAGAAGATGTTTCCACCAGTGGGTAAATCTAGGGCCAGAGGTCACAGCCTCAGAATGAAAAGAGGTTCCTTTGGAATGGAGATGAGGAGGAATTTCTTCAGTCAGAGGGTGGTGAATCTGTGGAGTTCATTGCCACAGAAGGCTGCGGAGGCCGTTAACAGGTAATTTTAAGGCAGAGATAGATCAGATTGTTGATTAGTACGGGCGTCAGGGGTTATGGTGACAAGACCGGAGAATGGGGTTGAGGACAGAGAGGTAGATCAGCCACGAGTGAATAGCGGAGTCGCCTAATTCTGCCCCGATCACTTGTAAAATTATGAACTTATCACTTGTCAGACACTTCAGTACCTTCATAACTTTCATAAATATCTCTAAAATAAACCACTGGAGGATGTTCTACAACAAGGCCCTCTTGATTACACAATGAACCAGGGCCCTGGTAGCTTCCATAACTGGAACATATAAAAGACAGCGGGTTTATCTAACACCCTGACCAATATTTATCTCTTGAAACAACGTCAGCAAACAATAAAATTAGCTACATTTTATAGACAATAGACAATAGTTGCAGGAGTAGGCCATTCGGCCCTTCGAGCCAGCACCGCCATTCAATGTGCTCACGGCTGATCATCCCCAATCAGTACCCCGTTCCTGCCTTCACCCCATATGCCCTGACTCCGCTATCTTTAAGAGCCCTATCTAACTCTCTCTTGAAAGCATCCAGAGAACCGGCCACCACTGCCTTTCCTGTTGTGGCAGCTTTACTGATGGACTTGCACAACAGCTGAAACTGCAAAGGGTGCAAAAAAAAAGATTGACGTGAATAGACACAGAATGCTGGAGTTACTCAGCGGGACAGGCAGCATTTCTGGAGAGAAGGTGTCGGAAGGAACTGCAGACTCTGGTTTAGACCGAAGAAGGGTCTCAACCCGAAACGTCACCCATTCTTCCCCACCCCCCCCCCCCCCCCCCCTTAGAGTGGATGTACTCCATAAACCCTGACACGCGTACTAATCAAGATTCTATCAATCTCCATCTTACAAAATACCCATTGACTTGGTCCCCACCGCCTGCTGAAGCAATGAATTCCACAGATTTCCACCACCAGTTTTCTGAAGTTACGTCCTTTAATTCTGAGGATCCGGCCTCTGGTCTGAGACTCGCCCACTAGTGGAAACATCCTCTCTACATCCACTCTAAGGTTCCATGTAAGGTTCCATTTGGAAAACGTAATTCCTCGCATTAGTATCGTCGTCTATAATTTTGGGAGTGAAAGCCGCTGACATTTGTTTAGTTAGTTCAATTGAGTTTAGTTTATTGTCACGTGTACCGAGGTACAGTGAAAAGCTTTTGCTGCGCGCTACCAAGTCAGCGGAAAGACAATACACGATTACAATCCAGCCATTCACAATGTCCAGATACATGATAAGGGAATAACGTTTAGTGCAAGGTAAAGTCCGATCAAGGATAGTCCGAGGGTCACCAATGAGGTAGATAGTAGTTCAGCACTGCTCTCCGGTTGTGGTAGGATGGTTCAGTTACCTGTTACCAGCTGGGAAGAAACTGTCCCTGAATCTGGATGTGTGCGTTTTCACATTTTGCCCGATGGGAGAGGGGAGAAGAGGGCAACCCGTGTAATAAAACCCATTCCTACCTCTTGTGTGTCGTCCCTGGCAAGGGCACAGAGTCAAGCTGGCTTAGAACTCATCATACTGAGAAGCTTTGTCAGCCGTGGAGACACACCCCCCCAAGGCCTAGCCAGCTGTCAAAGCAGCTAAGCAGATTATTAAAAATTAAACAAATGCAAAATTACCAAAACACAAAAAGATTTAAAATCGCTTGAAATATTAAAGATATGCAAATTAACAATTAAACATCAATTATTTTAAACTAATTGGAAATGTCCATGCATAACTATGTCCATGCATTAAGGGCGGCACGGTGGTGCAGCGGTTGAGTTGCTGCCTCACAGTGCCGGTGACCTGGGTTTGATCCTGACTATGGGTGCTGCCTGTACGGAGTTTGCACGTTCTCCCTGTGACTTGCATGGGCTTTCTCCGAGATCTTTGGTTTCCTCCCACACTCCAAAGACGTGCAGGCTTGTAGGTTAACCCACTAGGTATAAATGTAGTCATTGCCCCAAGTGTGTGTAACATAGTGCAAGTGTGCGGGGATCGCTGGTCGGTGCGGACTCAGTGGGCCGAAGGGCCCGTTTCCGTGCTGTAATCTCCAATCTAAACCAGGGCAGGGGTAAGCATGTTCCACCCAACTTCTCCCTCTTTGATCCCTTCCAAAATAGGTATTTTTACCACTATAGACAATAGGTGCAGACAATATATTGTCTATAAAATAGGTATTTTCACCACTAAACACCAAAGTGTTTGTTTACCCAACACTCCAGCATCTGAAGTCTCTCGTGTCTCCATTTCCAATTGCATTGTGGGCTTGGGTTTTATTCCAGATCTTTTAGAAACGGAATCAAGGGATGTGGGGAGTAAGCAGCATTGAACGGTGGTGCTGGCTCAAAGGGCCGAATAGACTACTCCGGCATCTATTTTCAATGCTTTCATGTTTCTATGTAAAAGATACTCAAACATTCAATCGACAAAGATAGACACAAAAAGCTGGATTAACTCAGCGGGACAGGCAACATCTCTGGAGGGAAGGAATGGGTGACGTTTCGGGGACGAGACCCTTCTTCAGGCCCCGATCTGCACTAATATCTATGGTACCTATCATCTCCGCCAGTACCTCTCTCCGCTACTAGAAATGAGTAGAATCATTTCTACTCTGCATTGAAATGATTGGGGCAATGAAGATGTCTCACTAATAAGCTTCTATTGAGGAGTCCAGAACTGGAGCACGGTTGGAAAGAAGTTGGCGTACAATGTCAGGATGTCAAGGCATCCAAAGTCTTGCCTGCTGACATTCGAGCAGTGGGCTTCCTGCCAGTTATGTGAAAATTGCCACTAGTCATAGAGTCAAAGGGCCTTTTTCACACTGTATCGCGAAAGTAAAGTCTGAAGTGCGGTGGGAGTTTATTTTAGAGCTACAGTGCGGAAACAGGCCCTTCTGCCCACCGAGTCCGTGCCCAATACTATCCTGCACACGCTAGGGACATTTTTACATTCACACCCAGCCAACTAACCTACAAACCTGTGCGTCTTTGGAGTGTGGGAGGAAACCAAAGATCGTGGGGAAAACCCACGCAGGTCACGGGGAGAACGTGCAAACTCTGTATAGAGAGCACCCGTAGTCAGGATCGCACCCGGGACTCTGGTGCTTCGGGTTTCACAGAGAGATCTAATCCCCTTCTGTAAAACTATGCTTATTATATACCTATTTTCCTATAGCAAAGTTTATGAAACATTTAGACTGGTAAACAAATAGGACAGGCTTAGAGGGATATGGGCCAAACGCAGGCAGTTGGATGAGTTTAGATGGGACGTGTTGGCCGGTGTGGGCAAGTTGGGCCGAGGTGCCTGTTTTCACGCTGTATCACTCTATAACTCTTGCACTGTACACCAGAGTTACATGGAATATTGGCAACACAACATCTCCAGTACCACGTGTAGAATTGGTTTCCGTACTCAAGGAAGGATGGAAGCTCAGCGGAAGATTTATTGATCCAACTGAGCTGTGAGAGATGCTGGGATCTGGAAAGCAAATCAACTGTTGGAAGAACTCAGCAGGTAAGCGGTACTTGTGGAGGCGGTGAGATGGATGATGTTTTATGTTGAAACTTTTCTTCTGGTCTTTTAGATGCCAAATGAAAAAGACACTTCGAAGTCCAAGTCATACCTTGCTGAAAGTGGCAACACAAGTAGATATGGTGGTAAAGGTGGCGTATGGTATGCTTGCCTTCATTGGTCGGGTCAATGAGTATGAGAGTCAGGAAGTTATGTTGCAGTTCTGGTCGCCCCATTACAGGATAGACACAGAAAGCTGGAGTAACTCAGTCTGAAGAAGGGTCTCGACCCTTCTTTCTCTCCACAGATGCTGCTTGTCCCGCTGAGTTACTCCAGCTTCTTGCGTTTACCTTTGGTTTAAACCAGCATCTGCGGTTCCTTCTTGCACAGGTATTACAGGTACAAGTATTGGAGGCTTTGGAGAGGGTGGTGAATTATGCCTGGGTTAGGGGTGTTACCAACATGGAGAGGTTGGGCAAACCTGGATTGCTTTCCCTAAGAGGCTGGAGGCCTACTGTCAGGGGCGTGCCCATGTGATATCTGGGCTGAAACAGGGACATGCTTACCAGCAAACACTCGCACATGAAAACACAAACCCTCTCTATCTCTCCAGCACACCTCCACACATGAACATTGGCACTGGGCCACGACTCCAGATGGCACCTCCACCCACTGCATCATAAACCAGTTCTATCCAAGACATTCGCTGAAGGACTAAAATTGTTCGCTACCTCGTGGAGGAATTTCTCATTCACCCAAACTCCCCCCCTGATGAGTGTCTTTGTTGACCTTGCCTTAGGATGTTTGATTTTCAAAAAGCTCGTAAGAGGATGTTTCTTCTGATGAGCTCCTTTCTCCACACACACACGTCCGGTTATTGTATCAACTCGACTGCTCCCGCTCTCCAATATCAACTCATTACACCTTGGGATTCAAGTTCATACCACCTTTGTGCTCAACACTGCAGCGAGATCTGGGAGGTGCCATCGGTTTGTCTCTTGTCTACTTGCTGCTTGTGTCTATAGTTTAGTTTAGAGATGCAGCGTGGAGACAGGACCTTCGGCCCACCGAGTCCGCGCCGACCAGCGATCACCCCGTACACTACCCAGGGCTATGAGAGACGCCCACTCAATAGACAATAGCTGCAGGAGTAGGCCATTTGGCCCTTCGAGCCAGCACCGCCATTCAATGTGATCATTCAATGTGATTCACGGCTGATCATCCCCAATCAGTACCCCGTTCCTGCCTTCTCCCCATATCCCGAGCTCTATTTCAATTGACATTTTATAAACGGCAGCTGAAAACCTATCTTTTTAATCAAGCTTTTAACTCTTTACTTCCTTTGTCAATGTTATATTTATATTTCATATTTGTATATAAATCTGTGCTTTTTATGCTATTAACTGCCTTAGTTTTAAATCGATTTTTTTGTTTAGACCAGTGTTTTTTATGAAAAGCACTTTGGGTTTGCATTGGGTTGGGTTGTACGAAAAGTACTATATAAATGAAGTTATTATTTTTATTATTATTATTATAACAAACCTGTACCCTTTGGAGTGTGGGGGGGAAACCGGAGCACCCGGAGAAACGGGAGGACGAGGTTGGAGGAGGTGCAGGTGAAGCCCCATCCTCATGTCTGTGTCTCCCTCTCTTCCCCCCCCCCCCCCCCGAGACTCTCAGTCTGAAGAAGGGTCTCGACCCGAAATGTCACCTTCTCTCCAAGAGATGCCGCTGAGTTTCTCCTGCATTTTGTGTGTGTGTGTGTGTGTGTGTGTGTGTGTGTGTGTGTGTGTGTGTCTATCTTCAGGAGAAACTCCGTACAGCCAAGCAGCCGTGGCCGGGATCGAACCCGGGCCTGCTGTTGCTGTGAGGCAGCTGCTCCACCTCTGCCGTTGGAGTTGGATGATCAGCCATGATCACATTGAATGGCGGTGCAGGCTCGAAGGGCCGAATGGCCTACTCCTGCACCTATTTTCTAGTTTCTATGCACCACCTGTCCCCTCGGACAGGCAAGCGAGCTGGCAGACCATTCACCAACTCATCTGCCACTCAGACAACATCGCCCATTTGCTTTTGATGCATTCCTGCGTGTTTAAAGAGCTCGGCAGGGTTGTTAACGATGGGCTTGCTTGCCGGGGAAACATGAAGCGCAGGAACACAGCAGCAGCAGCAGCCAACAAGATTGTTTTTTAAAAAAGGGGGTGTTCACATCGTTAAAGAGGATTCGCATCCAGTGCAACCAAGCACACGACACCGTGGGCAATCGCAACATTTATGCACACACTCTCATTTCATTAACTATTCAAAAACCCCACTGTGTGATGTGGCACACCATTAAAACCGGCTGTACACTGGTGGAAAAGGCACACAATGAGAGCCTGAACTGTACACATGGCTGGTGAGAGAGAGAGCTTGTGTGTGTGTGTGTGAAGGGGGCAGCATTTCCATAGCATGATTACTGTTTAAAATGTTGATTCCACACTGTTACAGCGAGCAGCCAACTGTCTGTAAGAGACGACAGCAGCAGGTCCAAGAATAACACTGTGTCAAACATGACCATCTAAATGTACTTCCACTCTCCTCCCGGTTAGATGTTTGCCGATTGTGTGCCTCGTTGTCAGCTAACAATGGGCCGTTCCACATTCGCCTTGGACAGCGTTCCCCTTTGATCTGCCGTTTTCGCACCTCGCCCTTCCACGTCTCTACTCTGCGCCTCCCTTCCCTCTCCCCCACCGAGTCTGATGAAGGGCCTCGACCCCAAACGCCACCCATCCCTTCCCTCCAGAGATGCTGCCTGTCCAGCTGAGTGACTCCAGCATTTCTGTGCCAATCTCCAGTGTAAACCAGCATCTGCAGTTCCTTCCTGCACATTTTTTTAAAATGTCTAACAGAGAGGGAAGGGGGGTTAAAAAAAAAAAACGGGTTACTACCTGTCATTTGTGTAATTCCTCATTAATACTGTGCTGGGGATGGGCAGGCTGAGACAAATATGGGCCTGTGTGTGTGTGTGTGTGTGTGTGACTTCCACAACACATCGACTTCCGAGCAACCCAACGACCCCCAGTGCATGCAATAACGAGGCTGAAGCAAACCATAATGCAGTTACCTGTAAATGGTGGGTATGTCTTCCTTGCCATTTTAAACCTCTTCCACCTCCACTGCATAACAAGCTCGTTCCCCCCGCACAGCAGAATACAAAACCGTCAGGGGCGAGGAAGCAGAGAGACAGCTGGCTTTCTTTATCGCTTCCTCTAGCACCGCGATCTTCTCCGGATAAACCGCTCTCCCCCTCCCCTCCAATCCAATCCACTCCCACACACTGGGCAACACCGCTACCGCTTTACCGGCTTCCCCACCAATTGGCTGAACTAAAATTAAAAAAATATCTGGGGAAAGGCAATGGCGTTGTTAATTTTAATCTGATGTCATGCCTCCCAGTGCACCTGCGATAGGCTGCCAAGCTGAGCAGCTGCTCCAGACTGAAGGGCAGTTGTCAGCCGGAGGTATAAAAGCTTTCAGTGCGGTCCTGAATGTGGTGGTTACTGTGGAAACACGGCCAGCCTGTCTCTCCCCCTTTATGTCTCCCTCTGCCCCTCTCCATCTCCCTCCCCCTCTCTGCCTGCCTCTCTGCCTGCCCCGCCCCCTCTCCGCCTGCCTCGCCCCCTCTCCGCCTGCCTCGCCCCCTCTCCGCCTGCCTCGCCCCCTCTCCGCCTGCCTCGCCCCCTCTCCGCCTGCCTCGCCCCCTCTCCGCCTGCCTCGCCCCCTCTCCGCCTGCCTCGCCCCCTCTCCACCTGCCTCGCCCCCTCTCCGCCTGCCTCTCCCCCTCTCCGCCTGCCTCTCCCCCTCTCTGCCTGCCTCTCCCCCTCTCTGCCTGCCTCTCCACCCCCCCCCCGCTCTCTGTCTCTGTCCCTCTGTCTCTGTCTCCCCCTTTGTCTCTCTCCCCCTGTCCCTCTCCCCTCTCTCACTCTCTGTCTCTATGTCTCCCCCCTCTCTGTCTCTGTCTCCCCCCTCTCTGTCTCTGTCTCCCCCCTCTCTGTCTCTGTCCCTCTCCCCTTCTCTGTCCCTCTGTCTCTCTCTCGGTCTCTCTCTCTCTCTCTCAAAATTGTAAATTGCCTCCAGTGTGTGTCGCATAGTGCTAGTGTGCGGGGATCGCTGGTCGCTGGGCCGAAGGGCCTGTTTGCGTGCTGTGTCTCTAAACTAAACTCAAACCAAAACTGAAACTAAACTACTCCAAATGATGGTTAATGAAAAAATGCTGGAGAAACTCAGCGGGTGAGGCAGCATCTATGGAGCGAAGGAAAAGGCGATGTTTCGGATCTCGACTCGAAACGTCACCTTTTCCTTCGCTCCATAGATGCTGCCTCACCCGCTGAGTTTCTCCAGCATTTTTTATCTACCTTCAATTTTTCCAGCATCTGCAGTTCCTTCTTAAACAAATACTCCAAATGCTGCCTCAGAGTCTACTTTGCTATCCAATCATGACAGACCCATCTTTCCCACAAATTCACCACAAATCAGGGTTTGGAATGTCTGGTCATTTTGCACTTTTTCAATAAATCTCTCCCTCCTAATACCATTCTCCTGCCTTCTCCCCGTAACTCCTGATACCCGTACTAATCAAGAATCTGTTCATCTCTTGCCTCAAAAAATACCCAATGACTTTGCCACAGAATTCCACAGATTCACCACCCTCTGACTAAAGAAACTTATCTCCATTCTAAAAGGTACATCCTTTTATTCTGAGGCTGTGGCCTCTGGTCCTAGACTCTCACACCAGTGGAAACATCCTCTCCACATCCACTCTATCCAGGTCCTCTACTCCAAGCCAGAGTGGTGTGCCCATCTGTACTTAAACTACTGACAGGAAGGCATGGGCACCAGGTGCTATCGAGTAACGTGCTCAATAGACTATTTAGCATGTCTGAACCCACATACTAAATCACAAATTGCTGGAGTAACTCAGCGGGTCAGGCAGCATCTCTGGACAAAAAGAATCAAGCCTGTTCTCGGTAGATTTCCGGCCATGTGTGCTTAAATTTAGTTTAGTTTAGAAATACTGCCCTGACTAGAGATCCCCACACATTAACACTAGCCTACACACAGTAGCGACAATTTTTTAATTTATCTACCAGGCCAATTAACCTAGAAACCCACGTCTGTGGGATAATGGGGGAGGCGAAGGAGATAGACTGGGAGTTATAGGATTGTAATGGTCCCATTACTAGAAACATCCTCTCCACATCCATTCTATCTGGGCCTTTAGGCCTTTCATTATCCAGGGAAGTTTCAATGAGATCCCTCTGCCCCCGTTCCCCTTTCAACCGTCCAAATTTCAGCAAGTATAGGCCCAGATTATCTATTTGTTGCTAGAATCATTTTTTATTCAGCGAGCAAATGACAAACCACAATACCGTGTGTGAGAGAAAGCCATGTAATAACGATGTACCTTGCAGCAGAAGACAATACCCACAAACACACACAAGGCCACAGAACACAATTAACTGCAAGGAACACCCTCAAATGTTTACGACAGACAATGCAGATGGCATAACAATTACGAGTAATTAGTTTAATTTACAAATACGGCACAGAAACAGGCCCTTCGGCCCACCGAGTCCACAGAGACCAGCGATCCCCGCACATTAACACTATCCTACACACACTAGTGACAATTTTACATTTCCATCAAGCAAATTAACCTACAAACCCGTACGTCTCTGGAATGTGGGAGGAAACATGGTAAATGGTAGGGAATTGAGGAATGCTGTGGAACAGAGGGATCTAGGAATAACTGTGCATAGTTCCCTGAAGGTGGAATCGCATGTAGATAGGGTGGTAAAGAAAGCTTTTGGTGTGCTGGCCTTTATAAATCAGAGCATTGAATATAGGAGTAGGGAAGAAATGTTAAAATTGTACAAGGCATTGGTAAGACCAATTCTGGAGTATGTACAATTTTGGTCGCCTAATTATAGGATGTCAACAAAATAGAGAGAGTACAGAGGAGATTTACTAGAATGTTGCCTGGGTTCCAGCAACTAAGTTACAGAGAAAAGTTGAACAAGTTAGGTCTTTATTCTTTGGAGCGCAGAAGGTTAAGGGGGGACTTGATTGAGGTCTTTAAAATGATGAAAGGGATAGACAGAGTTGACGTGGACAAGCTTTTCCCATTGAGGGTAGGAAAGATTCAAACAAGAGGGCATGACATGAGAATTAAGGGACAGAAGTTTAGGGGTAACATGAGGGGGAACTTCTTTACTCAGAGAGTGGTGGCTGTGTGGAATGATCTTCCTGCAGAAGTGGTGGAGGCAGGATCGATTTTAATATTTAAAAGTAAAGTGGATAGGTATATGGACGGGAAGGGAATGGAGGGGTATGTTCTGAGTGCAGGTAGATGGGACTAGGGGAAAATAAATGGTCGGCACAGACTGGAAGGGCCGAGAAGGCCTGTTTCCGTGCTGTAATTGTTATATGAAACCGGAGCACCCAGAAAAAACCCACACAAATAATGATCGATTGATGTTTGAGGTTTGGATTTTACATGATCTGCGTTCAGCCACCACCCGAAGACAGGATCGAACCCGGGTCTCCGGCGCTGTAAGGCAGCAACTCTACTGCTGCGCCACCGTTCCGCCCAGGTGCTGCCTAATGTTTTTATGAAGTTAAGAATGAAACAGAGGGAACACCTTCTTCTGCCCATTTTGGAAAGGTTGAATCAACTTGAACAACAGTAACAAACCTCCCATGCACTTTACTTTTTTTATTGACTTAATTAATATTTCTGATAGATGGTGACATGCCCATTCTCTGAGGCTCCCAGTCTCACACGAGAGACGTCAAATAATGGGAAGCTTTACAACGTACACTTCACTGAAGATCTTATTGACATTTCCCTACTTGCATGAAACTAATCAGAGGTGCTTTGACTTTGAGCGAATCAATAAAGGGCGGCACAGTGGCGCAGCAGAAGAGCTATTGCCTTACAGCGCCAGAGACCCGGGTTTGAGCCCGAGTTTGTACATTATCATCGTGACCCGTGTGGGTTTTCTCCAAGATCTTCGGTTTCCTCCCACACCATCGCAGTCGCTGTCTCAAAAAGGCTGGCAGCATCATCAAGGACCCACACCACCCTGGCCACACACTCATCTCCCTGCTACCTTCGGGTAAAGGGTACAGGAGCCTGAAGACTGCAACAACCCAGTTTAGGAATAGCTACTTCCCCACAGCCATCAGGCTATTAAATTTAGCTCGGAACTCTGAACATTAATATCCCTCCATCTGTTATTTGCATTTTATTAATGTATTAATTCATGTGTGTATTTACGTATAGAATTGTAGTAAATGCCTTCTATGTTCTGTTGTGCTATGCAAAGATTTTCATTGTCCTGTCAGGGACACATGACAATAAACTCTTTTGACTTTGACTTTGACACCCGAAAGACGTACAGGTCTGTAATTTAATTGGTTTGGTATAATTGTTTTAAAAAAAAAAAAATTGTACCCAGTGTGTGTACGATTGTGTTAATGGGCCTGTATACGCTGGAGTTTAGAAGGTTGAGGGGGGACCTCATTGAAACGTACAGAATAATGAAAGGATGTTTCCACTGGTGGGAGAGTCTAGGGCCAGAGGTCACAGCCTCAGAATTAAAGGGCGCTCTTTTAGAAAGGAGGTGAGGAGGAACTTCTTTAGTCAGAGGGTGGTGAATCTGTGGAACTCATTGACCCAGGGGGCTGTGGAGGCCAAGTCAGTGAATATTTTTAAGGCAGAGATAGACAAATTCTTGATTAGAACGGGTGGCAAGGGTTATGGGGAGAAGACAGAAAAATGGGATTAGGGGGCAGAGATCAACCATGATTGAATGGCGGAGGGGACTCAATGGGCCGAATGGCCTAATTAAACTACAATAACTTGTGAACTCTAATGCAATTTCAAACACTCAATCTGCTACTGTAGTATTGGATCACACACCGGCAATAAAATATTTTACATTTCAAAGCGCATGTTAAAGTAGCACTCTGCTGTGGAGTGAATGGTTCAGTGGCACTTTATTGTGACATACACCTAGCTACAGTGAAATTCATTTTTGCAGTTCAAGTGTGTTTTATTGTCATGTGTCCCGAACCAGAACAATTTAATTCTCACTTGCAGCAGCACAACAGGTTTGTAAACACTGTGCTCAAAAGACAACAACATTTAGAGTCAGAGTTACACAGCGTGGAAACAGGCCCAATAGACAATAGGTGCAGGGAGGAGGCCATTCGGCCCTTCGAGCCAGCACCGCCATTCAATGTGACCATGGCTGATCATCCACAATCAGTACCCTGTTCCTGCCTTCTCCCCATATCCCCTGACTCCGCTATCTTTAAGAGCCCTATCTAGCTCTCTCTTGAAAGTATCCAGAGAACCGGCCTCCACCACCCTCTGAGGCAGAGAATTCCACAGACTCACAACTCTCTGTGCGAAAATGTGTTTCCTCATCTCCGTTCTAAATGGCTTACTCCTTATTCTTAAACTGTGGCCCCTGGTTCTTGACTCCCCCCAACATCGGGAACATGTTTCCTGCCTCTAGCGTGTCCAAACCCTTAACAATCTTATATGTTTCAATAAGATCCCCTTCGGCACAACTTGCCCACACCGACCAACATGCCCCATCTACACTAGCCCCACCCGTCTACATTTGGCCCATATCCCTCTAAACCCATCCTATCCATGTAACAAGTCTAAATGTCTCTTAAACATTATAAGAGTACCTGCCTCACTACCTCCTCCGGCAACTCGTTCCATACACCCACCCTCCTTTGTGTAAACAGGTTACTCCTCGGGTTCCTATTAAACCTTTCCCCCGTCACCCTGTATCTATGTCCTCTGGTTCTCGATTCCCCTGCTCTGGGCAAAATACTGTGAATACCCTCCCATTTCCTCTCATGGGCCATTCTTTGGAAAGTGAACCAAAATGTCACACACTCGACCAGATGGCATCACGTAAAGTAATACATTAAAAAATTATTGTAAGAGATTAATCCTATTCATTGCTATTTTCCTACCTCCAAAACTATAATGCATGTCTGCAAAAGATTTGAACATTCTAGCTTTTTAAAATTCACAGAGTTTGAAAGATAAAACTGAGTTATGAAAAAAACTGCATCCGTGTGAGGTCACACACGTGACCAGTCGTATTTGACTTCGGACCCTAAACAAACATTGACAGCATAACATATAAAAATTTCCCTTGATAAACTTCGAAGAAAATCATATATACAGTTCAAAACAATATACCCGTAATGCTTTCAAAATTAGAAGAGATATTTTTCGTGTTTGGTCACACACGTGACTAAGATTGGGCCTGCTCTTGTGCACCTCAATAAGATCACCCCTCATCCCCCTGCGCTCCAAGGAATAAAGTCCCAGCCTGCTCAACCTCTCCCTATAAGGTCAGGCCCTCGAAACCTGGCAACATCCTCGTAAAGCTTCCCTGCACCCTTTCCAGTTAACAACCTTTTTCCCGCACCAGGGTGACAAAAACTGAACTCACTACTACTAAATATGGCCTCACCAAATCCTTTTTTTTTTAAAGTTCATAAGTGATAGGAGCAGAATTAAGCCATTCTGCCCATCAAGCCTTATTTATTCAATATTTTGAGACTAGAATATTTGGAACTTTGGAGAAATATTCCATGAGAGTAGGCCGGTACGGGAAACTGAGTTGGATGATCAGCCATGATGATATTGAATGGCGTGCAGGCTCGAAGGGCTGAATGGCCTACTCATGCACCTAATTTCTATGTTTCTATGTGATAGGAGCAGAATTAAGTCATTCTGCCCATCAACTCCGCCATTCAATCAGTGGCTGATCTATCATTCCCTCTCAACCCCATTCTCCTGCCTTCGTTCCATAACCCTGGACACCCTTACCAATCAAAATAACTAATTACTAATTAATAAATAAATATCCCAATACAGTGCAGAAGCAAAACAAAGCCCAAAGTGCCTAGTGCAAAGTCTGCAGGTAGTTTGATGTTTAGTTGGAGTTTGTAGTGTTCAATAGCCTGATGGTTGGTGGGAAGAAGCGGTTTCCGAACCTGGACGTTACAGTTTCAGACTCCTGTACTAAACTCCCAGTTCAGTAACAACATCTGACAACATGGGAGTCCTAGGATTGTACAAGCCCCGAGTACCTACGGCTGGCTATTACCGTAATTCTCCGAGTTTGAATCAAGGGCAAAACTCGGGAGAATTCGTGAGTAACTCCGGAAAGTTGGACACGGGCTTAAGACAGACAAAGAGCTGGAGTAACTCAGCGGGTCAAGCAGAATCTCTGGAGAAAAAGAATAGGTGACGTTTCGGGTCAAGACTTCTTCACACCTTCTTCGGGTCTAGAATAGACGAGAAAGGAATCTCTACCCCACACATCAACATTTCTTACTTTAACTATGCGGACTTTACCTTGCACTAAACGTTATTCCCTTATCATACATCTGTACACTGTGAATGGCTCGATTGTAATCATGTATTGACTTTCCGCTGACTGGTTAGCACGCAACAAAAAGCTTTTCACTGTACCTCGACACACGTGGCAATAAACTAAACTGAACTGAAACTGAATTGTGCTAGAGTCTGAAAAAGGGTCTCGCCCTGAAACGTCACCTAATCCTTTTCTCCAGAGATGCTGCCTGACCCACGGAGTAACTCCAGCGTTTTGTACCGAGGTTTGGAGGTTGGGGCAGATTTGTTAACTTCTGATTTAAATAGTGTCACAGTTGCAATCTAGTCTCTGGGCTAAAATTATTTTGCATGACAATACTCTTGCTTTGCACATCTGTGGATTTTATCTAAAATCCCATCACAACCTGGTTTCGTACATGTCTAGCTGTCGCAGTGTTGATTCACCTTCCATGCAGATGATAGAGTGAGGTTTGTAATTCACAGTGCCTTAGGCCCTGTTTGTGCTCGATCTTTGCTGATATGATGCTTCTACAAGGAAGGAACTGCAGATGCTCTAAAGCAAAGTTAGGCACAAAACGCTGGAGTTACTCCGTGGGTCAGGCAGCATCTCTGGAGAAAAGGATTAGGTGACGTTTCAGGGCGGGAACACGACCAGAGGGAAGGAGTCAATGGGATGAGGGATTATCCTACTTTGAGTAGATCCTACTTGAAGAATGATATGATGCCAAGATGGCACCAGAGCCAGGCGGGCCTCCGCACGCTGGTCCCAGACGCGGATCTGCAATCATTGATTATAATCGCAGCGCTCTTTTAAACCTCTACTCCAACAGCAGCATGTATTACCCTAACTACGCGTATCCCTTTATCCTGTACCTGTACACAGTGGACGGCTTGACTGCCATCACGTATAGTCTTTCCACTGACTGGATAGCACGCAACTAAAGCTTTTCTCTGTATCTCAGTACACGTGACAATAATAAACTAGTCTAGACGAGAGTGGAATCGTCTAGACTAGACAAAACTAGGCTAGACTCAATAGGTCAATGATCTGCTGCATTACAACAGGTTTGCAATTCCACTCTGTGTGAATCACAACTTCACCATCCAGAAGTTCTGGCAGCTTTAGTGTAGTTTAGTTTAGAATTACAGCGCAGAAACAGGCCCTTCGGCTCACCGGGTCCGCACCGACCAGCGATCCCCGCACATTAACACTATCCTACAGACACTGGGGACAATTTTGTTTTTCATTCATACCAAACAAATGAACCTACAAACCTGTAGGTGTGGGAGGAAACCCAAGATCTCAGTGAAAACCCACGCGGGTCACGGGGAGAACGTGCAAACTCCGTACAGACAGCACCCGTAGTCCGATTCAAACCGGGGTGTCTGGCACCGTGTCGTATCCTTTTCTGGAGGATATTCGGCACATGTAACTTAATAACAGCTGGAGAAAGTCGACCTTGATTTTTCCACCAGTCTTGGAGACCAATTTTCTGAATTAGTCCCTGCAGAACCGCTGGGGCCAGCTCGGAGACAGAGGGCATCCAACTCACTGCACGTGGGTGAAAGCAACAAACATCTTACTGCGTGTAGGATGCTGAATGGTGCATTCACCACACACTGTTGGACTGTTTTCATTAATAGAACTGAATACATTTTATTAGCCAAGGAATTTGCCTTGGTGCTTTGCTCGCAAGTTACAACACGATATACAGTAGACAATTAAAAATAAAACATTTATAATTTAAACATGTGAAGAATGAAATAAAATACCAGAACAAAAGGAGGCTACAGACTTTTGGCTGTTATAATATTTATGAAATATTATAGTAAGTCTTTTATTCTTGCATGGGGCGTGGGCATTACTATTGTAACTGGGAAAGTGGAGCACAGCGATCTTATGTGTAGGAAGGAACTGCAGATGCTGGTTTAAACCAAACATACACACAAAAAGCTGGAGTAACTCAGCGAGACAGGCAGCATCTCTGGAAAGAAGGAATGCTGTCTGTGCGGAGTTTGTACGTTCTCCCCGTGACCGCGTGCAAGAGTGGAACTCGCTATCAAAACATGGAGGGGATGGGGGACACCATTTTTTGGCGGCCGCGGGCGCACTCACCCACATCATGTCCCGCCCCCATTGCCTGCTGGCCGACGTATCTCTCGTCCAATCGGCTCCCTCGATCAGCAGTCCCACCTCCACTGTCTCGCGGAAAGCGGAGATTTTAAAATCCGGATGTCCCCCCCCTCTCAAAACATGGAGGGGTGTTTTCCGCCCCTGGCCCGCGTGGCGTTTCTCCAAGATTTTCGGTTTCCTCCCACACTCCAAAGACTTACGGGTTTGTACGTTAATTGGCTTGGCGTAAATGTAAATTGTCCCTCGTGTGTGCAGGTATCGGGATCGCTGGTCAGTGCAGACTCTTTGGTCCGAAGGGCTTGGTTCCACACTATCTCCAAACTAAACTAAAAGCCTTCAACCTCTGTCCTCTGGTCCTCGATTCACCTACTCTGGGTAAGGGACTCTGTGCGTCTACCCGATCTATTCCTCTCATTATGATTTTATACACCTCTATAAGATCACCCATCATCCACCTGCGCTCCAAGGAATAGAGACCCAGCCTACGCAACCTCTCCCTGTAGCTCAGACCCTCTAGTCCTGGCAACGTCCTCGTAAACCTTCTCTGTACCCTTTCCAGCTTGACAACATCTTTCCTATAACATGGTGCCCAGAGGATCCAATTTCAAATATTGCTTTCTCAAGAAGATAATTTCCAAGTGTAAAAGTAATGACGGATGATATTTTCAGGGGAAAACAGATACTAAAAAGGTTTGGCAAATGTGTCACTCTCCTCCCACGAGTGGCAGAGCAACTGCTACACAACGCCTGTAATATGCTCCATTATCCAGTCAACACAAGACATATTGCAGACCACATTATTTTACAGTTAGAATCTGCTACTAACCTTAGACTCGAGAAGATAACACTCTGGGATTCAGGAGAGGAAAGTCTTCAATAAATTTAAAAAATTGAGTCATAATAAAGAATAAGTTGCTTGTACTGTAAAAATGCCGACGTTCATAAGTTTTTTAGAATGAGGCCATTCGGCCCATCAAGTCTACTCCGCTATTCAATCATGGCCGATCTACCTCTCCCTCCCAACCCCATTCTCCTGCCCTCTCCCCGTAACCCCCGATGCCCGCACTAATCAAGAAATCTGATCAAAGACAAGGACTTAGTTCTGCAGTCATACAGCACGGAAACAGGCCCTTCAGCCCAAAATACTCATGCCGACCAAAATGTCCCATCTATGCAAGTCTCACCTGGCCTATATCCCTCTAAACATTGTCCAACATTTTGTGTGCAAAATCAGGAGTGGAATGGATTGGGTAGAAGAGGAGTCTCTTACCCAATGTAGGGGAATCAAGAACCAAAGGACGTTGGATTAAGGTGCGGGTCGGGGGGAAGATTTAATAGGACCCCGAGGGGTAGTTTTTTCACACAAAGGGTGGTGGGTTGTATGGAACGAGCTGCCGGAGGAGGTAGTTGAGGCAAGGACTATTGCAACGTTTAAGAAACATTTGGACAGGTACATGGATAGGACAGGTTTGGAGGGATATGGGCTAAACGCAAGCAGGTGGGACTAGTGTAGCTGGGACAAATTGGGTTGAAGAGGCCATTTCCACGCTGTATGACTCCATCTCCTAAGAAATACCCTCCACAAAGCCTCAAATATCCTTCCTGTAATGGGCGAATGTGGCCTAACCAAAGCAGAAACAGGATTTCCGTCCCATATATATTCAAGGTACTGGCCAGTTACTGATGATCTTTGATGCTTGTTGAACTGGATATTTTAAAAGCTATCAACTTTATTTCCAAATTAAACTGCCAGCATTGAGGCCCACACACTCCAGTATATGGCTAGTGGTGTCGGGGGTTACGGGGAGAAGGCAGGAGAATGGGATAGAGAGGGAAAGATGATTGAATGACAGAGTAGACTTGATAGGCCGAATGGCCTCATTCTACTGCTGGAGGTTATGGAATGTAACCTCCAATGCTCGACAAATGGTGCTTTCGTTGTCAATATGTTTTCAGTTGGGAAAGGGTTTTGCAACTCCTGGCAGCGCACACATCAACCCGGAACATTGAACGATGACCTTGTAGGACCTACCGATGCATTCATGGAAAAGGGTATAAGAAAATTCTCTGAGTGTGATCAGACTTTGCAGTTTTTCAAAGAGCAGTGAGGATGGGTTGAGGTGTGAAAGGCATGATTAGTTTAGACATACCGTGTGGAAACAGGGCCTTCTGGCCCACCGAGTCAGTGCCGACCAGCGATCACCCCGCACACTAGCACTAGCCGACAAACTAGGGACTATTTTAAGTTTTTTTACCGAAGCCAATTAACCTACAATGCTTATGACTCAGAGTATGTGAGGCTATGGTGTAGACTTGATGGGTTAAATGGCCTTATTCTGCTCCTATCACTTATGGACATTACATTAGGCCGAGGTGCCGACCACCAGACCTCTGTAGAGTATTATCTGACCTGGTTGGATAGCAGGCAAAACAAGGCTTTTTACTGTACCTCAGCACACGTGACAATGATACACTTAAACAAGGACTGTATTTTTATCCCTGTCATGGATGAGATTTTATTAGGAAGACAGGTTAAAATATTCAAGGATGTGCTCAAAGCTGTCTTGGATAAATACATCACCAGCAGGTATAAATCTGTGCTCTACAACACTGAGAACTATATTCTGCACGATCTTCCCTTTTGCTCTACCTATTGTATTTGAGTTTGCCTTGATAATATTTACAGAGTCATAGAGTGATACAGCGTGGAAACAGCCCCTTCGGCCCAACTTGCCCACACCGGCCACCATGTCCCAGCTACACTAATCCCACCAGCCCATGTTTGGTCCATATCCCCCCCTCCCCCCAAACCTGTCCTATCCAGTACCTATGTGGATATCATGTACCTACATGGATATCATGCGAAACAAAGCTTTTCACTGTACCTCAGCACATGTGATATTAATAAACCTAAACCCTAATCACTGGTCCACCACAGATCCAAGTTCAGTAGGTGGGTTGAGAGGGATGGCACGGTGACACAGTGGTAGAGTTGCTACCTCACAGCGCCAGAGACCCGGGTTCGATCCCGACTACGGGTGCCGTCTCTACGGAGTTTCTACCTTTTCCCTGCGACCGCATGGATATTCCCCGGGAAAGCAAAAAAAGAACTAACTTGTCATACCAAAGCTATAATCTTTGTTAACGATTATGGGCTTTACAGTGTCAGACCTTAAACGCTTTATCAAATGGGCAGGATGTTCGTACATATGTGGATGATCTCAGTTATAAACTTTGAAAAACTCTCTTGCAAGGGAAGGTTAAGAATGCAAACCAACTTCTATTGAATGCATTAAACCAACACCGACGTCTCAACAGTCAAACAATGATTGGTAAGCACAAAGCCTTTCTGCTGGAAAAACGAGTTATACACATATATATATATATATATGTTTATTGTTCTGTCTGGAACATAAGACAATGAAACACTCCTGACGGGGCGTAATGTCACAGAGCCAGAGAGTTATGCATCTCTGAAACAAGTCTGAACACAAACCTCTGGAGTAAAGGGCCTGTCCCACCAGCATGCAACTCCACGCGATGAGCGCGACCTAACGTGGTCGCTCGAGCCGTCCGGTGTCGCGGGGCCGGTCCCACTTCAATAGCCGGAGCCGTGCGGAATTGTGCGGAGTTCGTCCCGACATCGCACGGGGCTCCGAAAAACTGACCGTGTTCAAAACTTCCGCGCGGCAACGGCTTGTCGGCTCGCAGTCGCCTCGACGCATTACACACCACCCCGACATCGTGCCTCCGTGACCCTCTCTGTGTGTGGCTCCGTGGCCCTCTGTGGGTGTGCCTCTGTGCCCCTCTCTGTGTGCCCCTCTCTGTCCTGGCGAACTTACCTTTAAGACTTCGCTCCAGGTTCGCCTCACTTTGCGCCGCGTTGCGCCACTCACCCGACCTCCGCGCGGCCCTCGCTGCCGGTTTGGTCGCGCTTGCCGCATGCAGGCGCATGCTGGTGGGAACGGCCCTGTACAGGGGATCACCCGACCTCCGCGCGGCCCCCGCTGCCGGTTTGATCACGCTCATCGCATGGAGGTAGGACAGGCCCTTAACTCAGCGCGTCAGGCAGCATCAATGGAGAGAAGGAATGTAACAATTTGGGTCGGGATCCAGCTTCACACCGAGTCTGGGTAAGAAGGAAACTGGAGGTATGATATCGTACAAGCGATGAAGATAGGTGATGTTTCGGGTCGGGACCCTTCTTCAGACTGGACAGTTGACATTTCAGTCCACGACCCAAAACGTCACCCTTCTGTTCTCCAGAGATGCTGAAGGGTCTCTGACTGCAGATGCTGGTTTACACTGAAGATAGACACAAAATGCTGGAACTGCGGGACAGGCGGCATCTCTGGAGAGAAGGAATAGGTGACGTTTCAGGTCGAGACCTTTCTTCAGACTTTTGGTCTTAGACTTAGAAGGACCTAGATCCGAAACATCCATTCCTTCTCTTCAGAGATGGTGCCTGTCCACTGAGTTCCTCCTGCATTTCATGTCTATCTCCAGAGATCCTGCCTGACCCGCTGAACTACTCCAGCACACGAGTGTCTTTTTTGTAAACCAGCACCTGCAGATTCTGCACTGAAACAAGTCTTGCCGCTCAAATAAAAAATGCTGACCATAATATCTTCCTGACCCAAATCCCATTTGGCTGCATTGGGTCCATATTCCGCTCAACTTTTCCTCTTCACTAAATGTCCTGCAAATGTTGTAATTATATCTGCTTCCATCACCTCCTGCCTACTGCTGGGAACAACAAACAGAGGCAGGGCACAAGGATTAGGCAATTGGGTGCCAAGGTTACCCGATACTCCTTTGGAAAAATAAAACTCCTTTCTTTCCCTCTTTGCCGAGGAATGGTTCTCATATTTCCTTCTAACAAAGAAACCGGTTATTCAACGCTTCAGATTTTAGAGACAGAGCGTGGAAACAGGCCTTTCGGCCCATCGAGTTGATACAGCAAGACTACAGGGCGGCAGGGTGGTGCAGCGGTAGAGTTGCAGCACTTGTAGCACCAGAGACAGTGGTTCGATCCCGACTACGGGTGCTGTCTGTACGGAGTTTGTACGTTCTCCTCATGACCTGTGTGGGATTTCTCCAAGATCTTCAGTTTCCTCCCACACTCCAAAGACGTGCAGGTTGCTAGGTTAATTGGCTTGGGTTTGTATACGTGGTCCGAGTGTAAATTGTCGCTAGTATGTGTAGGATAATGTTAATAGACAATAGGTGCAGGAGTAGGCTATTCGGCCCTTCGAGCCAGCACCGTCATTCAATGCGATCATGGCTGATCATCCCCAATCAGTACCCCGTTCCTGCCTTCTCCCCATATCCCCCGACTCCGCTACCTTTAAGAGCCCTATCTAGCTCTCTCTTGAAAGTATCCAGAGAACCAGCCTCCACCGCCCTACGAGGCAGAGAATTCCACGGGGATGGTTGGTACTCGGTGGGCCGAAGGGCCTGTTTCCTGCTATATCTCTAATATAAACTCAACTAAACTGCTGTCGTGCCCTTAAAGCAACAAGGGATTAAACGGATTAAGCACGAGTTTTTGGACAGCAAAAATATCAGAACAAGCATATCACGGAGACACAAGGAAATGCAGATGCTGCTTGACAGAAAAAGACAAAGTGCTGGAGTAATTCACCGGGTCAGGCAGCATCTGTGGAGATCATGGACAGGTGACGTTTTGGGAGTGAAGAATTGTCCCGCCCATTCTCTAGAGATGCTACGTAGAAACAAATAACTGCAGATGCTGGTTTATACCAAAGAATGACACAAAGTGACTCAGCAGGTCAGGTAGCATCCCTGGTGAAAAAGGATGGGTGATATTTTGGGTCGCGACCCTTCCTTGGACTGAAAGTGGATCATGAATGGGCCTACGGGGCAGGTGGCCATTTGTGGCCGGCATGATTGGTTCTGGTCATTTCTCGTCCCCATCTCTTCACCTCTCGCCCCCCCACCCCTCTCCCTACTTTCAGTCTGAAGAAGGGTTCTAACCCAAAACGGTACTACTCCCAGAGATGCCGCCTGATTAGGGTTGCCAACTGTCCCGTATTAGCCGGGACATCCCATTTTTTGGGCTAAGTTGATTTGTCCATACGGTACCGCCCTTGTCCAGTATTTGACTGTTACTACTCGGGTTGAGGGGAATGTCGGGTCAGAGTGCCGCATCCGGCCCCGCCTCACCCGTCCCGACGTAGTGCAGCCCCTGGAGCGCAGCAGCAGCAGTGCCTCACCCGTGGGCCTGTTGGTCGGCAGCCCGGCCAGCTGTCCGACCTTCGTACCTTCGCTTGCCGCCAACACCACCCCCCCTCCTGCTCACGGCCGATCATCGTGCGTGCAGCATAACACAGACCCCAGCTGAGGAGTGTTGGCCCGGGCCGCGCGACATCGCGCGCAAGGTCCGGTGCCCTGGGCCAAAACTCCTCAGCTGGCCCGTCGGCTGGGCTTTGTGTGCAGTCCAGCAGCCGGGCCAACTCTTCATTCACCCAGCCACGGTGAATTCAACGAATTGCCATCGGAAATTTGTCCCTTATTTTGACCGTTTGTCCATTATTTTGGAGTGAGAAAGTTGGCACCTCTGACCCACTGAGCTACTCCAGCATTTGGTGTCTTTAACACGTATATCTTGTTTGCAACGGATTCAAAGTCGTTTACAATGTGCTCCACTTGCCCATATGACAACAACAATTGCCCTGAACTTCGCAGCCAATTATTATCACTATAAAAAATAAATAGTATGAGTGTCAGGGGTTATGGGGAGAATGCAGGAGAATGGCGTTGAGGGAGACAGATAGATCAGCCATGATTGAATGGCAGAGTAGACGATGGGCCGAATGGCCTAATTCTGCTCCTAGAACCTATGAGATGAGATGAATGAACCGTTAATGCTTTCCAGTGAGCAAGACACAAAGTGCTGGAGGAACTCAGCAGGTCAGGCATTGCTGGTATGGGACCCTTCTTCAGAACAAAAGCAGATAGGCTGCTATCCCAATGCCAAAAACCGCAGACACAGGAAATCAAAAAAAGCCAACACCAATTTCGAGAGGGGGAGGGGGAGAGACGGAGAGACGGAGAGACGGAGAGACGACATTTCTAACAGAAGAAACAAATAACTGCAGATGCTGGTTTATACCAAAGATAGACACAAAGTGCTGGAGTAACTCAGCGGGTCAGGCAGCATCTCTGGAGAAAAAGGATCGGTGACGTTCTTCAGTCTGAAGAAGGTTCCCGACCCAAAATATCACCCATCCTTTTTCTCCATCGATGCTGCCTGACCCGCTGGGTTACTCCAGAGCTATGTGTCTGTGTTTGAGAACAGTTAACAGTTCAGGCCTTGGCAAGTCTTGAGAAAATCTGCTGAGTTTTATGTTCATAAATCAAGATAAGTAAATTGTCATCTAATTTTGTCAGTTCAGGCAGTTTCCCAGCACTAAAACTAAATTGCATTCCCAAAACTGTGCTTCAGGGTAATCTCCTATTCATCATAGTACAGAACAGCACAGGAACAGGCCCTTCGGCCCACAATGTCCATGCCATACAAGATGCCAAGTTCAACTCATCTCCTCTGCCTGCACGTGATCCATATCCCTCCATTCTCTTGATATCCACATGCCTATCCAAAAGCCTCTTCGACGCCAGTATCGTATCTGCCTCCACCACCACCCCTGGCAGTGCATTCCAGGCCCCTACCACCTTCTGTGTAAAAGACCTGCCTCATACATCTCCTTTAAACTTTGCCCCCTCACTTCATGCCTGCGGCTCACACTCTGCATAGCCAAGGGTGGCACAGTGGCGCCTCAGTAGAGTTGCTGCCTGAATACGCGTGCTGTCTGTATGGAGTTTGCACGTCCCCCCCCCACCCCCCCCCCCCCGTGACCACGTGGGTTTTCCCCGGGTGATCTGGTCTCCCCCCACACTCCAAAGACCTACAGGTTTGTAGGTTAATTGGCTTCGGTAAAAAATTGTAAATTGTCCCGTGCGTGCGTGCGTGTGTGTTAGTGTTGACGTACGGGGCGATCGCTGGTCGGCGCGGACTAGGTGGGCCGATGGCCCTCTCTTCTGCTCTTTGTCTCCAAAACTGAAAAAACTAAAGTAACACTTGGCGACCACCCAACATTAAGTTGCAAGTTTGCACTGTAGCCTAATTACCCACATACTCCAATTCATCCCATTGCTATTTGACAAGTGAAAGATGTGCAAAACAGGAGGCGATTCGAAAAGCAGCAAGACTGTTTGCCAGAGAATTTGCTTCACAGGTTAGCTGCAGAATTTCATTGCTAATAGATACAACTGGTTAAAACTGCAGTTTTATTACAGCAGATGGGGAAAAAAAAGATGTTTAAGGCTTACTGGCTCAGAAAGTGCTAGTATTTGTTAGTATTTTTCCCCCCAGTTATTGCTGAACGTGATCTAAGATGGAGGGGCGCAGCGGTGGAGTTGCTGCCTCGTGGCGCCAGACACCCGGGTTCGATCCGGACAACCGGCGCTGTCTGTACAGAGTTTGTATGTTCTCCCCTGGGTGGGTTTTCTCCGGGTGCTCCACTTTCCTCCCACATTCAAAAGTTGATTTGTAGGGGCAGAATTAGGCCATTCAGCCCATCAAGTCGACTCCGCCATTCAATCATTCCACATTTCAAAGATGTACAGGGTTGTAGGTCCATTGGCTTTGGTAAAACAATATTGTACATTGTCCCCAGTGTGTAGGATAGTGCTGGTGTACGGGGGTGATCGCTGGTCGGCGCGGACTCGGTGGGTCCATTTCCAGACGGTATCTCTAAACTCCAAACTTATCTAATCAAGTCTTTCACTCCTTGTCTCATAGAGACATAGAAACATAGAAAATAGGTTCAGGAGTAGGCCATTCAGCCCTTCAAGCCTGCACCGCCATTCAATGTGATCATGGCTGATCATCCAACTCAGTATCCCGTACCTGCCTTCTCTCCATACCCCCTGATCCCCTTGGCCACAAGGGCCACATCTAACTCCCTCTTAAATATAGCCAATGAACTGGCCTCAACTACCCTCTGTGGCAGAGAGTTCCAGAGACCCACCACTCTCTGTGTGAAAAAAGTCCTTCGCATCTCGGTCCTAAAGGATATCCCCCTTATCCTTAAGCTGTGACCCCTTGTCCTGGACCTCCCCAACATCGGGAACAATCTTCCTGCATCTAGCCTGTCCAACCCCTTAAGAATTTTGTAAGTTTCTATAAGATCCCCTCTCAATCTCCTAAATTCTAGAGAGTATAAACCGAGTCTATCCAGTCTTTCTTCATAAGACAGTCCTGACATCCCAGGAATCAGTCAGGTGAACCTTCTCTGCACCCCCTCTATGGCAATAATGTCCTTCCTCAGATTTGGAGACCAGAACTGTACGCAATACTCCAGGTGTGGTCTCACCAAGACCCTATACAACTGAAGTAGAACCTCCCTGCTCCTATACTCAAATTCTTTAGCTATGAAAGCTAACGTACCATTCACTTTCTTCACTGCCTGCTTCACCTGCATGCCTACTTTCAATGACTGGTGTACCATGACACCCAGGTCGCACTGCATCTCCCCTTTTCCTAATCGGCCACCATTTACATAATAGTCTGCCTTCCTGTTTTTGCCACCAAAGTGGATAACCTCACATTTATCCATATTATACTGCATCTGCCAAACATTTGCCCACTCACCCAGCCTATCCAAGTCACCTTGCAGTTTCCTAGCATCCTCCTCACAGCTAACACTGCCCCCCAGCTTAGTGTCATCCGCAAACTTGGAGATATTGCCTTCAATTCCCTCATCCAGATCATTAATGTATATTGTAAATAGCTGGGGTCCCAGCACTGAGCCTTGCGGTACCCCACCAGTCAATGCCTGTCATTGTGAAAAGGACCCATTTACTCCTACTCTTTGCTCATCTTCATTGCTCGTCTCATCTTCATTGCTCGTTGAAAAACTGCAAAGTCTGATCATACTCTGAGCATTTTCCTACACCGTTTCCCATCAAAGCATTGGTAGGTCCTTCAAGATCACCGTTTATTGTTACGGGTTGATGTGTGCGCTGCAAGGAGACTCAAAGCACTTTCCCGACTGAAAAGGAGAAGATCACAACTCCAGTAATAAATTGACAACAAAAACACTGTGTGTCCAGTCCCTGGTTATATTCGTAAGTTTTGAATTTTGCCATTCAACCCATCAAGTCTACTTCGCCATTCAGTCATGGCTGATCTATCTTTCCCTCTCAACCCCATTCTCCTGCCTTCTCCCCCTAACCCCCAACACCCGTACTAATCACGAATCTCTCAATCTCTGCCTTAAAAATACCCATTGACTTTGCCTCCACAGTTTTCTGTGTCAATGAATTCCACAGATTCACCATCCTGAGTTAAGAAATTCCTCCTCATCTCCTTTCTAAAGGTACATCATTTTATTCTGATGCTATGCCCTCTGGTTCTGGACTCTCCCACTAGTGGAAACATCCTCTCCACATCCACTCTTTTAATTTTTTGGTAAGTTTCAATGAGGTCCCCTCTCATCACTCTAAACTCAATTTGGAGGCCAATTGACCTACAAACCCACACGGCTTTGGGTTGTGGGAGGAAAGCGCAGCACCTGAAAAAAAATTGCACGCAGGTCACAGGAAGAACATGCAAACTCCACACAAACAGCACCCGAGGTCTGGATTGAACCCGGGTCTCTGGCGCTGCAAGGCAGCAACTCTACCAGCTGCGCCACTATGTCATCCTTTGACGGGATGATATTATCATGAAAATAGGATTCCCATTCATCTATTTTTTCCTAATCTCATACATTAGAATTAATTTTGAAATGCATTTATTGTGAAAAGAGAAATTTTACACACATGGTTCCACTACAGTTATATTTTTTCAGCTCAAATTAGTTTATTGCCACGTGTACTGAGGTACAGTGAAAAGCTTTTGTTGCGTGCTAACCAGTCAGCAAAAAGACAATGCTTGATTACAATCGAGCCATTTACAGTATCTGCTTTTTTGTTGTATATTAAAAACGAAGTGTTAAGTTCAGCTGCGGTCCCATGCCCGCCACATTTATTTTAGTTTAGCGATACAGCGTGGAAATAGGCCCTTCGGCCCACTGAGTCCGTGCCGACCAGCGATCCCCACACATTAACACTATCCTACACACACACTGGGGACAATTACACTTATACCAAGCCAATTACCTTACAAACTTGTACATCTTTGGAGTGTTGGAGGAAAGCAGAGATTCCCACCCAGGTCACGGGGAGAAGGTACAAACTTCGTACAGTCGGCACCCGTAGTCAGGATCAAACCGGGGTCTCCTGCGCTGTAAGGCGGCAACTCTACCGCTGCACCACTGTGCTACTACCTAAAAATAATGTTATGGGATATGTGATATTTATTGTAGAGGGGCAGATGGAGGTTTGGTGCATTGTGTCATCTTCACAGAGCTGCCTCCTACGGGAAAATTGGCAAGTATGGAAATTTGGAAAGGTCAGGACAAAAAAAAAAAAATCACAAAGAGAAATCTTGATGAGTAAGTTTGGCTGGGAAACTGTAAACCCTCACGAACCGGGAAGAGCAGCTTAACCTGTTCATTGCCACCTCCGAGTATACTCGGGACATGGCTGATGGTGATAATTTAAATTGGCAGTGAACAGGTGATGAATAGTTTGGGTCGGTGTACAGAGTCCATCGCCCAGAGTGGGTGAATCAATGGACCAGAGGCCTTTGGTTTAAGGTGAAGGGGAAAATGTTTAATCGCAATCGGAGGGGTAACTCTTCCCACACAGAGGGTGGCGGGTGTATGGAACGAGCTGCCAGAAGAGGTAGTTGAGGCTGGGACTAACCCAACGTTTAAGAAACAGTTAGACAGGTACAGGGATAGGACAGGCTTGGAGGGATGTGGACCAAACGCAGGCAGGTGAGACTAGTGCAGATGGGGCATGTTGGCTGGTGTGGGCGAGTTGGGCCGAAGGGCCTGTTTCCACGCTGTATCACTCGATGATAACAGATTAACCTTACAGTGAGTACATTGTCATTTTCCACAGCACACATTGGAGAAAGACAAATAAAAGGTTTTTTTTCCTCCCTAAAATTAATCCATCTTTCTTTTGTGTGTTTCTCAGAGCTGAAAAATGTTGTTGTCAAATGTGAACACAGTGTGTGTGTGTGTGTGTGTTTGTGTGTGTGTGTGTGTGTGTGTGTGTGTGTGTGTGTGTGTGTGTGTGTTTTTTTTCTTCAGGGCTTCCACAGCCTTCTGGCGCTCGAGAGTTAAAAGGGGAAGCACTTTGTCATGCTAATGTGGCTTTGTGTCGGAGGTTCTGGCGTATGTAACAGGCCGTCGCTGAAACGCTGTTTGTGGTTGCAAGGCTCAGGAACAGGTGCAAGTTCTAGCTCCAAACAGCTGGGATGGGATGGTGGAGAGAGAAGGCAAGCAATTGCCCTGGGTCCAGTCACCATTGTTTAGCCATTTTAAGATGCCACACTCCAACACAGCAGCTTGCTCGGAGGCAGGTGACAAGCCCGATGTATGGGGCGGGGGTCAAAGGGGAAAATGAAGAGGGATGAACATGTATTTATTTATTATTTTTAAATGCAAGCTGTTTTTTTCAGAAAACCCTTTTCAAAGTCCTTTCACATAGTGTAGAAACAAAGAACTGCAGATGGCAGTTTACACCAAAGACAGACACAAACTGCTGCAGTACCTCAGCGGGTCAGGCAGCATCTCTGGAGAAAAAAGGCGGGTGAGGTTTCGGATCGGAACCCTCCTTCAGACTCTGACAAAGGGTGGCGACCCCGAAACATCACCCATCCTTTTCCTCCAGAGATGCTGCCTGACCCACTGAGTTACTCCGACATTTTAAGACCTTTCATATGTTGGTTTCGTTGAATCGGAAGGCTAGACTTCAACAGCTGCAGATTCAGAATAGAGAATATGACATTAATATTACTTTTTTCCTTTTTAAAATACAACTCTCTTTTTCCATTTTTGTAATGTTGGGTCATCTGATTTTACGCTTGCGTTTCGGAACCAAAAAAAGCAAGGGGCCAGAAATGTTCACAGGTATTAATGAAATGCAAATCTCAAGACACCAGTGGTTTTAGCCCAAGGCAAGGCAATGTCCTTACATCTGCAATAAACAACCAAGAAACTATCGGCTCCACTGAGCATTAAATACAATTCACCTGCAAATGGGCTGCTTGCTAAAAAGTGTGGTTCTTGTCATTAACAGGATCGTTACATTATTTTAATTCTCTTTAAACTAGTAAAACACTATCATGTACTATCAGGCAACGTTTAGGAAACATTTATACAGGTACATGGATTGGGTGGGATTGCAGGGATATGGGCCAAACACAGGCAGGTGGGACTAGTGTAGAGATGTCGGTCGGTGTGGACAAATTGGGTCGAAGGCACTGTTTCCACACTGTAAGACTCTATGACTCTGAAAAATGGATTTTAGTATTTCATAAAGGATTGGCACATCACCAATTTGCAATCGTGACGAAGAAACAGTTCTGGTCGCCCTATGACAGGAAGGATGCACAAGTGGTTTTAACAGAATGTCTGGTTTCGAGGACGTTGGCTTCAGGAAGACCATGGAGCGTTTTCTCTGCAGCGCTGGAGAGGGAGGGGAGACCAGAATGATGCCTGGACTAGAGGTTGCTCGCTGCAGAGGGAGGTTGGACAAACTAGATTGTTTTCTCTGCAATGAAGGAGGCGAGGAGACACCAGGGTGAGGTCTGGATTAGTGGCTACAAGGAGAGTTTGGCCAGACTTGGATTGGGGTTGAGGGGAAACCAGAATGATGCCACACTTAGAGGGTATTATCTTTTAATAGGAATCTGAGGTGTAACTTTCTCCACACAAAGGGTGTGACTGAATGGAAGGAGGTAGTTGAAGCAGGGACTATCCCAATGTTTAAGAAGCAGTTAGACAGGTACAGTGGCTTTCAAAAGTTTTCATACCCCTTGAACTTGTCCACATTTTCTCACGTTACAACCACAAACGTAAATGTAGAAAAGTCTGGTGTGCAAAAGTATTCAGCCCCCTTTACTCTGATACCCCTAAATAAAATCCAGTGCAACCAATTGCCTTCAGAAGTCGCCTAATTCGTAAATAGAGTCCACTTGTGTATAATCTAATCTCAGTATAAATACAGCTGTTCTGTGAAGGCCTCAGAGGTTTGTTAGAGAACATTAGTGAACAAACAGCATCATGAAGCCCAAGGAACACACCAGACAGGTCAGGGATAAAGTTGTGGAGAAGTTTAAAGCAAGGTTAGGTTATAAAAAAAATATCCCAAGGTTTGAACATCTCACGGAGCACTCATCCGAAAATGGAAAGAGTATGGTACAACTGCAAACCTACCAAGACATGGCCATCCACCTAAACTGACAGGCCGGGCAAGGAAAGCATTGATCATGGTAACTCTGGAGGAGCTGCAGAGATCCGCAGCTCAGGTGGGAAAATCTGTCCACAGGACAACTATTAGTCGTGCACTCCACAAATCGGGCCTTTATGGCAGAGTGGCAAGAAGAAAGCCATTGTTGAAATAAAGCCATAAGAAGTCCCGTTTGCAGTTTGCCACAAGCCATGTGGGGGACACAGCAAACATGTGGAGGAAGGTGCTCTGGTCTGATGAGACCAAATTGAAGTTTTTGGCCTAAATGCAAAACGCTATGTGTGGCGGAAAACTAACACTGCAAATCACCCTGAACACACCATCCCCACTGTGAAACATGGTGGTGGCAGCATCATGCTGTGGGGATGCTTTTCTTCAGCAGGGACAGGGAAGCTGGTCAGAGTTGATGGGGAGATTGATGGAGCCAAATACAGGGCAATCTTGGAAGAAAACCTTTTAGAGTCTGCAAAAGACTTGAGACTGGGGCGGAGGCTCACCTCCCAGCAGGACAACGACCCTAAACATACAGCCAGAGCTACAATGGAATGATTTAGATCAAAGCATATTAATGTGTTAGAATGGCCCAGTCAAAGTCCAGACCTAAATCCAATTGAGAATCTCTGGCAAGACTTGAAAATTGCTGTTCACAGACGCTCTCCATCCAATCTGACTGAGCTTGAGCTATTTTGCAAAGAAGAATGGGCAAAAATTTCAGTCTCTAGATGTGCAAAGCTGGTAGAGACATACCCCCAAAAGACTTGCAGCTGTAATTGCAGCGAAAGGTGGTTCTACAAAGTATTGACTCGGGGGGGCTGAATACTTTTGCACACCACACTTTTCAGTTTTTTTATTTGTAATAAAATTTGGAAACCATGTATCATTTTCCTTCCACTTCACAATTATGCACCACTTTGTGTTGGTCTATCACATAAAATCCCAATAAAATACATTTACGTTTGTGGTTGTAACGTAACAAAATGTGGAAAAGTTCAAGGGGTATGAAACCTTTTGCAAGCCACTGTACATGGATATGACAGGTTTGGAGGGATATGGACCAAGCACAGACAAGTGGATCTAGTGTATCTGGGACATGTTGACCGGTGCGGGCAAGTTGGGCAGACGGCCTGTTTCCACGCTGTATCACTCTATGAAGGCACGTAAATTGCTCTCAAAACATAGGAGGGGGGCACAATTTCTTGGCAGCCGCACGTGCGAGGCCGGGCGATGAAAAGCCCTGAGAACGGGCAGATGGAAATTTCGCTATGATCTTTGCTCCACGGACATCTCCCTCCTCCAATCACTGCACTCTATCCTCAGTCCCACCCCCCCTACTTCCGCCTCTGACCGACACCTCCCTCCTCCAATGATAGCGCTGAATCACCATGTCCCGTCCCCATTGCCTGCTGACCGACGTCTCTCTCGTCCAATCGGCGCCCTCGATCATCAGTCCCAACCCCACTGTCTCGCGTGTCCCCCCCTGGGATTTCCGCCCCGACTCTATGACACCACAGGAAGAGGATGGACAAAGTGGGTTGATTGTTTCTGCTACGATAGAGGCGAAGAGAGAGCAGAATGATCAAGAAGGAACTTCAGATGCTGGAAAATCGAAGGTCGACAAAAATACTGGAGAAACTCAGCGGGTGCGGCAGCATCTATGGGGAGAGATTGGATAGACTTGGATCGCTGGAGGTTGCGTGGACGCTTGATAGAAGTATATACAATTATGAGAGGCATAGAGAGGGTCGACAGTCAGAACCTTTCACCCAGGGTGGAAATGTCAATAACTTTGAGGGAAATATCAAAGACTTTAAGGTGAGAGGGGCAAAATTAAAAAGATATGTGAAACAAAATCTTTGTCAAAAACAGCAAGGGTGGTGGCACCCTGAAATGTGCCACCAGAAATGTTGGAGGCTGATGGACGTGCAGAGAATGGAGGGATACGGATCACGTGCAGGCAGAGGAGATTAGTTGAACTTGGCATCATGTTCGATGCAAGGGATGTAACCAATACATCTTTACAATGAAGCAAGACTATGACGCACATCCCCAGATTCAGGGACAGTTTCTTCACCGCTGTTATCAGGCAACTGAACCATCCTATCACCAACTAGAGAGAGGTCCGGACCTCCCATCCACTTAATTGGAGACCTTTGGACTATCTTTAATCAGACTTTGCCTTGCACTAAAGGTTAATTCTCCTGTATTTGTACACTGTGGATGGCTTGACTGCAATCATCTATAGTCTTTTCAATGAATTTATAGCACGCAACAAAAAGCTTTTCACTACACCTCGGTAGACAAATTCACTAGTAATCGGATTAGAATTAAGCTATTCGGCCCATCGCGTCCACTCCGCCATTCAATCATGGCTGATCTCTGCCTCCTAATCCCATTTTCCTGCCTTATACTCCGCCCATAACCCTCAACACTTGTTCTAATCAAGAATTTGTCCATCTTTGCCTTAAGAATATCCACTGACTTGGCCTCCACAGCCCTCCGTGGCAATGAGTTACTACCCTCTGACTAAAGAAGTTCCTCCTCACCTCCTTTCTAAAAGAGCCCCCTTTAATTCTGAGCCTGTGGCCTCTGGTCCTAGACTCTCCCACCAGTGGAAACATCCTCTCCACATCCACTCTATCCAGGTCTTTCATTATTCTATGATGTGGAAATCAAGACACAAACTGCAGATACTGGAAATTTAAAATGAAAATAGTAAAAAGACAGCTATTGCTCACCCTCTCTGCAAGCTTAAACCAACTTCCCAGTTCTGATGTACTCTTTGGTGAGAAACACGATCTCTGTTCTTCTTTCAATAGATGCTGCTCTCCTGTTGAGTATATCCAGCATTTTCTGTTCTTATTTTTCAGCCCTTCCACCCACTTCAATCATTTTCTAAGGATTGGTTCACTTTTCAGCTTTTGACTGGCACCTCGAAGTATGTGGCAATAAACTGAACCAAGAAAGGGATTGGACTCAGATCACGGCAAGGATAGTTGTTGCACTTTCATTTCTTTACATTAACATTGGATTAACGGGATCGTCAGGAAGGCTGGCTCTGTCCTGGGGGTGGAGGCTGGATTCATGGGAGGTTGGTCTTGGAGGGGAGGATGCTCCTCAAATTGCGGAGCATCCTGGACAATACAGCTCACCCCCTCCGTGACACACTGGTCAACCTGAGGAGCACCTTCAGCAACAGACTGGTTCCACCAAGATGCAGCACGGAACGCCACAGGAGATCCTTCTTCCCTGTGGCTATCAAACTGTACAACTCCTCCCCCTTCTGTCGTGGGGTAGACCGACTCTTACCCCCCCTCCGCAAATATTTGCACATCCCCAATCTGAAGAAGAGTCTCGACCCGAAACGTCGCCTATCTCCTTCGCTCCTTAGATGCTGCTGCACCCGCTGAGTTTCTCCAGCTTTTTGTGTAACCCTCGATTCTCCAGCATCTGCAGTTCCTTCCTTAACACCCAATCTTTCATGTATCTTGTGTTTTATGACTGTTCCTATAACTCATGGGATAAATAATGTTCTATCGGAATCGTATCATATCATACCATCCAAACAAAAATGTGGTTTATGGTGGGACAAGCCACAGGCAACTTCTCCAGAGCTACCAAGTGAATCCCCATCATATTGTTCGAGCATTCGCCCAGGGTACTGTTCAACTCTGGAGTCACCTCAGCAGTCTGACGTTACAACTTTTTTTTTTTCTACACACATCAGTTTTAGACTTTCCTATAGAAATGCAGCGAAGAAACAGGCCCTTCAGCCAACCAAGTCCGTGCCGACCACTGATCACCCGGTACACTCTGTCCTACACACTACGGACAACTTAACATTTACAGAAGCCAATTTACCTACAAACCTGCACGCCTTTGGAGTGTGGGAGGAAACCGGAGCAAACCCACGCAGGTTACGTGGAGAACGTATTAACTCCGTACAGACATCACCCCTAGTCGGGATCGGACCCCGGGTCCCTGGCGTTGCGAGGCAGCAAATCTACCGCTGCGCCACCATGCCGCCCTGTTAAACATGCACACAACCAGAGATAAACAGAAAATGCAAGGGTGACTTTGCATCTCTGGTGAGCAGGAATGGCTGACGTTTCGGGTCGAGACCCTCCTTCAGAGAGATGGGAGAAGAAATGCAAACAGATTCCATGCTTCCAAAAACTACAAGTTATCTAGCAATCTGAATAAACAAGATACTTGCCCAAAGCTCAGAGCTAAAGATTCCCAATTGCCACACGCTGGCGTATTCTCATCCAATATCAGCACTGATGCGGGAATGATTATCAGGTTTGATCAGATCAGACTGCACGCTGGTTATAAACTGGCAAGGCTGCAACAACCACCAAAGCCCCTGTCCTTCACAACAGACCCTTGCTTCTCAAATAATTACTCCGCTCCAGCTGGCTTGTGCTTCAGTTGAATCAATACTGGGGCACCCAAAGTAATTCAATGAGAATGGGAAGGGTCAATTGACTTTAGATGGTTTACTGGGAAGCAGTTTTGTAGAGTAAAGATTGGTGCCTTATGTTGACGGTGTAATTTAGTTTAGTGTAGTGATATAGAGCGGAAGCAGGCCCTTCGGCCCACCAGGTCCATACCGACCAGTCACACACACACACACTTTACAATTGTACCAAGCCAATTAACCTACAAACCTGTTTAAGAAGGAACTGCAGATGCTGGAAAAATCGAAGGTAGACAAAAATGCTGGAGAAACTTAGCAGGTGAGACAGCATCTATGGAGCGAAGGAATAGGTGCCGTTTCGGGTCAAGACCCTTCTTCAGACTGATCAGTCTCGACCCGAAACATCACCTGTACGTCTTTGAAGTGTGGGAGTGAAACAGGAGCTCCCGGAGAAAACCCACCCAGATCCCAGCACTTTGTGCCTATCTTCAAGGCAGAAATAGAGTTAATGTTTTCTTAATTACTTGCCCATTCAAAATTACAATTTAATTCACAATTGCATGGCCAGGGCTGGTTTATGGGATATCAGACTGGAACCAGCCCAGTTATTTGCTGGGAAGCATTATCTTATAATCAGAGATGGGGATCTATAATTGGCGTCCTCAATTATGGAAGGTAGCTTCCTTGTCAAAACTTAAATTTATATTTATTTTAAATATATAAATATTCCCTTAAACCGCGAGGAATATTTTCCGACCAGTGCGCCACCATGCCGCCCCTTTACAAAACACCGCTGGAAAGCCAGGCATGCCATGGAAACGGGATTCTTATTGATATTCCAATGCAGGAGGAGTGAAGAAATGGAAAAAAAAAAAATCAAGGATATCGCTGGCATTCGTTCATTTTTGGAACCACATTTTGAGATCACACCCTCCGGTGAAAATCTGAGACGGCCTTAGATTTTCCCCCCGAAGAAGCAAATATTGAGCAGACGAGGATGAAACACGGATAAAACCTGCCGCATTTTCCAGAGCAAGGAAATGTTTCACACAGATTTAAAAATAAACGTCAGCCTTTTATTTATTTTTTAAAAATGAGACCTTAAAATCTTATTGGTCAAGCTCACACTGGTCTGCTCTCATCCAAGGTACAAACATTTTGAAAAGCAATTGGAATGATAAAAGTTTACTTCAAATAATCGTAAACGTTGGGGGGGGGGGGGGGGGGGGCGCGGAGCACAAAGGTGGAACTGCCGTGCGATCCTATGTAACTGTCCTTTAGGTGGCAACTCTTTGCATACCTTGGCTGTGCAAAACAAAGAATATCACTGTGACTTGTCACATGTGATAACAAATTCATTCATAACGCCCAATAACATCTTGATATCAAATAAAGACAAACCATAATGCCCAAATAAGACCCTCTTATTGTCCAATAAAGCCCAATAATTGCCCAATAAGATCCTCCAGATAGGGCTCTTAAAGATAGCGGAGTCAGGGGATACGGGGAGAAGACAGGAATGGGATACTGATTGTGGATGATCAGCCATGATCACAATGAATGGCATTGCTGCCTCAAAGGGCCGAATAGCCTACTCCTGCACCTATTGTCTATTAAGACAAAGTTAGCGCAGCGGTAGAATTGCTGCCTCACAGCGGCAGAGATCCGGGTTCGATCCTGATTATGGGCGCTGTCTGTACGGAGTTTGGATGTTCTCCCTGTGACCGTGTGGGTTTTCTCCATATGCTCTGCTTTTCCCCCACACTCCAAAGGCCTAGAGGTTTGTAGCTTAACTGATTTGGTAAGATTGTAAAATTGTCTCTAGTATGTGTAGCTATAACAGTGCTAGTGTGCGGGGATTGCCGTTTGGCACGGACTCGGTGGGCCGAAGGGCCTGTTTGGCGCTGTGTCTCTACACTAAAGTAACACTAAAGATGAACGATAAACTCTAATAAGGACTTTTATGACAGAAACCTAAAATCATTTCCATCTCCTCGCATGGCACGAATTATTAAAGTCACTAATTACTGTATATGAATACATGCAGGATATTCAAGTTGTGTGTAGCTCACAAGAGACCTCGTTCACTTAACATGTGCCCTACCCAACACAATACAATGGTCCCACCATGTGCAATTGAAACCCAAATCACTGGGATAGCAGATGGTGCTTAGAAAGATCTGACATTAACATCTCAATAGACCCTTGATGGCTACATGCTGTCAATGGACACACTTTCACCTGCTGCCATCAACTCATCCTGGAAACTTAAAAGACTATGCTGCGTACAGCCCTACACCCTAGCAACCCAATAATAAGTGGGGAAGGGAGGGGAGTGAATGCTCATAATAAATTTGACAGATACTAAAATACTACAAAGACGACTAACTGGGGCAGCACGGTGGCAATAGACAATAGGTGCAGGAGTAGGCCATTCGGCCCTTCGAGCCAGCACCGCTATTCAATGTGATAATGGCGGATCATCCCCAATCAGTACCTCGTTCCTGCCTTTTCCCCATTTCCCCTGACTCCGCTATTTTTAAGAGCCCTGTCTAGCTCTATATAACCATATAACAATTACAGCACGGAAACAGGCCTTCTCAGCCCTTCCAGTCCGTGCCGACCATTTATTTTCCCCTAGTCCCATCTACCTGCACTCAGACCATACCCCTCCATTCCCTTCCCGTCCATATAGGTGTGCAGGTTAATTGGCTTGGTGTAAATGTAAATTATCCCCAGTGTTTATTTGTGGGGAAAGGCCACAATTTCTGGGGAACACGGGCACTTGACGTTTTGGATCGGTACCCTTCGTCACATTGATTCGTAAAGAAATTGACATACTTATATGGCAAGTCATCTCTACTGTCAGTGAATTGACACATGGCCTACATAAAGCCCTCATCACCTCCCAAATGGCCAACTCCATTGTCTGCAACGCAATGATTAGTAGGGGTGTCAGGGGTTATGGGGAGAAGGCAGGAGAATGGGGTTGAGAGTGAAGGACAGATCAGCCACTATTGAATGGCAGAGTGGGCTTGATGGGCCAAATGGCGTAATTCTGCTAAGGAACTCTAATAAGGAACTTCTAAGATGTCGAGAAGCTACAACAAAGGCATGAAAATGCTGACAATACATAGCAAGTCGCTCAACGTCAGCAGAAAGCCTAGGCGTCTTGTGTTGGCATCCTCTCTTTAAGCGGAGTCCTGTTTTTATGTTTAAATTGACTAATCCAACCGCAGCAGTGATAAAACACAAACACTGGCCAACTGTCTCAGTTTAGTGGGTGGACACAAAATGCTGGAGTAACTCAGCGGGTACGGCAGAATCTATGGAGAGAAGGAATGGGCGACGTTTGAGACTGAAGGAGGGTCTCGACCCGAAACGGTTCAGTCTGCAGAAGGGTCTCAACCCGAAACGTCACCCATTCCTTCTCTCCATAGATGCAGCCTCACCCGCTGAGTTACTCCAGCATTTTGTGTCTACCTTCGATTTTATCCAGCATCCGCAGTTCTTTCTCATACCATTTTTTCTTCCGTTTACTTCTTAGTTTAGATATACAGCACTTAAACAGGCCCTTCGGCCCACCGTGTCTGCACCAACCAGTGATCTCCGCACATTAACACTATCCCTAGATGCACTGCGGACAATTTAAAATGTATAGAAGTCAATTAACCTACAAACATGCACGTCTTTGGAGTGTGGGAGGAAACAGGAGCACCCGGAGAAAACCCACGCATGTCACGGGGAGAACGTGCAAACTCCGTACAGACAGCACCCGTGATCAGGATCGAACCCGAGTCTCTGGTACTGTGAGGCAGCAACTCTACCGCTGCGCCACCCATATCTTTCAATATTACTCGTCTTGAAAAAGACTATGCAACTTTGCTGGCAAGAGCACTTTCCCGGATAACAATAAATGCACACTGAACTCAAACCTCTCATGTCATGCACTAGCTTTGTCTGCGTTACAGGATGATGAAAATAATTGCTTGCATCATATTTGCATAATGTCCCAGCACTGAAATCTGATAGAACAGCTGATGGAACATGAGAGTTATAGATTTATATTTTAAATGCTGTAACAGCTGCTGGAGCCTTATCCCACCTGGCTCAGTCTTGCCCACCAGCTCACTAGAGTTTATGGGGTTTGCCACAGCCATAGACTCAGATAGACAATTTAAAGGATGGGTTACAGGAATTAGCATTGACAGATCACACACACACAGAGACACACACACACACACACACACACACACACACACAGAGACACACACACACACACACACACACAGAGACACACACACAGAGACACACACACAGAGACACACACACAGAGACACACACACACAGACACACACACACAGACACACACACACAGACACACACACACAGACACACACACACAGACATACACACAGACACACACAGACACACACACACCCACACACACAGAGAGACACACACACACACACACCCATCCACCCCCCCCCCCCCCCCCCTTGTGTCCATTCCAGCCAGAAATGGAGAGACAGAAAAATTCAGATTCTAGTTAACACATAAAAAGTGCTGGAGTAACTCAGCAGGCCGGACAGGATCTTTGGAGAAAAAGATGGGGTGACATTTTGAGTCGGGACTCATTACAGCGCGGAAACAGGCGGCCTTCGGCCTACCAAGCGCACCGACCAGCAATCCCCGCACACTAACAGTATCCTACACCCGCACTTGGGACAATTTCTTTCCTTCTCCGTGGATTGTCTCCTTGTCGTGGTGGAGAAGCTTGTGTGGTCCTGAGATCCTGAGAGCGATGCCGGCTGGAGCCATGCTCCTGGTAGGGCCACCCATGGCGGTAAGGTCGAGGGGGAGGTCTCTGACAAAGAGCAATCCAACCAAGACCTCAACGGTGGAACAGGCGGAGGACGATGGCTGACCTTAGTGGAGCGTCACAACGGCTGGGAAGGCGGAGGAAGGCTGCAGCAGAACAGGGTCTCTGGTCGTCTTGGACTCCATGCCACTGGATCCTGACCCAGATCTGTCAAGGACCGTGGGGGTGGCTGTCTGTGCACCAGTCTCCCCACGTTAAACAAAGTCACGCACAGGCATCCTCCATGAGAGGACAGTCATACTCGTTTCGAGTGACCGCTGATGATGATGGACAATTTTTACATTTACACCAAGCCAATTAACCTACAAACCTGCACGTCTTTGGAGTGTGGGAGGAAACTGTAGATAGAAACATAGAAAATAGGTGCAGGAGTAGGCCATTCGGCCCTTCGAGCCTGCACCGCCATTCAATATGATCATGGCTGATCATCCAACTCAGTATCCTGTACCTGCCTTCTCTACATACCCCCTGATCCCTTTAGCCACAAGGGCCACATCTAACTCCCTCTTAAATATAGCCAATGAACTGGCCTCAACTACCTTCTGTGGCAGAGAATTCCAGAGACTCACCACTCTCTGTATGTAAAATGTTTTCCTCGCTCGGTCCTAAAGGAATTCCCCCTTATTCTTAAACTGTGACCCCTTGTTCTGGACCTCCCCAACAATCTTCCTGCATCTAGCCTATCCAACCCCTTAAGAATTTTGTAAGTTTCTATAAGATCCCCCCTCAGTCTTCTAAATTCTAGCGAGTACAAGCCGAGTCTATCCAGTCTTTCCTCATATGAAAGTCCTGACATCCCAGGAATCAGTCTGGTGAATCTTCTCTGTACCCCCTCTACAGCAAGAATGTATTTTCTCAGATTTGGAGACCGAAACTGTACGTTTGGTGTGGTCTCACCAAAACCCTGTACAACTGCAGTGGAACCTCCCTGCTCCTATACTCAAATCCTTTTGCAATGAATGCTAACATACCATTTGCTTTCTTCACTGCGTGTGAAACCCGCATGGTCACGGGGAGAACGTGCAAACTCCGTACAGACGGCACCCGCAGTCGGGATCGAACCCTGTCTCTGGCGCTGTAAGGCGGCAGCTCTACTGCTGCGTCACCGCATTAAACAGAAATCTTGCACATTTTTGTTTCCTGCAAATAATTATTTTTCCTTTTCCCCCTCCCCCCCCTCCAAATAACCCCTCCACAGTAACACAGTTCACTTCCTCCTTCACTTAGATTGCATCAGCAGACAATTTGCAGCTTGGTTTTAACAGCTTATTTTAGACAACCAACACTTTTCGCACACATCACACTAACTAGACGTTAACCTGCTCCTGAAGAAATGAACCAACATTTAGAAAGAATCCAGATGACCCTCGGAGTAGAACGTCAATTACTCGGGGCAGCACGGTGGCGCAGCGGTAGAGTTACCGATTCCTTCGCTCCATAGATGCTGCCTCACCCACTGAGTTTCTCCAGCATTTTTGTCTACCTTCTGAATCTGGAGGTTTGCGTTTTCACACTTCTGTACCTTTTGCCTGATGGGAGAGGGGAGAAGAGGGAGTGGCCGGGGTGCGACTGGTCCCTGATTACGCTGTTGGCCTTGCCGAGGCAACGCGAGGTATAAATGGAGACAGGTATTTGGATAGGATAGGTTGAGACTCAGGAGAAGAAAATAGCTTTGACATTAATGCGTGTACATGCTTGTAGTGCAGAATAACCAATTAGAACTGGTGGCACAAGCCACCACAGTGACTGCACTGTGAGTAAAGGTTATGTGTAGATAGCAAGGTTTGCAATAGCATTGTCCTCTGGTGCAAAGTGATAGCTCGACACACCATCCTCCTGAACTCTGCAATCTGGACTGGCTTGCAACCTAGTTAGACACAAAATGCTGGAGTAACAGTCAGCGTCTGTGGAGCGAAGGAATGGGTGACGTTTCAGGTCAAGGCCATCCCAGTTAGTTTCGAGATACAGTGTGGCAACAGGCCCTTCAGCCCACGCCGACCAGCGATCCCCGCACACTAAAACTATCCTGCACACACTAGGGCCAATTTACAGTTATACCAATGCCAAATAGCCTTTGAAGTGTGGGAGGAAACCGGAGCACCCGGAGAAAACCCACACGGTGACGGGGAGAATGTGCAAACTCCATACAGGCAGCACCCGCAGTCAGGGTTGAACCCGGGTCTCTGGCGCTGTGAGGCAGCAACACTACCGCTGTGCCACCGTGCAGTCAACTTGAATCAATATGTTGTATGTGCAAACAATATCCACAAAGGTAGACAAATGGGGCAGAAAGGGAAAGATTGATCAGCCATGATTGAATGGCGGAGTAGACCCGATGGGCCGAATGGCCTAATTCTGGTCTAGGAATTACACACTCGTCCCAGGGGTATCAACTACCAGATTCAATGTCGATGGATCTTTGGTCTTTCATCCAACGTAGAATTGCTTAATTGAATTAAGCTTGCATCAGTCTGACGCACAGTTTAAAACCCGGCTCAAAAGGGAAGATTATGGGAATGATATTGAGAACCGGCAGCAAGAAGGAAAAATGAACAGATTTCATAAGGCAGGCCAATGAGTTTGGGCTAACTATTGGAATTAGTTTCCGTGCTATATGACTCTGAGATCCTAATCATGAATTCCACATGTGGCTGTCTCAGTTACTGACAAGTTCACAAGTTGAATTAGGCCATTCGACCCATCGAGTCTACTCTGCCATTCAATCATGGCTGATCTCGGCCTCCTGATCCCATTTTTCTGCCTTGTCATCATAACCCTTGACACCCGTTCCAATCAAGAATTTGCCTATCTCTGCCTTAAAAATATCAACTGGCTTGGTCTCCACAGCCCTCTGTGGTAAATATTTCCACAGTTTCTAAAGAAAATCCTCCTCACCTCCTTTCTAAAAAAAGAGCCCTTTCATTCTGAGGCTATGACCTCTGGTTCGACCAGTGGAAACATCCTCTCCACATCCACTCTATCGATGCCTTTCGTTATTCTGTAAGTTTCAATGAGGTCCCCCCCTCAACCTTCTAAACTCCAGCGAGTAGAGGCGCAGTGCTGTCAAGCGCTCATCATATGTTAACCCACTCATTCCTGGGATCATTCTTGTAAACACCCTCTGGACCCTCTCCAGAGCCAGCACATCCTTCCTCAGATACGGGACCTCAGATATGGACACGTTAATCCATATTGAAGTCCCCCTTCAAAGTCAGTGGACCGAGCCCGTGACACACACAGCCTCACAACTGCCTATCCGATAAACGCTCTCCTACTCCATCTCAAAGATCTGGAGTTTGAAGAAGGGTCGCGACCCAAAATGTCACCCATTCCTTCTCATGTAAGAAAGACTGCAGATGCTGGTTCAAATCGGAGGTAGGCACAAAATTCTGGGGTAACTCAGCGAGTAACTCAGACTAGTAGGAGAACTGGGAAGGGGATAATAGACAATAGACAATAGGTGCAGGAGTAGGCCATTTGGCCCTTCGAGCCAGCACCGCCATTCAATGTGTTCGTGGCTGATCATCCCCAATCAGTACCCCGTTCCTGCCTTCTCCCCATATCCCCTAACTCCGCTATCTTTAAGAGCCCTATCTAGCTCTCTCTTGAAAGCATCCAGAGAACCTGCCTCCATCGCCCTCCGAGGCAGAGATTACCGCAGACTCTGGTGGGATGGAGAGAGAAAGCAAGGGCTATTTGAAGCTAAAGAAGTCAATGTTCATACCACTGGGGTGTAAACTACCCGAGCGAAATACGAGGTGCTGCTCCTCCAATTTGTGCTGGGCCTCACTCTGACAATGGAAGAGCCCCAGGACGATGGAGGAGGCCCAGGATGTTGGAGGAGGCCCTGATCTCCTGGTGGCTCAGCACTTCAACTCCCCCTCCCATTCCCACACTGACCTTTCTGTCCTGGGCCTCCTCCATTGTCAGAGTGATGCCCAGCGTGAATTGGAGGAACAGCACCTCATATTTTGCTTGGGTAGTTTACACCACAGTGGTATGAATATTGATTTCTCTAACTTCAAATAGCCCTCACTTTCCATCGCCATCGCATTCCACTTCCCAGTTCTCCCACTAGTCTTACTGTCTCCGTCTACATTCTATCTCTGCCCCGCCCCCTCCCCTGACATCAGTCCGAAAAAGGGTCTCAACCCAAATCGTCGCCCATTCCTTCTCTCCAGAGATGCTGCCTGTCCCGCTGAGTTACTCCGGCATTTTTTGTCTATCAAAGACCTTTAAGCCAACCTTGTATTCCAGACCATTCAGTAGCTAGCATCTACCGATGATGCTCCAGCACAATTTTAAACACTTTCATCATACCACGAAATGGAATAAACAATATAGATCGATCATAGTTATAGATTCATGCAGCATGGAAATAAGCCCCTCAGCCAAACAAGGCTCACACCGACCAACATGTCGCATCTCACACCGACCAACATGTCGCATCTCACACCGACCAACATGTCCCATCTCACACCGACCAACATGTCCCATCTCACACCGACCAACATGCCCCATCTCACACCGACCAACATGCCCCATCTCACACTGACCAACATGCCCCCTCACACCGACCAACATGCCCCATCTCACACCGACCAACATGCCCCATCTCACACCGACCAACATGCCCCATCTCACGCCGACCAACATGCCCCATCTCACGCCGACCAACATGCCCCATCTCACGCCGACCAACATGCCCCATCTCACGCCGACCAACATGTCCCATCTCACACCGACCACCATGTCCCATCTCACACCGACCACCATGTCCCATCTCACACCGACCACCATGTCCCATCTCACACCGACCACCATGTCCCATCTCACACCGACCACCATGTCCCATCTCACACCGACCAACATGTCCCATCTCACACCGACCAACATGTCCCATCTCACACTGACCAACATGTCCCATCTACACTAGTTTCACTTGCCTGCACTTGACCCATATACCTCCAAACCTATCCTATCCAAATACCTGTCCAAATGTTTAAAAAAAAATTGTTTATTTATTTATTCCCAAATGTGATAGTACCTACCAACCTTTTTGTAAGAAATTTTCCCATCCGGTTCCAATTAAATCTCCCCCCCCCCCCCCCCCCCCCCCCCCCCCCCCCCCCCCCCCCCCCCCCCATTAAACCTACTGTATGCTCTCTGCTTTTGATGACCTTATGCTGGGTAACAGACTGTGCATTTACTCCATCTATTCCGCCCATGATCTTATATTTGAAATCCATAAAGAAAGCCCCAGCTTCTTTCTTGGTATTTATACTTGCTTCAACTAACCAATTTACCCGTGAACCTCCATTCAACATCTCTAAACATGCAATCCTACCTCTGATCTGGAGCCCATTACTTCACTAGGTGTCTAAAGTTAACCATTATTAAACTTTACAAAGTCACATCATACAAAGCTGCACATGCAGCGAATTGTGGACGCAGCCCAGACCATCAGGCAAACCAACCCCCCTTCCATTGACTCCATTTACACCTCACACTGCCTCGGCAAGGCCAGCAGCAAAATCAAATCGCATCCCGGCCACTCCCTCTTCTCCCCTCTCCCATCGGGCAAAAGGTACAGAAGTGTGAAAACGCACACCTCCAGAATCAGAGACAGTTTCTTCCCAGCTGTTTGCAGGCAACTGAATCATCCTACCACAACCAGAGAGCAGTCCTGAACAACTATCTACCTCATTGGTGACCCTCGGACTATCTTTGATCGGACTTTACCTTGCATCAAACGTAATTCCCTTATCCTGTATCAGTACACTGCGAATGGCTCGATTGTAATCATGTACTGTCTTTCCTCTGGCTGGTTAGCACGCTACTAAAGCTTTTCACTGTATCTTGGTACACATGACAATAAACTGAACTGAACCCTTTAATGAGTACTAACATGTTCATTGTATCTATGGAAAAAATGCCAGCAGTAAAATATTTCCTATTTATAACATGCATACCATAGTTCTGTGTTCACTGGGATTGAATAACATCTAGAATGTTTCCTTGAACTAACAAAATAACATAAATGTTAACTGGTTGCAAGAAACATGTACATTCTTGTCATGCCCAATGTATAATGTCAATAAAAACGAAAGGTCTAAAGGGCCTGTCCCACCAGCATGCAACTCCATGCGATGAGCGCGACCTAACGTGGTCGCTTGAGCCGTCCGGCGTCGCGGGGCCGGTCCCACTTCTGTCGCCGGAGCCGTGCGGAATTGTGCGGAGTTCGTCCCAACATCGCGCGGGGCTCCGAAAAACTGACTAGGTTCAAAAATTCCGCGCGGCAACGGCTTGTCGGCTCGCAGTCGCCTCAACGCATTACACACCGCCTCGACATCGTGCCTCCGTGGCCCTCTCTGTATGTGCCTCCGTGACCCTCTATGTTTGTGGCTCCGTGGCCCTCTGTGTGTGTGCCTCTGTGCCCCTCTTTGTGTGCCCCTCTCTGTCCTGGTGAACTTACCTTAAGACTTCGCAATAAGTTCGCCTCACTTTGTGCCACTCACCTGACCTCCCCGCGGCTCTTGCTGCCGGTTTGGTCGCGCTTGCCGCATGCAGGCGCATGCTGGTGGGAACGGCCCTGTACAGGGGATCACCCGACCTCCGCGCGGCCCCCGCTTCCAGTTTGATCGCGCTCATCGCATGGAGTCGGATGCTGGTAGGACAGGCCCTTTATGGTGGTACTGTACTGCAGTTCAAAGTTTAGTTTAGTTTACAGATACAGCTCGGAAACAGGCCCTTCGGCCCACTGAGTCCACGACGACCAGCGATACCTACACACTGGCACTATCCTACACGCACTAGTGACAACTTTTACCGAAGTCAGTGTACCTATGGACCTGCAAGTCTTTCTAACGTGGGAAGAGTCCGGAGCACACGGGGAAAGCCCACACAGGTCACAGGAAGAACATGCAAACTCCATACAGACAGCAACCGTAGTCAGGATCGCACTCGGGTCTCTGGCGCTATAAGGCAGCAACTCTACCGCTGCGTCCCTCGATCTCAAATCATGTTCACAATAACTGGGGGTAACAAAAAAATAACTAAAGCAATCTCTGAGGGTATACATTTCAACCGGATGTAAACGTGAGGAAAACAAATTGAATAAATATCAAGATATCGACACCAAATGCTGGAGTAACTCGGCAAGACCGGCAGCATCTTTAGAGAGAAAAAATTAAGAGTGACGTTTCGGGTCGAAACTCTTCTTCACACCCGAAATGTCACCCATTCTTCTCTCCAGAGATGCTGCCTGTCCCGCCGAGTTACTCCAGCATTTTGTGTCTTCCTTCAGTAGAAGCCAGCATGTGCAGCTCCTTCCTATACAAATATCCAGAGATGATTTAATCACATCTCCTGCACGTGAAACTGAAGCTTGTCCTAGTAAGGGATATCTCTGACACACAGAGACTGAGAAATAGTTGAGAAAGTTCACAAACTTATCCCGAGATCTGTCTCTTTGTTCTTGCGAACTCAAGAACACTCTCTGAATTCTCTGAACTCTCTTAGCCGGGGAAGGGACAGTGATAAAAAAAAAGCCCGTAAGCAGATTAAATTAATACCACACCATCTTAAACCTTCTGGTTACGCTGGCGCAGCGGTAGAGATACAGTTCTACAGCGCCAGAGACCCGGGTTCAATCCTGACTACGGGTGCTTGTCCACATTGAGTTTGTACGTTCTCCCCGTGACCTGCGTGGGTTTTCTCCGAAATCTTTGGTTTCCTCCCACACTCCAAAGATGTACAGATTTGCAGGGCAATTGGCCTGGATAAATACAAAATTGGCCCTCGTTTGTGTAGGGGAGCGTTAACGCGCGGGGATCGCTGGTCAGAGCGGAGGCGGTGAGCCTGTTTCCGCGCTGTAGCGCCAGATTAAACTAACCTAAGAAACTCTTTTCTGTTACCGACCACAGCTCCACCGCCAACCACGGCCCTGAGGGTTTGTGTTGCTGTTTGCACATTAGTGGTTACCAAAGTCTGAATTGCAGAAACATCTACTTATTAAAAGAGATTTTCCATGTCATTGGAGGCCCTTCAAACCATTGAGTCTGAATCCCGTTCCTGCAGCAACGTTCCCTGTAATCTACTCTGCCCATATTCCCACCAACAAGAGGGAGATCAAAGGAAGACCCGGCATAAGGGTGGTTGGGGGGGAGTGGAGCAGCTGCCAAGAACAAAGGGGAACGTGTTTCAAATGGAACTCCACAAATGGAACTCCAGAAGTGGTGGAGGCAGGATCGATTTATACATTTAAAAGTAAAGTGGATAGGTATATGGACGGGAAGGGAATGGAGGGGTATGGTCTGAGTGCAGGCAGATGGGACTAGGGGAAAATAAATGGTCGGCACGGACTGGAAGGGCTGAGGGCCTGTTTCCGTGCTGTAATTGTTATATGGTGTTAAAATGGTTTGCACAAAATCAAATACTTTGCAACTGTGTCCGCGCCCTTTAGGTGGGGACTCTTTGCATACCTTGGGAGTGCAAAACAAAACGCATGCGACAATAAAGTATTAATTTATTCATTCATTCAGGAATGAGTAGGTTAATCCACAATGAGCATTTGGTGGCACTGGGCCTGGGTTCAGGTTTATTATTATCATGCGTGCTGAGGTACAGCGAAAAGCTTTGTTTCGCATGATATCCAAGTAGGTCAAATATACTTGGACTATCCCAACATTTAGGAAACAGTTGGACAGGTACATGGATAGGGCAGGTTTGAGCGGGGGGGGGGGAAGATATGGACCAAACATGGGCTGGTGGGACTAGTGTAGTTGGGACATGTTGGCCGGTGTGGGCAAGTTGGGCCAAAGGGGCTGTTTCCACACGATATCACTCGATGACTCTGTAAATATTATCAAGGCAAACTCAAATACAATAGGTAGAGCAAAAGGGAAGATTGTGCAGAAAATAGTTCTCAATGTTGTAGAGCACAGATTTTTACGTGCTGGTGATGTATTTATCCAAGACAGCTTTGAGCACATCCTTGAATATTTTCACCTGTCTTCCTAATAAAATCTCATCCATGACAGGGATAAAAATACAGTCCTTGTTTAAGTTTATCATTGTCACGTGTGGTGAGGTACAGTAAAAAGCCTTGCTATCCTGCTGTCTGCTATCCAAAACAGGTATTTTGCCTGCTATCCAAACAGGTCAGATAATACTCTACAGAGGTCGGGTGGTCGGCACCTCGGCCTAATGTCATGTTCATAAGTGATAGAAGCAGAATTAGGCCATTCATCCCATCAAGTCTACACCATAGCCTCACACACTCCGAGTCATAAGCATTGTAGGTTAATTGTCTTCAGTAAAAAAAAAAACAGGAAGGGGGGGGGGGGGGGGGGACCTCATTGAAATGCACAGAATAGTGAAAGACTTGGATAGAGTGGATGTGGAGAGGGTGTTTCCACTCGTGGGAGAGTCTAGGACTAGAGGGCATAACCTCAGAATTGAAGGATATTCTTTTAGGGAGGAGATGAGGAAGAATTTCTTCTGTCAGAGGGTGGTGAATCTGTGGGATTCTTCGCCACAGACGGCTGTGGAGGCCAAGTCAGTGGATATATTTAAGGCAGAGATAGATAGATTCTTGATTAGTGCGGGTGTCAGGGGTTATGGGGAGAAGGCAGGAGAATGGGGTTGGGGGGGAGAGACAGATCAGCCATGATTGAATGGCGGAGTGGACTCAACAGGCCAAATGGCCTAATTCTACTCCTATCATTTGTGACCCTTTTTCATTTAATAAGGTATAATTCATTCATCCTTCCAAATGCCAACACTCACCTTCACACGAGGAGCAATTTATAGAGACTGATTAACCAACCAACCTGCTTGTCTTTGCATTGTGGGAGTGAATGGGAAAACGTGCAAACACCACGTAGACAGCACCAGAGGTCAGGATTCAAAGGGAAAGCCGTCACTCTCAGTCTGATGAAGGGTCTCTGCCCTGAAATGTCACCTAGTCTTTTTCTCTAAGGATGCTGCCTGACCCGCTGAGTTACTCCAGCATTTTGTGTCTATCTTTGAAGGGTCAGTTTCTTCCCAGCTGTTGTCGGCCAACTGAGCGGCACTCTCGTCAGCTAGAGTGTTCATAAGTTCTGAAGTGATTGGAGCAGAATTAGGCCATTCGGTCCATTGAGTCTGTTCTGTCATTCAATCATGGCTGATCTATCCCTCCCCACTAATCCAATTCTCCTGCCAGTCAGGAGTGCAGTCAATGCACAACAGGTGCAGGAGTAGGCCATTTGGCCCTTCGAGCCAGCACCGCCATTCAATGTGATCATGGCTGATCATCCACAATCAGTACCCCGTTCCTGCCTTCTCGCCATATCCCCCGACTCCGCTATCTTTAAGAGCTCTATCTCATTTTCTGGAAAGCATCCAGAGAATCGGGATTCAAAACTCTGTGTGAAAAAGTTCTTCCTCAACGTTCTAAATGGCCTACCCCTAATTCTCAAACTGTGGCCCCTGGTTCTGAACTCCCCCAAATCGGGAACATGTTTCCTTCCTCTAGCGTGTCCAATCCCTTAATAATCAGGGTCTCGACCCAAAACGTCGCCTCTCTCCTTCGCTCCTTAGATGCTGCTGCACCCGCTGAGTTTCTCCAGCTTTTTGTGTAACCCTTAATAATCATATATGTTTCAATAAGATTCCCTCTCATCCTTCTAAATTCCAGAGTATACAAGCCCAGCCACTCCATTCTATCAACATATGACAGTCCCGCCATCCTGGGGATTAACCTTGCGAACCTACGCTGCACTCCCTCAATAGCAAGAATAGCAAGTCCTGACCTCCCATCTCCCAACGGGGCTTATATTCACTGGAATTTAGAAGGATGAGAAGAGATCTTATGGAAACATAAAATTCTTATGGGATTGGACAGGCTTTATGCAGGAAAAATATTTGCGATGTTGGGGGAGTCCAGAACCAGGGGTCACAGTTTAAGAATTAGGGGTAGGCCATTTAGGCTTGAGAAGAGGAAAAACATTTTCACCCAGAGAGTTGTGAATCTGTGGAATTCTCTGCCACAGAAGGCAGTGGAGGCCAATTCACTGGTTGTTTTCAAGAAAGAGTTAGATGTGGCATTTAGGGCTACAAAATCAAGGGATATGGGGAGAAAGCAGGGACGGGGTACTTATTCTGGATGATAGACGAAAATGCTGGAGAAACTCAGCGGGTGAGGCAGCATCTATGGAGCAAAGGAAATAAGCAACGTTTCGGGTCGAAACCCTTCTTCAGACTGATGTGAGGGGGGGGGAGGGGGGGAGGGGCGGGAGGAAGAAAGGAAGAGGTGGAGCCAGGGGGCTGAAGGAGAGCTGAGAAGGGGAGGAGAAAGTAAGGACTACCTGAAATTGGAGAAGTCAATGTTCATTCCGCTGGGATGCAAACTGCGAGGTGCTATATGAGGTGCTGCTCCTCCAATTTACGGTGGGCCTCACCGTGGCCATGGAGGAGGCCCAGGACAGAAAGGTCGGATTCGGAATGGGAGGGGGAGTTGAAGTGCTGAGCCACCGGGAGATCAGGTTGGTTAATGCGGACCGAGCGGAGGTTTTCGGTCTCACCGATGTAGAGCAGCTGACACCTAGAGCAGCGGATGCAATGGATGAGGTTGGAGGAGGTGCAGGTGAACCTCTGCCGCACCTGGAAAGACTGCTTGGGTCCTTAAATGGAGTCAAGGTGTGGGGGGGGGGGGGGGGGGGGGTTGGTGGTAATGCGACAAGTGTAGCATTTCTTGAGATTCCAAGGGGAAGTGCCCGGGGAGGGGTGGTTCTGGGTGAGCAAACCCGCCGGCAAGGGAGGTGCCGTGGTAGTCTGGCGCGCTGATCTCTACAAGGCTGAGGCCACGCTCCAACTCTCAGACACCTCCTCCTACCCATCTTTGGACCATGGCCCCAAAGACGAGCACCAGGCCACTGTCTCTAGCACCACCACTGACTTCATCAACTCCAGCTCCCTGCCCCCCCAAGCCTCCAACTTCAATTTTCCCCGGCCCGATTTTACCTTCTTCCCAAAATCCACAAAGCTGACTGTCCTGGCAGACCCATTGTTTCTGCCTGTTCGTGTCCTACCAAACTTATTTCCACATACCTCGACTCCATCCTTTCTCCCCCCTGGTCAAATCCCTCCCTACCTATGTTCAAGACACCTCACATGCTCTTCGCCGACTCCAGGACTTCCGTTTTCTAGGCCCCCATTCCCTCATCTTCACCATGGATGTCTAGTCACTCGCAACCTCTATCCCCCACCAGGAGGGTCTCAAAGCCCTCTGTTTCTTCCTCGACCGCAGAACCAACCAATCCCCGTCTACTAATACTCTCCTCCGCCCAGTGGGGCTGGTCATTACCCTAAATTACTTTTTTGTTTGACTAAAATTGACATAAATAAAATTAACGGAATAACGGAATAAAACCCGAGTCATTGAAGCTGTGAGGTTGCAATTCTATTAACTGCGTCACCCTTTTATTTAAAAGTAAAATCCAATTTAACAGCTGAAAGTCCTTTGAATGGCAATTTAATTAACTAACATCCCCACCAAATTAAATTTTAGCATTCTTTTTAAAACCCTGCAATAAGAAATTGATCAGGGCGGCACGATGGCGTAGGGCAGCGGTAGAATTACTGCCTCACAGCGCCAGAGAACTGGGTTCGATCCTGACCACTGGTGCTGTCTGTACGGTGTTTGTACGTTCTCCCCGTGACCAACGTGGGTTTTCTCCGGGTGCTCCGGTTTTTCTACCACACTACGAAGGCCTACAGGTTTGTCGGCTAAGTGGCTTCAGTAAAAATGTAAATCGTCCCGCGCGTGCGTGCGTGTGTAGGATAGTGTTAGTGTGCGGGGATCGTTGGTCTGTGTGGACCCGGTGGGCCGAAGGGCCTGTTTCTGAGTTGTATCACGCAACTAAACTAAACTAGTCACAAGTTTCCAACAGATCGAGAGGTCTGGTTCCCATGTGTTACTGAAGAGCAACCACAGTTTGAAATAGTTCCAGGGAATCACACATTGAGCTCGGGCATGGTTGGCCTGAATCAATCATAAAGTCTGTCGGCTGTGGGGAAACATACGTTTCATTGCTCAACTTCTTATGAGGCATAGATAGGGTAGACAGTCAGAACCTTCATCCCCCCCCAGCGTGGAAATGTCCAAGGGCATAGCTACAAGATGTTGGGGGGGTGGGGGAGGGGGGGGGGGGGGGGGGGGAGAAGAAGAGTTTAATGGCAATGTGTGGGGCAAGTTTGTTTTCAGAGACGGGCAGACTCACAGAGGCATTGTCCAGTGGGGGCCTGGACCGTACTGCCAGGGGCGGTGGTGGTGGTGGTGGCAGATAGGACAGTGGTGTTTAAGAGTCTTTTGGATAGGCACTTGGATATGCAGGGAATGGAGGGAGATGCATGATGTGCAGGTGGATCAGAGATGGTCTTGGCGCCATGTTCATCACAGTGCGGGAAGAGCAGGGAATAGAGGGATATGGATCATTTACAGGCTTATTTTGGCTCCATTTTCAGCACAAACACTGCGTGCTGTTCTTGTCCCATGGTCTTTCCCACAATGAAAACCACCGATTCCAGTGACCCAACATGCACAGGTTGTACTAGCTAAATAGAAAAAATGTTAAATATTTGACTGAGCAATGGTTGTTTCACATTCCCATCATTCACTGTCAAGGTTTACATGGGACAAGATGAACATTGACTAAACAAACATAGGACATTAGTAGCAATCCAACTCTCCACGGTAGGGAAGGGTTGATTACAAACCTAATCCAATAGCAAGTTTTTTTTTTAATTGAACACTTATAGATCGACCCATTCAACCGTAGATTAAAAAGAGAGAAAGTGGGAGGATTGAAGATTTATAAAATAATTTTATGATCAATGGATTAGATAGAGTGTCTCAGCTACAGGGAGGGTTTTGTTTTCCCCAGAACGTTAGAGGTCGAGGCGAAACTTAGAAGCAGGAGAAGAACCAAATAACAGTGGTCCCCAAACAGATGCCAAGGGATTTCCACTGGTCACATGCGTCCAGCCAGAATAATAGCACGTTGGTTAGGCCGCATTGGAAGTCAACAGATGCAAGTTAAGTTGGATGGCACGGTGGCACAGCGGTAGTGTTGCTGCCTCACAGCGCCAGAGGCCCGGGTTCGGTCTCAACTACGGGTGCTGTATGTATGGTGTTTGTACGTTCTCTCCGTGACCTGCGTGGGTTTTCTCCGACGATCTTTGGTTTTCTCCCACACTCCAAAGGAATGTACGGGTTTGCAGGCTAATTGGCTTGGTATAAATGTAATGTGTGTGTGTGTATCTCTGTGTGTGTGTCTCTGCGTGTGTGTGTCTCTGCGTGTGTGTGTGTCTCTGCGTGTGTGTGTGTCTCTGCGTGTGTGTGTGTCTCTGCGTGTGTGTGTGTCTCTGCGTGTGTGTGTCTCTGCGTGTGTGTGTCTCTGCGTGTGTGTGTCTCTGCGTGTGTGTGTCTCTGCGTGTGTGTGTCTCTGCGTGTGTGTGTCTCTGCGTGTGTGCGTGCGCCTCTGTGTGTGTGTGTCTCTGTGTGTGTGTGCGTGCGCGCCTCTGTGTGTGTGTGTGTGCGTCTGTGTGTGTGTGTGTGTGTGCGTGTCTGTGTGTGTGTGTCTGTGTGTGCGTGTCTGTGTGTGTCCATGCGCCTCTGTGTGTGTCTGTGTGTGTCTCTGTGTGCGTGCGTCTCTGTGTGTGTGCGTCTCTGTGTGTGTGCGTGCGTGTCTCTGCGTGCGTGTCTCTGCGTGCGCGTGTCTCTGCGTGCGCGTGTCTCTGCGTGCGCGTGTCTCTGCGTGCGCGTCTCTGCGTGCGTATGTGGGATGGTGCTAGTGCGTGGGGATCGCTGGTTGCCGCGGCCTCCGTTGGCCGAAGGGCTTGTTTCGGCGCTGTATCTCTAAACTGAGATGAAGATTCCTATGACTTGCACACTGTGAATGATCAAATTATCCATAGGACCAATAAAAAGTGGTTTCCGTGGGGAGGGACAGTGTAAAGATAAAGAGACTTCGAAAAGGAAGCAGTCAATATTTGCTTTGTGGCCTTTAGTTGAACAGCAGAGCAGAATGATTGAATATACATCATTTACATGTTGTGCTGGTATTCAGTCGTGTGAGCACAGAGAGGAAGTAAGATGGACCCAGTCTTCAGAAGACCCTGCATTATTCAAGAGCCTCGGTTACATCAATTATTAAGCCGCAGAAACTGAACTAATTTGCTATGCTTTTCAGTTCCCAATGCTGCTGTAGTCAACTTCCCAAAAATAGTGCTTTTTAATAACATGTCTCAGTGTAAAACGACAGCTTCTATGTCTGGGATGTACTGGGTGATGGAGATATAATTAGATTTAAAAAAACATTAGGTAAGACGCAGCTTCACCAAGAAGGGTTTTCCTCTCTGCAGCTCTTTGTGCAAAACTATTTCCTTCTACTTGTGGTTAGAGGAAAGAAAATATATACCTGTCTGCACCATATTAAAATTGATATTTAGTTTTTGAGTTTAGCTTCGAGACACAGCACGGAAACAGGCCCTTTGGCCCACTGATTCCACACCAACCAGCCATGCCCGCACACTAACACTATCCTTTACACACTAGGGACAATTTACAATTTTACCAAAGCTAATTAACCTACGAACCTGTACGTCTTTGGAGTGTGGGTGGAAACCGAAGAAAACGCACGCAGATCACAGGGAGAACATGCAAACTCCCTACAGACAGCACCATAGACTGGATGGAACTCGGGTCTCTGGCGCTGTGAGGCAGCAACTCTACCGCTGCGCCACCGTGCCGCCCCTCTTTGTTCAAACTGTGACGTAGGATTCTTCCCGCCATTGTCCTTGATGAAACTATGACGCAAGCACTTTCAGCTAAGATTACAGTGAATGGTGTTGCTGGCTCGAAGGGCCAAATGGCCTACTGCTGCACCTATTGTCTAAAAGACAGAAAGTTATTTCTAAATAGTGGTGGGGATCTGGAATGTGTTGCAGTAGTGGTGGTGGAAGCAGTTACAATATTGGCAGTTACAAGGATTTCTGTAGGCACGTGGATATGCAGGGAATGGAGAGATATGGATCACATGCAGACAGAGGAGAACAGTTCAACGGCATCACATTCAACACAGACATTGGGGGCTGAAGGGCCTGTTCCTGAACTCTACGGGCAGCACGGTGGCGCAGCGGTAGATCCACACTACGGGTGCTGTCTGCACGGAGTTTGTATGTTCTCCCCGTGACCTGCGTGGGTTTTCTCCAGTTTCCTCCTACACGCCAAAGACGTGCAGGTTTGTAGGTTAATTAGCTTGGTATAATTGAAAATAGTCCCAAGTGTGTGTAGGATAGTGCTAGCATCGGGGGATCGCTGCTCTTGCAGACTCGGTGGGAAGATGGGCCTGTTTCCGCACTGCATCTTTAAACTAAACAACAGGTGCAGCAGTGGGCCATTCGGCCCTTCGAGCCAGCACTGCCATTCAATGTGATCATGGCTGATCATCCCCAATCAGTACCCCGTCCCTGCCTTCTCCCCATATCCCCTGTAAACTATAATTCAATACATGATAGTATAATAGGCAGAGTGGACTTGATGGGCCAAATGGCATACTTCTGCTCCTATGACTTATGAACCGAGTATAATATTCTGAATATTTACATTGTCAAATGCACAGAAAAAGTACAACAAATGATAAGGAACCCAGCTTACTGAACTTGCAATTATTAGATATAGTTTATAAATTGTTAGTTATTCACTCCCTTTCTCCCCGCTCTTGCAAAACCTGGCTAGAAAGTTTCAATTTATGTAGACACAAGCTTTGGAACTTCACACAAATAATGATCGGCAAGGCACAGCAATAAAGTTGAGAACATTTCCAAAACAACGCGAGCTTTCAAGCCTCACTGCCGAGCCAAAGGAGCTCGAGACTTGCACGTTAACTGTCAGATCAATAACATAACATGTGCTTGAGACGAGACAAGAGATTCTCGTTATCTCGCCGTATGCAGGCTATTGTTGATAAAAATGAACAGCTTCTTCCCCTTATATCAGTCTTGCAAACTGCCCTTCCATAAGTTATTGTACCGTCCAATTCACCTCTACCCCATTGTGGACATTGGACTTTGTCCATGGAACTGATGTGCTACGATGCTGAGAACTATATTCTGCACTCTGTATCTTCCCCTTTGCTCGACCATCTGTGGGCGGTGCAGCGGTAGAGTTGCTGCCTCACAGCGCCCAGAGAACCCGGTTCGATCCTGACTACGGGCGCTGTCTGTACGTTCTCCCCGTGACCGTGTGGGTTTTCTCCGGGTGCCCCGGTTTCCTCCCACATTCCAAAGACGTGCAGGTTTGTAGGTTAATTCCCATTGGTAAGGTTCTGAAACTATCTTTGGTGTTTGTGGTATAGTGCTGGTGTATGGGGCGATCGCTGGTCTCGATGGGCCGAAGGGCCTGTTTCCACGCTGTATATAGTCTAAAGTAAATCTCCTCACGAGTTTGATTTGATTGTATTTATCTTCATAAGTTACAGGAGCAGAATTAGGCCATTCGGCCCGCCATATATACATATATCTGATGTATCGTATATCTGATCCGTTAGGATTGCATGCAAATTAAAGCTTTTCACTTTACCCTAGTAAGGTAACAAAAATAAACCTAAACATGATGCCGACGACGTCTGCCTTAATATTCACCCCAAGACATACACAATTGTTCACAAGGCTTTGATATTTTCAGGTATATAGTTACATAGCAGCAAACTGATGAAATATAGAAATTCATTATCAATTATTTCCTTTTTTTAGCCAAAGTGGCAAAGGGTATAACGGCATCATAAATTGAGCTAAATGCTGTAATCACAATAAGCACGATAAACAGGACAAGTTAAAAACGGTTTGCAAGTGCAATGGTAAGCACATTTATCAACTTAAACAACAAACTATATCTTATCAGACCGCAAATGTGATTAAAGTTAGCGACAGCCAACCGGTGTTGGCATCAGGAGCTGCTCGGAGGTATTGGATTGTGAAAAATCAGAAAATCATAAACTTTGTTTAGTATAGAGATACAGCACAGAAACAGGCCCTTCAGCCCACCATGTCCGCACCGACCAGCAATCCCCTACACACACACGGGACAATTTACAATTTTACCAAAGCCAATTAACCTGCAAACCTGCGCGTCGTTGGAGTGTGGGACGAAACCGGGGCACCGGATAAAATCCCACGCAGGCCACGGGGAGAACGTACAAACTACATATAGACAAGCATCCAAAGTCAAAATTGAACCCAGTACTCTGCCGCTGCGCCACCGTGCTGTAATGTGTTACGAGCGACATCCACAAGGAAATTTCTGGCATATGATGGGTTTTTGATACACATGCTGGAAAACTGCAATAACCTTTACATCTTAGAATATCACACAGAATAGTGCAGCACAGGAACAGGCCCTTCGGCCCACATGATCTGTGCTGAACATGATGCCACAATAAACAAAGTCTGAAGAAGGGTCTCGACCCGAAACGTTGCCTATCTCCTTCGCTCCTTAGATGCTGCTGCACCCGCTGAGTTTCTCCAGCTTTTTGTGTAAGCCACGAAAAACGAATCTCCCCTGCTGTATACAACCCATGTCCCTCCACATCCACGCGTCTAAAAGCCTCTTACATTCCCCTAAATTTGTGTTGCTGCCTCACAGTGCCAGAGACCCGGGTTCAATCCTGACCTTTGGTGCTGCCTCTATAGAGTTTGTACGTTCTCCATGTGACCTTTAGTTTTCTCTGGGTTCTTCGGTTTCCTCCCCCACACAAAAGACGTACAGGTTTGTGGGTTAATTGGCTTGGGTATAATTGCCCCTATTGTGTGTTGGGTAGAGTAAGTGGGGGGGGGGGGGGAAATCGCTGGTCGGCGCCAACTCGGTGGGCCGAAGGGCCTGTTTCTGCGCTGTATCTTTAAACTAAACTCAGACTTTCAGCTACAGAGAAAATGACCTAGATGTCAATATGGATGGGTTGGTGATGTACTGTCAATGGCAAGACCCTTCATAGTACTGATGTACACAGGGATCATGGGGTCCAAGTTCATAGCTCACTAAAGTTGGCAGCACAAGCAGATAGGGTGGTAAAGTAGGCATAAGCCAAGGTGTGCTTGCCTTCTTTGCCAGGTGCATTGATTACAATCGAGCCATCCACCATGTGCAAAGATATGATAAAGGGAAGAATGTGAATAACTTTTAATGCAAGATAAATGCCAGCAAAGTCTGATCAAAGACAGTCTCAGGGTCTCCAATGAGGACTGCTCTCTGGTTGTGGTAGGACGGTTCAGTTGCCTGATAACAGCTGGGAAGAAAATGTAGACAGGCACAAAAAGCTGGCGTAACTCAGCGGGACAGGCAGCATCTCTGGAGAGAAGGAATTGGTGACGTGTTGAATCTGGAGGTGTGCGTTTTAACACTTCTGTACCTTTCTTCACGTGCCATAGTCTTTTCCACTGATCTTCCTTGAGGTCATAAGTCATAACTGATTTAGGTCATTGTCACTCGGCCCATCAAGTCTACTCTATGTTAATCTATCACTATCTCCTATCCCCATTCTCCTGTCTTCTCCCCATAACCTATGACCCCATAACCCTTGACCCCTGCACTAACCAAGAATCTATCTATCCCTGCCTTAAATGTTCCAAACCGAAGAGGGAGATATGGATCACGAACAGGCCGATGACACCGGTTTCATGGGGCATCGTGTTCAGCACAAATATTGTGGGCCGAAGGGCCTGTTCCTGTTCACCAACATATCTGTACAACTTGCACTGGTGCCCATCCTTTCTCGCTTCAGTGCGGGCATGATTTTTTAAAATTCCCCGCTTTAAGTCATAAGTTTTCAAACTGGCATCCGCTATCTCCATTCACCTGTCACCACGGTTAACTGGCCTCTGTAAATTGCCCCTGGTGTGGAAGACCTGGGTGGAAAAGTTGGATAACATAGAACTGGCATGAATGGCCTGGACTCAGTGGGGCCGAAGGGCCGGTTTCAATGTTGCATCTTTCAATCAATCAGGCCCAACATCCTTAATCCATATGAATCTATGGAGGTGTGCAAAATCATGAGAGGAATAGATGATGGGGGAGGGGGTGGTGGAGGGAGGGAGGGAGGAGGTACATAAATGCTCCACAGCCGAGAAGGTGATGAAAAATAATTTTAAAAGAAAGCAGATAAGATTTGCAACAGAGACTTAGACAGACACTCCCGAGGTAGAGGGTCTGTGCGTTTTATGCTCATAATACACTGCTTAGTGGAGCCCAGCATTAAACCTTAGTCCACTAACGCTGTTAGTGTGGAGTGAGAGAGACAGAGAGACTGTGTATCTGTCCCGCAGTGAGACTTGGAGCAATTCCGGAAGGAGAGAGGGAAGGAGAGAGGGAAGGAGAGAGGGAAGGAGAGAGGGAAGGAGAGAGGGAAGGAGAGAGGGAAGGAGAGAGGGAAGGAGAGAGGGAAGGAGAGAGGGAAGGAGAGAGGGAAGGAGAGAGGGAAGGAGAGAGGGAAGGAGAGAGGGAAGGAGAGAGGGAAGGAGAGAGGGAAGGAGAGAGGGAAGGAGAGAGGGAAGGAGAGAGGGAAGGAGAGAGGGAAGGAGAGAGGGAAGGGGGTGGGGTGGGGGGAGAGATGGGGGAGAGGAGAGAGAGGGGGTAGAGGAGGATGAAATAATAGGTGGAGTTAATTTGAAATGAAATACCTGCGGCGTCTCCTTGCTGCGACCCCCGGCTAGCTCTCCCTTTCCATCCCCACCGCCTCTTCTGCCGCCGCTCTTTAACAGGCTTGAGTTTCTTGTCTGATGTATGTTTCCTGGTAGAGGGCGGAAGTGAAACCTCCAAATGTGTGTCAACCCTATCAAAATTATTCACAGCAGCCTCTGCCCCAGTCAGCGCAGTCTCTGCAGTGGCTCCGTCCGTGCCTGCAATTGTCACAATCAGCCCAGGCTCCTCATCCCCGCCACCCTGCGCCCATGTACACGCGGCTCAGTGTAACGGCGAGGTTCTCGGTGTCCATCACACTGGCCTTTCACTCCAGGACTCGCACTGCGACCTGCTCTAATTTTAACCCTTCCCTTCCCTACCCGAACTCCTGGTAACTCATTGAAACCAACGGACTGGTCAAACATAACTCAGCGGGTCAGGCAGCTGAGCTAGAGATGTATATAGATATATATATATATATGTATGTGTGTGTATATACATGTGTGTGTGTATAGATATATATACATATATATATATACTAGACTAAGTGGGACCCGTTGGGCCCCATGTTAACACGGGAGGGCTGGTCCCCCAACGCAATATTCCACCTCTCCACCAATTCCAATACTGGTGGCCAGTGGGTGGGGGGGGGGGGGGGGGGGTGTTCTGGAGCTCTAGTATGGGTGTTGTGGGCCGAAGGGACTGGTTTCCAGAGGGCTAGTATGGACATTGTGGGCCGAATAGATTCTTGGGCAGGCAGCCCAGTCACTCAGGCCTGGTGGGCTGGCGGCTCAGTCACTAGGGGCTTGTGGGCTGTCAGCTCAGTCACTCAGGGCTGGTGGGCTGGCGGCTCAGTCACTCGGGGCTGGTGGGCTGGCAGTTCAGTCACTCGGGGCAGGTGGGCTGGCCGCTCAGTCACTTAGGGCTGGTGGGCTGGCAGCTCAGAAACTGCCAGAAATTCTGCCCAAAACAGGTGAGAGACTGTGAGCGAGAAGGGGGAGAGGGTCGAGAATCAAATTTAGGCATTTTTCATATTTGGCTGCAGATCACAGCAATGGAGGAGGAAAGTCTATGCTGGCCTGGATCTCACAGGCAGTCTATGAAGGGAGGGAGAAAAATACTGGGATGAGGTTTAATACTTACAGATTTGATTTGATTTACTGCCTATTATGCCTCCTCACATGTAGGGTGTCAACAAAGGTCCTCCACTCCTTCAGTTGATTCCTTCAGTTGCTGTTTCCATAACATATTTGTTTTTACGAGACAGGTTTGTTATCCCTGTGCTCAACCTCCAACCTAGTGGACCAGTGGATCGCTCGTCATCTCGCCTCTACCCTTCGACCTGTCCAGCATGGGAGACCCTAACATGAGACAAATCTCCCGCTGGCATAGCGCTAGGGGCCACTGAGGGCAGGCCAACATCTCATTTAAAGTTAAATTTCAAATTCCTTTCCATTTCAAACACAAGGCAGGCCAACACCTTATTTAAATTTAAATTTCAATGTCCTTTCCATTTCAAGCACAGGGCAGGCCAACACCTAATTTCAATTTCAATTTCAATTTCATTTTCATTTCAAGCACAGGGCAGGCCAACACCTCATTTAAATTTAAATTTCCATTTCAAGCACAGGGCAGGCCAACACCTCATTTAAATTTAAATTTAATTTCCATTCTCAACAAAGGACAGGCCAACACCTCATTTAAATTTAAATTTCAATTTCCTTTCCATTTTGAGCACAGGACAGGCCAACAACTCATTTCAATTTCAATTTCATTTCCATTTCAAGCACAGGGCAGGCCAACACCTCATTTCAATTTCAATTTCAAATTCCTTTTCATTTCAAGCACAGGATGTGTCAACACCTTATTTAAATTTCAATTTCCTTTCCTTTTCAAGCACAGGGCAGGCCAATACCTAATTTCAATTTCTATTTCATTTCAATTTCAAGCATAGGGCAGGCGAACACCTCATTTCAATTTCAATTTCAATCTCATTTCCATTTCAAGCACAGGGCAGGCGAACACCTCATTTCAATTTCAATTTGAATCTTATTTCCATTTCAAGCTCATGGCAGGCCATCACATTTCAATTTCAATTTCATTTCCATTTCACGCGCAGGGCAACCCAACACGTAATTTCAATTTCAATTTACTTTCTGTTTCAAGCACAGGGCAGGCCAACACCTCATTTAATTTTAAATTCCCTTTCCATTTCAAGCACAGGGCAGGCCAACACCTCATTTCAATTTCAATTTCAATTGCATTTCTATTTCAAACACAGGGCAGGCCAACACCTCATTTCAATTTTAATTGCATTTCCATTTCAAGCACAGGGCAGGCCAACACCTCATTTCAATTTCAATTTCAATTTCAATTTCATTTCCATTTCAAGCACAGGGCAGGCCAACACCTCATTTCAATTTCTATTTACTTTCCATTTCAAGCACAGGGCAGGCCAACACCTCATTTCAATTTCAATTACCTATCAATTTCCAGCACAGTGCAGGCCAACATCTCATTTAAATTTAAATTTAAATTTCATTTCCATTTCAAGCACAGGGCAGGCCAACACCTCATTTCAATTTCAATTTCAATTTCATTTCCATTTCAAGCACAGGGCAGGCCAACACCTAATTTCAATTTCATTTCCATTTCAAGCACAGGGCAGGCCAACACTTAATTTCAATTTCAATTTCCTTTCTATTTCAAGCACAGTGCAGGCCAACAACTCATTTAAATTTAAATTTAATTTCCATTTCAAGCACAGGGCAGGCCAACACCTCATTTAAATTTAAATTTCCTATCCATTTCCAGCACAGTGCAGGCCAACATCTCATTTTAATTTCAATTTCAATTTCATTTCCATTTCAAGCACAGGGCAGGCCAACACCTCATTTCAATTTCAATTTCAATTTCATTTCCATTTCAAGCACAGGGCAGGCCAACACCTAATTTCAATTTCAATTTAATTTCCATTTCAAGCACAGGGCAGCCCAACACCTCATTTCAATTTCAATTTCATTTCCATTTCAAGCTCAGGGCAGGCCAACACCTAATTTCAATTTTTAATTCATTTCCATTTCAAGCACAGGGCAGCCCAACACCTCATTTAAATTTAAATTTCCTCTCCATTTCCAGCACAGGGCAGGTCAACATCTCATTTAAATTTCAACTTCAATTTCATTTCCATTTCAAGCATAGGGCAGGCCAACACCTCATTTCAAGTTCAATTTCCTTTCTATTTCAAGCACAGTGCAGGCCAACACCTCATTTAAATTTAAATTTCATTTCCATTTCAAGCACAGGGCAGCCCAACACCTCATTTCAATTTCAATTTCATTTCCATTTCTAGCTCAGGGAAGGCCAACACCTAATATCAATTTTTAATTCATTTCCATTTCAAGCACAGGGCAGCCCAACACCTCATTTCAATTTCAATTTACTTTCCATTTCAAGCACAGGGCAGGCCAACACCTCATTTAAATTTAAATGTCCTATCCATTTCCAGCACAGTGCAGGCCAACATCTCATTTAAATTTCAATTTCATTTCCATTTCAAGCACAGGGCAGGCCAAGACCTCATTTCAATTTCAATTTCAATTTCATTTCCATTTCAAGCACAGGGCAGGCCAACACCTAATTTCAATTTCAATTTCATTTCCATTTCAAGCACAGGGCAGGCCAACACCTAATTTCAATTTCAATTTTAATTTCCTTTCTATTTCAAGCACAGTACAGGCCAACACCTCATTTCAATTTCAATTTCAATTTCATTTCCATTTCAAGCACAGGGCAGGCCAACATCTCATTTAAATTTCAACTTCAATTTCATTTCCATTTCAAGCATAGGGCAGGCCAACACCTCATTTCAATTTCAATTTTCTTTCTATTTCAAGCACAGTGCAGGCCAACACCTCATTTAAATTTAAATTTCATTTCCATTTCAAGCACAGGGCAGCCCAACACCTAATTTCAATTTCAATTTCAATTTCATTTTCATTTCAAGCACAGGGCAGGCCAACACCTCATTTAAATTTAAATTTCCATTTCAAGCACAGGGCAGGCCAACACCTCATTTAAATTTAAATTTAATTTCCATTCTCAACAAAGGACAGGCCAACACCTCATTTAAATTTAAATTTCAATTTCCTTTCCATTTTGAGCACAGGACAGGCCAACAACTCATTTCAATTTCAATTTCATTTCCATTTCAAGCACAGGGCAGGCCAACACCTCATTTCAATTTCAATTTCAAATTCCTTTTCATTTCAAGCACAGGATGTGTCAACACCTTATTTAAATTTCAATTTCCTTTCCTTTTCAAGCACAGGGCAGGCCAATACCTAATTTCAATTTCTATTTCATTTCAATTTCAAGCATAGGGCAGGCGAACACCTCATTTCAATTTCAATTTCAATCTCATTTCCATTTCAAGCACAGGGCAGGCGAACACCTCATTTCAATTTCAATTTGAATCTTATTTCCATTTCAAGCTCATGGCAGGCCATCACATTTCAATTTCAATTTCATTTCCATTTCACGCGCAGGGCAACCCAACACGTAATTTCAATTTCAATTTACTTTCTGTTTCAAGCACAGGGCAGGCCAACACCTCATTTAATTTTAAATTCCCTTTCCATTTCAAGCACAGGGCAGGCCAACACCTCATTTCAATTTCAATTTCAATTGCATTTCTATTTCAAACACAGGGCAGGCCAACACCTCATTTCAATTTTAATTGCATTTCCATTTCAAGCACAGGGCAGGCCAACACCTCATTTCAATTTCAATTTCAATTTCAATTTCATTTCCATTTCAAGCACAGGGCAGGCCAACACCTCATTTCAATTTCTATTTACTTTCCATTTCAAGCACAGGGCAGGCCAACACCTCATTTCAATTTCAATTACCTATCAATTTCCAGCACAGTGCAGGCCAACATCTCATTTAAATTTAAATTTAAATTTCATTTCCATTTCAAGCACAGGGCAGGCCAACACCTCATTTCAATTTCAATTTCAATTTCATTTCCATTTCAAGCACAGGGCAGGCCAACACCTAATTTCAATTTCATTTCCATTTCAAGCACAGGGCAGGCCAACACCTAATTTCAATTTCAATTTCCTTTCTATTTCAAGCACAGTGCAGGCCAACAACTCATTTAAATTTAAATTTAATTTCCATTTCAAGCACAGGGCAGGCCAACACCTCATTTAAATTTAAATTTCCTATCCATTTCCAGCACAGTGCAGGCCAACATCTCATTTTAATTTCAATTTCAATTTCATTTCCATTTCAAGCACAGGGCAGGCCAACACCTCATTTCAATTTCAATTTCAATTTCATTTCCATTTCAAGCACAGGGCAGGCCAACACCTAATTTCAATTTCAATTTAATTTCCATTTCAAGCACAGGGCAGCCCAACACCTCATTTCAATTTCAATTTCATTTCCATTTCAAGCTCAGGGCAGGCCAACACCTAATTTCAATTTTTAATTCATTTCCATTTCAAGCACAGGGCAGCCCAACACCTCATTTAAATTTAAATTTCCTCTCCATTTCCAGCACAGGGCAGGTCAACATCTCATTTAAATTTCAACTTCAATTTCATTTCCATTTCAAGCATAGGGCAGGCCAACACCTCATTTCAAGTTCAATTTCCTTTCTATTTCAAGCACAGTGCAGGCCAACACCTCATTTAAATTTAAATTTCATTTCCATTTCAAGCACAGGGCAGCCCAACACCTCATTTCAATTTCAATTTCATTTCCATTTCTAGCTCAGGGAAGGCCAACACCTAATATCAATTTTTAATTCATTTCCATTTCAAGCACAGGGCAGCCCAACACCTCATTTCAATTTCAATTTACTTTCCATTTCAAGCACAGGGCAGGCCAACACCTCATTTAAATTTAAATTTCCTATCCATTTCCAGCACAGTGCAGGCCAACATCTCATTTAAATTTCAATTTCATTTCCATTTCAAGCACAGGGCAGGCCAAGACCTCATTTCAATTTCAATTTCAATTTCATTTCCATTTCAAGCACAGGGCAGGCCAACACCTAATTTCAATTTCAATTTCATTTCCATTTCAAGCACAGGGCAGGCCAACACCTAATTTCAATTTCAATTTCAATTTCCTTTCTATTTCAAGCACAGTACAGGCCAACACCTCATTTAAATTTAAATTTCCTATCCATTTCCAGCACAGGGCAGGCCAACATCTCATTTAAATTTCAACTTCAATTTCATTTCCATTTCAAGCATAGGGCAGGCCAACACCTCATTTCAATTTCAATTTTCTTTCTATTTCAAGCACAGTGCAGGCCAACACCTCATTTAAATTTAAATTTCATTTCCATTTCAAGCACAGGGCAGCCCAACACCTCATTTCAATTTCAATTTCCTTCCCATTTCAAGCTCAGGGCAGGCCAATACCTCATTTCCATTTCAATTTAATTTCCATGATCTTTTCAAGCACGGGGCAGGTCAACACCGCATTTAAATTCGAATTTCAATTTAATTTCCAGTTCAAAACACAGGGCAGGCCATCACGTCATTTAAATATCAATTTCCTTTCCATTTCAAGCACAGGACAGGCCAAACAACTCATTGCATTGTTATCTCATTTTCAATTTTGCATTGCAGTTTGAAGCACAGCAAACTGGAGTAACCAAATGGATTAGGCAGTATCTCTGGAGGAAATGAATTGGTGACGATTCGGGTCGAGTCCCTTCTTCAGACTGAGTCAGGGTAAAGGGAAACATTTCAGGTCGGGGCCCTTCTTCAGACTGATTGTAGGGAGGGAGGAAGAAAGCCGGGGGAGAGGAGGGGCAGGATAGAGCATGTTCGGCGATGGGTAAACACATAAGAGGGGGTTATCTAAGGCAGATTGTTGGACAAAGGCCAGAGATGAGGATAGACACAAAATGCTGGAGTAACTCAGCGGGTGAGGCAGCATCTCTGGAGAGAAGGAAAATGGGTGGCGTTTCGGGTCGAGACCCTTCTTCAGACTGATTCTTTGAGTCGGAGGGAAGGAGGAATCACAGAAGGGGGGCAGTTTGAGAGGATGTTGCTGAATTCTCATCGGAGAGAGGAAGAGAACTTCTTCAAAGTAGACTTGCCCTTGAGGAGATTTTGCAGTGCAGTGGACAAAATGAGTGAGAAAGAACTGCAGATCCTAGATAAAATTGAAGGTAGACACAAGATGCTGGAGTAACTCAGCTGGTGTGGCAGCATCTATGGAGAGAAGGAATGGGTGATGTTTCAGATTAAAAGGATAAAGAGTTGTGAATTGCCACAGAAGGTTCTGGAAGCCGTCAATTGATATTTTTAAGGGAGATATTGACAGATTCTTGATCAGTGCAGGTGTCAGGGGTTATGGGGAGAAGGCAGGAGAATGGCAGGCGTTGAGAGGGAAAGATAGAGCAGTCATGATTGAATGGCAGAGTAGACTTGATGGGCCGAATGGCCTAATTCTGCTCCGAGAACTTATGATCTTATGAATTGTTAAGCTTACGACAGGAAAGTTGCCAATTGTGCATCAATTGTAAACGATACAATTAAATCTTGCCCGTCTCACCTTAAACCCCAGGTCATCTCATCTTGGAACAGCATAAATTTCCTCCGGGTGCTCTGGTTTCCTCACACATCCCAAAGAGGGGGGGGAGTTGATGGGTTAATTGGCCCTCAGTAAAAACCTAGTGTGTGGGTGAGTGACGGAATCTGGCGGGGGGGTTTAGTTTTGTTTAGAGATACAGCGCGGAAACGGGCCCTTCGACCCACCGAGTCAGCGCCGATCAGCGATCCCTGCACATTAACATTAACTTAAACACACTCGGGACAATTCACACCCATGCCAAAGCCATTTAACCTACAAACCTGTATGTCTTTGGAGTGCGGGAGGAAACTGGAGATCTCAAAGAAAACCCACGCAGTTCACGGGGAGAACGTACAAACTCCGTACAGCCAGCGTCCATAGTCGGGATCGAACCCAGGGGTTGCAAGCGTTGTGAGGCAGCAACTCTACTGCTGCGCCACCATGACCGCCCATGTTGATGATAATGTGATGGGGGTAAACTGTGGAATGAATGTAGAATCAGAGGAAGTGGTCAGTGCAGAATGAAGGGGTTGTGACTGTGCTGTAGTTGAGGTGTATAACCATATAACCATATAACAATCACAGCACGGAAACAGGCCATCTCGGCCCTTCAAGTCCATGCCGAACAACTTTTTTCCCTTAGTCCCACCTGCCTGCACTCATACCATAACCCTCCATACCCTTCTCATCCATATGCCTATCCAATTTATTTTTAAATGATACCAACGAACCTGCCGCCACCACTTCCACTGGAAGCTCATTCCACACCGCTACCACTCTCTGAGTAAAGAAGTTCCCCCTCATGTCACCCCTAAACCTCTGTCCCTTAATTCTAAAGTCATGTCCTCTTGTTTGAATCTTCCCTATTCTCAAAGGGAAAAGTTTGTCCACATCAACTCTGTCTATCCCTCTCATCATTTTAAAGACCTCTATCAAGTCCCCCCTTAACCTTCTGCGCTCCAGAGAATAAAGACCTAACTTATTCAACCTATCTCTGTAACTTAGCTGTTGAAACCCAGGCAGCATTCTAGTAAATCTCCTCTGTACCCTCTCTATTTTGTTGACATCCTTCCTATAATTGGGCGACCAAAATTGTACACTATACTCCAGATTTGGTCTCACCAATGCCTTGTACAATTTTAACATTACATCCCAGCTTCTATACTCAATGCTCTGATTTATAAAGGCTAGCATACCAAAAGCTTTCTTTACCACCCTATCTATATGAGATTCCACCTTCAAGGAACTATGCACGTTGATATGCACGGTTATTCCCAGATCCCTCTGTTCAACTGTATTCTTCAATTCCCTACCGTTTACCATGTACGTCCTATTTTGATTTGTCCTGCCAAGGTGTAGCACCTCACATTTATCAGCATTAAACTCCATCTGCCATCTTTCAGACCATTTTTCCAACTGGCCTAAATCACTCTGAAGACTTTGGAAATCCTCTTCATTATCCACAACACCCCCTATCTTGGTATCATCTGCATACTTACTAATCCAATTTACCACCCCTTCATCCAGATCATTGATGTACATGACAAGTGTAGATATAGTAGACAGCCAGAACCTTTTGCCCCAGGTTGTAAATGTCCACCACTAGGGGGCATGGCTATAAGATGAGAGGGAGGACATTTTTTAATACTGTGTAATTGGTTTAAAGCAGGTGTGTAGGGCAAACCTACACAGATGGTGGTAGGTGCTTGGGACACACTGCCAGGTGCACTGCAAGGTAGGGAAGTGTGCAAACGCACACCTCCAGATTCAGGGACAGTTTCTTCCCAGCTGTTATCAGGCAACTAAACCATCCTATCACAACCAGAGAACAGTCCTGAACTATTATCTACCTCATTGTTGACCCTCGGGCTATCTTTGATCGGACTTTGCTAGCTTTACCTTGCACTAAACGTTATTTCCTTATCATGTACCTGTACACTGTGGATGGCTCGATTGTAATCATGTATTGTCTTTCCGTTGACTGGATAGCACGCAACAAAAAGCTTTTCACTGTACCTCGGTGCACGTGACAGTAAACTAATCTGAAACTGAAACAGGGGTAGTGGTTGTGGCAGATGGGCTAGTGACATTTACGGATGGGCACATGGTTTTTGGATGGGCACATGGTTATGCAGGGAATGGAGGGATGTGCTTTATGTGCAGGTGGATCAGAGATGGTCTTGGCATCATGTTCAGCGCAGACATTGTGGGCCGAAGGGTCTGTACTGTTCTGTGTTCTACGTTAACACCACGAGGCTTAGACCTCTCGCCAAGGACTGTAGGACAAAGGTTTCAGAAGAGAGGGTCAACGTTGATAGGAGACGTGTGGGGCCAATGTTTTGCACAGAGGGTGGTGGGTGCATGGAACGTGCTGCCAGGGTTAGTGCTGGAGGCAGATATGATAGTGGCATTAAGAAGCTTTTAGGTAGGCACATGGAAATTCAGTGAATGGAGTGACATGGATCTTGAGCAAGCAGAGGAGGTTAGTTTAACTTGGCATCATGTTCGGCACAGACATTGTGGGCCAAAGGGCCTCACCATCTATTGTAATGTTCTGTGTTCTAAATTCCGTATCATCGTGAGGGCGCCACGGTGGTGCAGCAGTAGAGTTGCTGCCTTACAACACTAGAGTTCCCGGGTTCAAGCCTGTCTATGGGTACTGTCTGTATGGCGTTTGTCCGTTCTCCCTGTGACCTGCGTGGGTTTTCTCCGGGTACCCCGGTTTCCTCCAAAAACGTGGTTTGTAAGCTAATTGGCTTAGACAAAATTGTAAATTGCCCCTAGTGTGTGTGGGATAGTGTTAAGGTACAGGGTGACCACTGGTTGCCATGGTGGGCGGAAGGGCCTGTTTCCGCTCATTGTCTCCAAAGCCTAAATCCTAAAGCTGTGCTCTTTCTAAAATGACTTCAAGATCTGAAAAGGTCTTCTTTCGTAATTTATTTTCCCATCAGTGTCTGGAGAGTTTTAATTATGAAGCGGTGAAATTGAAGGTTGTATTCATAGCAGCAAGGCCATTTACATTCTAATTCTTTGATCTGTAACCCAGACAAGAGTGTCATTAGTAACTGGTGTGTGATTAATTACAGCATAGTATTTCGAAGTAAAAACAGAAAAAAGCAGGAAATACTGTGAGAAGAGAAACAATTTCCTCCCAGCTGTTTTCAGGCAACTCAACCATCATACTAACACTAGCGGGCTGTCCCGACCTACCATCGACCACATTGGATACCCTCGGACTATCTTTAATCGGACCATACTGGACTATCCTGCACTAAATGTTATTTACTTCATCCTGTATCTGTGCACACCGTGGACAGCTCGATTGTGATCATGTACAGTGTCGTTCTGCTGAACATAGTCACAGATTGCTGGAGCAACTCAGCGGGACAGGCAGCGTCTCTGGAGAGAAGGAATGGGTGATGTTTCTGGTCGAGACCTTTCTTCAGACCCGAAACGTCACCCATTCCCTCTATCCAGAGATGCTGCCTGTCCCGCTGAGTTAATCCAGCACTTTGTGTCTATCTTCGGTGTAAACCAGCATCTAGTCAAAGTCAAGTCAAAAGAGTTTATTGTCATGTGTCCCTGACAGGACAATGAAAATCTTTCCTTGCATAGCACAACTGAACATAGTAGGCATTGACTACAATTATATACGTAAATACACACATGAATTAATAAATTAATAAAGTGCAAATAACAGATGGAGGGATATTAATGTTCAGAGTTCCGAGCCAAGTTTAATAGCCTGATGGCTGTGGGGAAGTAGCTATTCCTAAACCGGGTTGTTGCAGTCCTCAGGCTCCTGTACCTTCTACCCGAAGGTAGCAGGGAGATGAGTGTGTGGCCAGGGTGGTGTGGGTCCTTGATGATGCTGCCAGCCTTTTTGAGGCAGCGACTGCGATAAATCCCCTCGATGGAAGAAATGTCAGAGCCGATGATGGACTGGGCAGTGTTTACTACTTTTTGTAGTCTTTTCCTCTCCAGGGCGCTCAAGTTGCCGAACCAAGCCACGATGCAACCAGTCAGCAAGCTCTTTACTGTGCACCTGTAGAGGTTAGAGAGAGTCCTCCTTGACAGACCAACTCTCCGTAATCTTCTCAGGAAGTAGAGGCGCTGATGAGCTTTCTTAATAATTGCATCTGTGTTCTCGGACCAGGAAAGATCTTCACAGATGTGCTCGCCCAGGAATTTGAAGCTCTTGACCCTTTCAACCATCGACCCGTTGATATAAACAGGACTGTGGGTCCCCATCCTACTCCTTCCAAAGTCAACAATCAGTTCCTTGGTTTTGCTGGTGTTGAGGGCCAGGTTGTTGTGCTGGCACCATATGGACAGTTGCTCGATCTCTATTCTATACTCCGACTCATCCCCATCAGTGATACGTCCCACAACAGTGGTGTCGTCAGCGAACTTGATGATGGAGTTCGCACTATGACCGGCTACGCAGTCATGAGTATAGAGTGAGTACAGCAGGGGGCTGAGCACACAGCCTTGAGGTGCTCCCGTGCTGATTGTTATCGAGTCTGACACATTTCCACCAATACGAACAGACTGTGGTCTGTGGATGAGGAAGTCGAGGATCCATTTGCAGAGGGATGCGCAGAGACCCAGTTCTGCGAGTTTGGTAACCAGCTTGGGGGGATGATTGTGTTAAATGCCGAGCTGTAGTCAATGAATAACAGCCTGACATATGAGTTTTTGTTGTCCAAGTGGTCCAGAGCGGAGTGGAGGGCCAGCGAGATCGCGTCCACCGTTGATATGTTGTGGCGGTAAGCGAACTGCAGTGGGTCCAGGTTTTTGTCGAGGTAGGAGTTGATTTGCGCCATGATCAACCTCTCGAAGCACTTCATCTGCAGTTCCTTCCAACACATGTAGTCTTTCCGCTGACTGGTTAGCATGCAACAATAAGCTTTTCACTGTACCTTGGTACACATGTCAATAAACTAAACTAAACATATTTAAGAAGGAACTGCAGATGCTGGAAAAATCGAAGGTAGACAAAAATGCTGGGGAAACTCAGCAGGTGAGGCAGCATCTATGGAGCGAAGGAATAGGTGACGTTTCGGGTCTCGACCCGAAACATCACCTATTCCATCGCTCCATAGATGCTGCCTAACCCGCTGAGTTTCTCCAGGATTTTTGTAAACTAAAAATGTTATAATTTCTGATTGAGGTCTGTGTAAGCAAAAATTGCCCCATACATTTTGCTGCTCGCACCTCCACAACTACATCCTCCAGTCTGACATTTGTACCTTCGGAAAAAGGTTCTGACTGTGTCTTGCATCTATTACTGGTTATGACTGTCTATAGATCTATCTGTGACAATGTCTTGATCTGTGTCAATCTGTACGTCGATAAAACTGCAACACTTCAGAATTTAAATGAGGGTCTTGCACGTGTAATTACAAATTTCCCGATCATGGAGAATCAGAAAACCTTGTTAAATTGTTGAGCTCAGATTCAGTTGGCAATAGACGATAATATGTGGACTTTCATGGGAGTGGGTAGAGCCACAGAAATCTCACAAATGCCTGGACAGAGTGGCTGTGGAGAGGACTTATCCACTCGTGGGAGAGTCTGGGATCAGAGGTCATAGAATTAAAGGACTTTCCTTCAGGAAAGAGATGCAGAGGAATTTATTTCGTCAGAGGGCGGTGAATCTGTGGGGGATTCATTGCCGCAGAAAGCTGCGGAGGCCAAGTCAATGGGTATTTTTAAGGCAGAGATGAATAAATTGTTGATTAGTACGGGTGCCAGGGGTTATGGGGAGAAGGCAGCAGAATGGGGTTGGGAGGGGGAGATAGATCAGCCATGATTGAATTGCGGTGCAGACTTGATGGGCAAAATAGCTTAATTGGGCTCCTACCACATGAATTTATGAACGATAATGATGTGCCTTCGATCCCCTGTGCTTTTCCAGTAAGATGAATGAAGTGCTATCGTTACCTTGACTGCCACAGGCGATACAGTCCTGGCAACACTGGAATAGAGTTTTTGTTGGAAGATAGACACAAAACGCTGGAGAAACTCAATGTGTCAGGCAGCATCTCTGGAGACAAGGAATAGTAATGGTTCGGGTCGAGACCCTTCTGCCGACTACATCTGACGACCCAAGTAGAATTGAATCCTGAGACACAAGGAACAAGCTGCTGAAATCTTAGGCGAAGCACAAAGTGTGGAGGAAATGTGTAGGAGGGAATGGCAAATGCTGGTTTAAACCGAAGATAGACACAAAATGCTGGAGTAACTCAGGCAGCATCTCTGGAGAAAAGGAATGGGTGACATTTCGTGTCAAGACCCTTCTTCAGACTGAAAGTCAGTGGAATGGGAAACCAGAGATATAGATGGTGATACAAAGAGATATGGAACAAATGAATGAAAGATACAAAAATGTTACTTGAGCTGCAGGGAGAGGTTGAGTAGGCTGGGTCTCCATTCCTTGGAGCGCAGGAGGATGAGTGGAGATCTTATAGATGTTTATAAAATCATGAGAGGAATAGATCAGGTAGATGCACAGAATCTCTTGCCCAGAGTAGGAAAATTGAGAACCAGCGAACATAGGTTTAAGTTGAAGGGGGAAAGATTTAATAGGAATCTGAGGGGTGACCTTTTCACAGATGTGGCGGATGTATGGAACAAGCTGCCAGAGGAGGTAGTTGAGGCTGGGACTATCCCTATGTTTAAGAAACCATTAGACAGGAACATGGATAGGATAGGTTTGGAGGGATATGGGCCAAATGCAGGCAGGTGGGGCTACTGTAGATGGGACATGTTAGTCGGTGTGGGCAAGTTGAGCCAAAGGGGCTATTTCCACACTGTATCACTCTATCTCCTTTTAGCTAATAGCCTCTCCAAAGCCTTATATATCCTTCCTGTAATAGGCGACCAGAACTGCACGTAATACTCCAAATGAGGCTCAAATGAGGCAAATGGGGCCGGAGGGCCTGTTTCCACACTGTAGTATTCTGACTCGATCCACTCCCCCCTCAAATGCTGTCTCACCCACTGAGTATAATTGAAACTGCTGCCACACCCTCTCACCCTCTCCATCTTAAACTGAGAACCCTAATAAACTGCCCAATAGACAATAGGTGCAGGAGTAGGCCATTCGGCCCTTCGAGCCAGCACCGCCATTCACTGTGATCATGGCTGATCATCCCCAATCAGTACCCCATTCTTGCCTTCTCCCCATATCCCCTGACTCCGCTATCTTCAAGAGCCCTATCTAACTCTCTCTTCAAAGCAGTCAGAGAATTGGCCTCCACTGCCTTCTGAGGCAGAGAATTCCACAGACTCACAACTCTCCGGGTGAAAAGGTTTTTCCTCATCTCCGTCCTCAATGGCCTACCCCTTATTCTTAAACTGTTGTCCATGGTTCTCGGCTCCCCCAACGTCGGGAGCATGTTTCCTGCCTCTAGCGTGTCCAATCCCCAAGATCAAGCATTCCCTTACTTCGAGCTAAAGCAAGGTGTAGAACACAACTTTCACTGTTCTGACACATCCTGCGAGAGTACTGATACAAAGTGCTGGTGGTCATCGCAACGTTTGGAGCCAATTTACTTCAGAGATACTGCATGGAAATAGGCCCTTCGGCCTATCGAGTCCGTGCTCACCATCGATCACCAGTTCACACTGTTATCCCACTTGCTCATCCACTCCCGACACACTAGGGGCAATTTACAGAGGGCCAATTAACCTGCAAACCCGCACGCCCTTGGGATGTGAGAGAAAATCTGTGGAACTCATTGCCACAGACGGCTGTGGAGGCCAAGTCAGTCAATTATTGATTAGAATGGGTGTCAAGGATTATGGGGAGAAGGCAGGAAAACGGGATTAGGAGGCAGAGATCAGCCATGATTGAAAGGTGGAGTAGACTCGATGGGCCGAATGGCCTAATTCTACACCAATAACTTGTGAGCTTGGGAAACCAGAGCACCCGGAGGAAACCCATGCAGTTTAGTTTAGTTTAGTTTAATTTAGAGATACCACGCAGAAACAGGCCCTTCAGCCCACTGGGTCCGTGCCGACCAGCGATCCCTGAACATTAACACTATCCTACACCCATTAGGGGCAATGTTTACATTTATCAAGCCAATTAACCTACAAATCTGTACGTCTTTGGAATGTGGGAGGAAACCGAAGGTCTCGGAGAAAACCTACGCAGGTCACGGGGAGGACGTACAAACTCCATACGGACAGCACCCGTAGTCGGGATCAAACCCAGCAACTCTACCGCTGTGCCACCGTGACCGAGAGCGTGCAAACTCCCTACAGACAGCGCGGGGAGTTTGTATGCGTGTACAGTGTTTACAAATTCTTGCCGTGACCGCGTGGGTCTGTTGACTCTGTACATCTTGCCTTCGAGAATCCTATCACACGTCACAGGAGAGATAATTAGACAGTGGAATGGGCCACAGGGCAAATCCTGCACTATTGTGACACCAAGTGGAACAGACTGGAACTGTATAACCTCCAGTGAAATTCATTCTTCTTCAATGAACAAGGCTTCCAACCTGAAACGTTGTCTCTCCATTCCCTCCACGGATGCGGTTCAACTTGCTGAGTTACTCCAGCACTTTGTGTCTAGCTTAAGATTCCAGCAACTGCAGTTCCTTGCAGGCTTCCTCCAGAGGCTCCTGTTTAGTTTAGTTTAGTTCATGTTCATAAGTTCCTAAGTTCATGGACAATAGATGATAGGTGCAGAAGTAGGCCATTCGGCCCTTCGACGTCAGCGCCGTTATTCAGTGTGATCATGGCTGATCATCCACAATCAGTACCCCGTTCCTGCCTTCTCCCCATCATCCCTTGACTCCAAAATCTTTAAGAGCCCTATCTACCTCTCTCTTGAAAGTATCCAGAGAATCGGCCTCCACCGCCCTCTGAGGCAGAGAATTCCCCAGATTCACAACTCTCTGGGTGAAAAAGTTTTTCCTTATCTCTGTTCTAAATGGCTTACCCCTTATTCTTAAACTGTGGCCACTGGTTCTAGACTCCCCCAACATCAGGAACATGTTTCTTGCCTCTAGCGTGTCCAAACCCTTAATAATCTTAGGTAGACAAAAGTGCTGGAGAAATTTAGCGGGTGCAGAAGCATCTATGGAGCGAAGGAAATAGGCAACATTTCGGGGCGAAACCCTTCTTCAGAATGTTCTTATATGTTTCAATAAGATCCCCTCTCATCCTTCTAAATTCCAGAGTATACAAGCCCAGCCACTCCATTCTCTCAGCACATGACAGTCCCACCATCCCGGGAATTAATTTTGTAAACCTACGCTGCACTGCCTCAATCACAAGGATGTCCTTCCTCAAATTAGGGGACCAAAACTGTACACAATACTCCAGATGTGGTCTTACCAGAGCCCTATACAATTGCAGAAGAACCTCTTTACTCCTATACTGAAATCCTCTTGTTATGAAGGCCAACATTCCATTAGCTTTCTTCACTGCCTGCTGTACCTGCACGCCAACTTTCAGTGACCGGTGTACAAGGACACCCAGGTCTCGCTGTACCTCCCCTTTACGTAACCTAACCCCATTGAGATAATAATCTGCCCCCTTGTTTTGCCGCCAAACCTCACATTTATCTATATTATACTGCATCTGCCCCACTTCTGCCCACTCACTCAACCTGTCCAGGTCCCCCTGCAACCTCCTAACATCCTCTTCACAATTCACACTGCCACCCAGTTTTGTGTCATCCGCAAACTTGCTAGTGTTGCTCCTAATTCCCTCTTCCAAATCATTAATATAATTTATTATAGAGATACTAGGTATGTTACAATGCCTACCTTTAGCAGCGCTGCAGTTCTGCCGCTCCCCGTGTGCGCGACTTTGGCGCCTTTCAGAGGGGGGCGAGTTTAAAATGCCGATTTTTTTCTAGGCAGTCCAAATCAATCCATGTCGGGCGATTTCGTCGCTAAAGAGAAATCGCTCCGACATTTCATTCATAAAGGTATTTTTAAACTATGCTAGATTATTTATTAACTAGAGTAATTCAAAAATCATCTTCCAAAACTCTGAACGGTGACAGCGAAACAGACCTAAGGTAGGCGATAAAAGAAGCTACACAGTTTATTTTTACATAAAAAGTTGGTTTTTAGGGAGGCTTTAATCATATTTTCATGTTGCGAAAAGTGGACAAAAAAAATGTATGAACCGGCTGTATTATTCATACCGACTTCACTGCAAACCGCAACGTTCTAATCCACCGCATTCCACTAAAACCCACTCGCTAGTTGATTTAAATGACCATTAATTTACAGGCATTAAACACTAAATTCCTTCCATTTGGCCTATAAATTCATGAAAATGAGATTTAAAAATTATGTTATATTGTGGATTATTGTGTGAATGTTATTTGGACACTTAGGCAATTTTAAAAAAGTTTATCTTTTCTTAAGAAATGGATAGATGTTTAGATCTACTCATTGAATTTTGTAATTAGCTACAATTAGATAACTAACTAATTATATGCTTTAATTTCAGGTCATCCAAGTAAGATTGTTTCATATTTGTTTCAGAATGCTTCAATCTATAATAACTGAAAATTTCATTGAGCTCTTAATTTTTAAGATATGGGCTTTTAACTGTTCCAGATCACAGCTTTTGAGTTAAGTCAATTGAAAGGCAATGGGGAACAAGATGCTAATATCCGAGTATGAAAATGGTCATAACTTTCTTAATACTGAAGATATGAAAGTGAATTAGGTGTCAAATTAAACTTCTTTTTATGCTTTATCTGATGGGATAAATTGCAGACTTGATTTTTAAAACCTCAAAATTTTGTAACGATGCTAGAGATACAGCGCGGAAACTGGCCCTTCGGCCCACCGAGTCCGCACCGACCAGCGATCCCCGCACACTAACATTATCCTACACACACTGGGAAAAATGTGCATTTACACCGCGTCAATTAGCCTACAAACCTGTACATCTTTGGAGTGTGGGAGGAAACCAAACGTCTCGGAGGAAACCCACGCAGGTCACGGGGAAAACGTGCAAACTCCGTACAGACAGCAGCTGTAGTCAGGATCGAACCCGAGTCTACGGTGGCAGCAACTCTACCGCTGTGCCACCATACTATCAGAATACTTGAAAGAGACTTGGAGAGGTGCATGAATAGGAAAGATTTAGAGTGACACGGGCCAAATTTGGGCAAATGGGACAAGCTTCGATGGGGCATCCTGGTCACCATGGCTGAGTTGGGCCGACAACTCCATGACCCTAATATAACTGAGACACATTCAGTGATTTGTTATGGTATGGTGTGGTACTTTATGTGTCACAGGCACTGCAGAGAAATGCCCCCATGGATCCTGTGGCGTGGTTCCCAGAGCAGACTGCCCAGCTTGTCTGGCAAAATGCCTCATCGCCAGAACTGACCAACAAGCACCAAGACCTGGCTTGGCTGCAGTGAGGGGAGCCCTTACAACACCATCGGAACCTCACTACCAGCGCACGCTGCCCTCGGGACGGCTGCCATGGAGAGGAGACGGTTGCCCACTTCTTTGCAATGTGGATTCGCAAAGAGTGTCTGGAGCGTCGCTGTCACGGTTTATTCTGCACAACTCCGTCACAGAGGACTCTGTGATTTACGGACTGTTCCCTGGGACGCGTTCAGAGACGGACATCGGGTGCTACTAGAAGGTCATCAACTCGGTGAAAGACGATCTTCCGTCTTTGTTGACCTCGCAGCGAGTGAGATGTCCGTCGGGGAATGTTGCCGACTGGCCCGCTGCAGACTGCAGGAGTATAGACACATAGACACATAGAAAATAGGTGCAGGAGGAGGCCATTTGGCCCTTCGAGCCAGCACCGCCATTCAAAATGATCATGGCTGATTGTCCCCTATCAATAACCCGTGCCTGCCTTCTCCCCATATCCCTTGACTCCATTAGCCCCTAGCACTCTATCTAACTCTCTCTTAAATCCATCCAGTGACTTGGCCTCCACTGCGCTCTGTGGCAGGGAATTCCATAAATTCACAACTCTCTGGGTGAAAATGTTTTTTCTCACCTCAGTCTGAAAGGACCTCCCCATTATTCTAAGACTGTGGCCCCTGGTTCTGGACTCACCAAATATTGGGAACATTTTTCCTGCATCTAGCTTGTCCAGTCCTTTTATAATTTTATATTGTTATAAGATTCCCCCTCATCCTTCTAAACTCCAGTGAGTACAAGCCTAGTCTTTTCAATCTTTCCTCATATGACAATCCCGCCATCCCAGGGATCAATCTCGTGAACCTACGTTGCACGTTGCACTGCCTCAATCACAAGGATGTCCTTCCTCAAATTAGCAGACCAAAACTGTACACAATACTTCAGATGTGATCTCACCAGAGCCCTATACAACTGCAGAAGAACCTCTTTACTCCTATACTGAATTCCTCTTGTTATGAAGGCCAACATTCCATTAACTGCCTGCTGTACCTGTAAGCCAACTTTCAGTGACCGGTGTACAAGGACGCCCAGGTCTCGCTGCACCTCCCCCTTACCTAATCTAACCTCATTGAGATAATAATCTGCCCCCTTGTTTTTGCCCCCAAAGTGGATAACCTCACATTTATCTATATTATACTCATCTGCCACACATCTGCCCACTCACTCAACCTGTCCAGGCCACCCTGCAACCTCCTAACATCCTCTTCACAGTTCACACTGCCACCCAGCTTTGTGCCATCCGGAAACATGCTAGTGTTGCTCCTAATTCCCTCTTCCAAATCATTAATATATATGGTAAACAGTTACTGCCCCAACACTGAGCCTTGCGGCACTCCACTCGCCACTGCCTGCCATTCTGAAAAGGACCCGTTCACTCCTACTCTTTGCTTCCGGTCTGTCAACCAATTTTCTATCCATGTCAACACCCTACCCCCAATACCATGTGCTCTAATTTTAGTCACCAGTCTCCCGTACGGGACCTTATCAAAGGCTTTATGAAAGTCTAGATACACTACATCCACTGGCACCTCTTCATCCATTTTACTTGTAGAGGATTGGGATCCTCTGTGGCAGCTCTTCACCAATGAGGTGAAGTATGGCAGCAATAAAGATGACAGGGTGGGTGTGATGATGCATCCCTGTTTGACCCCCATTTCCACAGTGAAGGGTTCAGACTCAGAGCCACAGTTGCTGAGCACAGTGACTGATGTGCCATCATGTAGAAGCCTCAATATTCTACAAGTGGGATGACTGCACTTTGACAAGATAGGGATGAACCAGTAATTAAGAATTTAAATTAAGCAAGACGGTGGAGGAGGCCAATTTATTAACATTAGGAAAGGTCTGGGATTGGGAGCATCTACTTGCAATTAAGTCTGCATCTGCACATTGGAAGTAATGGAAGGTGAAATAGCAAGAGGGCAAGGCCAACATGTCCCTGCCGGGGTAAAAGCCAAGGATAACAAGTACATGGAAACCTGAATGTAAAGGGATACTGAAAATTACATAACGTGAAAAAAACAAAAGACAAGTATAAGAAATTAATAACAAAGAGAGGCCTGTAATGAATAGAATACAGGAGGCCTGTAATGAATAGTACGTGCTGAGGGACGCACTGAAGCTCGTTGCAGCCAACGCCAAGGCTCGGTGGGGGAGGACCACAGTCTAGGGACCTTCCGCTGCTGGACATGGGGGGCTGGGTGTGGTGGAGACCCAGATAATAATAAAATAAGGGAAGGGATTCCTCGCCAGTGGGCTACAGGAGTGGCAAGGGTGGGGGACAAAATTGTGTCATTTGTGTCAACTGTAGAATGTATGTATAGCCTCCGAGAATGTTGGATGGAGTTTTATAAGGATCATTTTTTTAAAATGTTCCAAGGTACAGTGAAATTCATTTTTGTACGCAGCTCAGTACAGGTATCACCGTCAGCGATGGCAGCCTCGCCAACAATCTGTCTGTCTTTTCATATTTTTTTATTATTTTTAGTGTGTTTTAAAAGTTTGTTTTAATGTTCTCTGGTTTGCTTTATGTGAGGGGTGGGGTTTAGGGGAAACCTTTTTTCAATCTCTTACCTTGCCGGGGATGCGATTGTTTTCCGGATCGTATCTCCGGTCGCTCTGCAGCCTAACATCGTGTAGCTGGCGGCCTTGCTCGGGACTGACTTTGAGCCCCACCGTGGGGCCGTGGACCTACCATCGGAGCCTGCGATCCCTTGCCTGGGATCGACGCTCTAAGGAGCTGGGAGGAACTCGCAGTCACAGGTAGAGACCGATGTCGGGAAGCCTCAAAGCCGCAGGAGGTTCCGACCAGCCCCGACCCGGTTCAGATCACCCAACGCGGGGAAGATGAGATTCCCCCCCGATGCAGGAGCTCGATCGCCCCGACGCGGAGCGCTCGACCACCGGCCATGGGAGCCAAGATCGTCCCGTCAACGAAGGGTTCGAGTGCCCCGACTGTGGGAGAACAACGAAGGGAAGAGATTGAACTTTTTTCACCTTCCATCACAGTGAGGAATGTGGAGGAGTCAATGTGGTGGATGTTTATGTTGAAATGTATTTGGGTGTCTTGTTGCTCTTTATTGGTATGAGTGTCTGGCAAATCAAATTCCTCGTATGTTGCAAAACATACTTGGCTAATAAGGTACGATGATGATGATGATGATGATGATGATGATGATGATGATACATGATCACTTAGATGCATATTAGAAAAGAATGTCAGATGGAGTACAAGTGAATGGTGGCAGTACACTAAGACAGCCAATGTTTAAGACTTGATGCATCGCAGACCCCCTTGCCGGGGGTCACTGGAGAAGAGCTCCGACCGCCGGCCTACGGCCTACAACATCTTGAAGCCGCGTTCTCCGGTAAGGAGGTGGCCACTTTGGGAGCTCCGGGCTGTCCCGGTGTCGGCGTTCCAACTATCCCGACCACAGGGCTTGAACATCCGTAGCGGCCACTACAGAGGGCCAGGGCCCCAACCAATGGGTGAACAAGGGAGGACGAGGACTGTGTGAACTGTACTGCCTTCCACCACACTGAAGAATGTTGTGGTGGATGTTTGTGTTGAATTATGTTGTGTGTTGAGTCCTTTTTCAATTGTAACGCTGCATGGTACATTACATTTCACTGCACCTTATGGTGCATGTGACAAATACATTTGAACCTGAACTAGAGTCGGTACCAATTATTACCACAAGAGGACATGATCTGCATTGGAGTTGTTTTGTGACCACATCAGCACACATGATACATGCAACCGATACAAGATCATCCAAACTTCCCTCCCTTATTTAACTTGTGGATGTTGCAATCTTCAACCTGCTCTGTGTGCCCGTCAACGTCGGAGAACTCTGCTCTGCCAAACTCAATATGATACCCAGTGATTCCATCATCAGTTAGCACCTGGCCGCTGATTTTTTTTGAAAGGCAATGAAAAAAAAAATCTGCTTCGAAGATTATGCGCGGCACGGTGGCGCAGCGGCAGAGTTTGCTGCCTCACAGCGTTAGGGACCCGCGTTCGATCCTGACCTCGGGTGCTGTCCGCACGGGGGTTTGCACGTTCTCCCCTTGGCCGCGTGGGTTTTCCCCGGGTGCTCCGGTTTCCTCCCACACTCCAAAGACGTGCAAGTTTGCAGACTAATTGGCTTCGGTAAAATTGTAAATTGTCCCTAATGTGTGTAGGATAGTGTTCGTGTACGGGGATTCGCTGGTTGGCACAGACTCAGGGGGCTGAAGGGCCTGTTTCTGCGATGTATCTCTAAATTAAACTAAACTAAACTAAATTGCATCAAAGAATTACATCATGCAAAGCAAATGCAGACTGCAAGACTGAAGGGAAGGACAGGCAATGTGATCTGAATCAAAGCTCAAACCTAGGGAGAAATAGCTGAAACATTTAGTTTAGTTGAGTTTGACGATTCAGTGTGGACCTTTTGCTCACCAATTGATCACTCAGACACTAGTTCCATCTTATCACACTTTTGCATCCTGCACGCGAGGGACAATTAATGTACAAACCTGCACGTCTTTGGAATGTTGGAGGAAACCTTGGACCTTGAGAGCCCGGGCGGTGTTTGAGTTCAGGGATACAGCGCGGAAACAGGCCCTTCAGCCCTCCGGGTCTGTGCTGACCATCGATCACCCTGTGCACTAGTTCTATCCCACGCACACTGCGGACAATTTACGTGCAGAAGCCAATTAACCTACAAACCTGCACGTCTTTGGGATGTGGATGGAAACCGGAGCACCCGGGGAAAACCCACGCAGGTTACGGGGAGAATGTAAAAATTTGTACAGACAGCACCCGTAGTTGGGATCGAACCTGGATCTCTGGCGCTGTGAGGCAGCAGCTCTACCGCCAGTGTTGAAGGAAAGACTCTTTAGCCCGAGTTATTCACAGCGTGTTCTGATAAACATTGTGCCTGTGCTAATAATATGATAGACCGTTTGAAAGGAACTGGGAAGGCTACAAACATCCAAACTGTATGGTTACCAGGAAGAGTGAAGCACTGCCTCTTGTACGCTGCCCTTTAAAACTGAACCCATTACAGCAATCCATTTATTCATAGCTCAGAAACATATTAAAAGTAGTCTAGACATAATTCTATCTTTAACTCTCCAAACAATTCCATACATGGCCTGACGTTGAAGGATTAGCTCTGCATTGTAAATTAGTATAAACGGATTATTATTATGGTGGGTTTGTAGCAAGAACGACTGGAGCAGCCCAGTGGCGCAGCGGGTAGAGTTGCTGCCTCACAGCGGTTACAGCGCCAGAGACCCAGGTTCGATCCCGACTGTGGATGCTGTCTGTACGGAGTTTGCACGTTCTCCCCGTGACCCCGTGCAGGGTTTTCACCGAGAACGTTTCCTCCCACACTCCAAAGACGTACAGGTTTGTAGGTTCATTGGCTTGGTGTAAATGTACAAATTGTCGGCAGTGTAGGATGGTGCTGATGTGCAGGGGTCGTTGGGCCGAAGGGCCTGTTTGTCCGCTGTATCTCTGAACTAAACCAAAATTCCCAAATTACAACAAATGACAGAGCGCTGGAGGAACTCAGCAGGTCAGGCAGCATCTGTGGAGGCAAACAGTTTAGAGATACAGCGCAGAAGCTGACTCTTTGGCCCAGCCAGTCCGCACCGACCCAGCAATCCTCGCACATTCACCCTACAAGTCAAGTCAAGTCAAGTCAAACAAACTTTATTGTCATTTAGAAATACATTGATATATGCAGTTCCAAACAAAATTACGTTGCATTTGGCTACACATGCTTGGGACAATTTTACATTCATACCAAGCCAATTAACCTATTAACCTGAACGTCTTTGGAGTGTGGAAAGGTACTGAAGATCTTGGAGAAAACCCACGCCGGCCACGGGGAGAACGTACAAACTCCGTACAGCCAAGCACAAAACTAAATGAAATTCAACCAAACTAAACTAAACTGAACCAAACTAAAGGAAGGCAATTGAAAGGAGGGGATGTTTGTGGAAGTTACTTAAAATTGGATTTTTAAAAATTGGACGTTACCACTGCTGAAGTGGCAAGGTTTCATGTTAGTTCTGATTCATTCACCAACCTCCTGATCCGTACAACACATTTTAGTGTTCATTTTACTAGGGTAGTCATTACTTTAAGTGGAATCAGCTACATTTATAAAATTGCTTCTGTTACAGTGTTTTTCACCTGATTCCCTGCATGCTTCAAGTTCTTGACATTCCTCAAAGACACTTGTTGAAATGATGTCTGTGCAACCCTTTCCTAAATTACTCTCATATTGGAAGGTAGCCGACAGCGGGCCGTCTACGGAGACATATCGCTAGAATTTAATGAAAAGGGTGAGCTTCATAAACTTTATATATTCAGCTTAACAGCCAAAGACACACACAGACACACCACAAATTGACTTTAGCTCGCGGCTAGTTGCTGTTCTTCTGGCAATACACAATTCCGAATTCCTTATCCAGTTCCCAATGCCAAGTCCTACATGGAAATTCAATGGAAAAGTGAAAAATACCACACCAAGAGGTCAAGGGTGGAAAGTAAAGTGTTTCCGTCTTGCGCATTTAGTTTAGTTTAGTTTGGAAATGAAGCACGGAAACAGGCCCTTCGGCCCACCGAGTCCGTGCCGACCAGCGATCCCCGCGCACTAAAACGATCCTACACGTGCACGGGACAACTTACAACGTTACCGAGTCAGTTAACCGACAAACCTGTAAGTCTTTGGGGTGTGAGAGGAAACCGGAACACCCGGAGAGAAACCCACGTGGTCACGGGGAGAACGTACAAACGGCGCACAGACAGCACCCGTAGTCAGGTTCGAACCCGGGTCCCTGGCGCTGTAAGGCAGCAACTCTACCGCTGCGCCGCCGTGCCGCCCTTTGCTTGACAATTTTGCCGAGGAATCTGATGGTTTGGTGGAGTAGGGCAGCACGGTGCCCTTAACAACCTTATATGTTTCAATAAGATGTATACGACCCTGTCCCTCTTTCTCTTCTCCTTTCACCTGTATCTCTCTCTCCGGCTTTACATTTCACTCATCCTCTCTTCTTATCTGACATCCTTTTGTTGCCTTTTCATCTCTAGCCTTTGCCACTTACTCCACCCTAATCAAACCTCCCCCACCCCCCTCACCTGTATCCACCTATCATTCGTTTGGCTTTGACCCACCCCACCTCTCTTTTGTAGCTTTCTCTCCCCTAATCATTAGACAATAGACAATAGGTGCAGGAGCAGGCCATTCGGCCCTTCGAGCCAGCATCGCCATTCAATGTGATCATGGCTGATCATCCCCAATCAGTACCCCGTTCCTGCCTTCTCCCCATATCCCCTGACTCCGCTATCTTTAAGAGCCCTATCTAGCTCTCTCTTGAAAGCATCCAGAGAACCGGCCTCCACCGCCCTCTGATGCAAAGAATTCCACAGACTCACAACTGTCTGTGAGAAAAAATGTTTCCTCGTCTCCGTTCTAAATGGCTTACCCCTTATTCTTAAACTGTGGCCCCTGGTTCTGGACTCCCCTAACATCGGGAACGTTTCCTGCCTCTAGCGTGTCCAGGCCCTTAACAATCTGATATGTTTCAATGAGATTCCCTCTCATGCTTCTAAACTCCAGAGTGTACAAGCCCAGCTGCTCCATTCTCTCAGCATATGACAGACCCGCCATCCCAGGAATTAACCTTGTAAACCTACGCTGCACTCCCTCAATGGCAAGAATGTCCTTCCTCAAATTAGGGGACCAAAACTGCACGCAATACTCCAGGTGTGGTCTCACTAGGGCTCTGTACAACTGCAGAAGCACCTCTTTGCTCCTATATTCGATTCCTCTTGTTATAAAGGCCAACATGCCAATCCTACTACAATCGGTATGAAGAAGGGCCCAAACCAGAAACGCCATCTGTCCATCCCCTCCACAGATGCTGGCAGACCTGCTAGGTTCCTCCAGCGGAAACAAGGAATTTCAGATGCTGGTTTCCACCAAAGATAGACACCAAGTGCTGGAGCAACTCAGCGGATCAGACAGCATCTCTGGAGAAAAGGGATGGGGGATTTTTCGTGTCGAGACCCTTCTTCGCACTCCTGAAATAATAGTCTGAAGAAGGATCCTGACCCAAATCGTCACCCATCAGTTTTCACCAGAGATGCAGCCTGACCCGCTAAGTTACTGCAGCACTTTGCCTCTCAGATCCCCTAGTCCTTCATTTTGAATATGTAAAATCTATCTTTACTATCCCAGCCTTAATTGTGCAGACTCGTAATGATATATTTATAAAAACTGATTGCGTATTGTAAATATTATTAGCCTGCTTTATCCTGAAGCAAAATCATCTAATTTCCAATTAATTAATCGTTAGATGGCATGCGGTACGGGCAGATTCCAGTCACCAACGTCAACTCAAAATGAGGTGTCATTGAGTCTTTCATCGTGGAAACGGGCCCTTTGATCCAACGCTCACACTGACCAACATGTCCCAGCTACACTAGTCCCACTTGCCTGCATTTGGCCCATATCTCTCTAAACCTGTCCTATCCACGTACCTGTCTACATGCTTCTCAAATGTTACATAGAAACATAGAAACATAGAAAATAGGTGCAGGAGGAGGCCATTAGGCCCTTCGAGCCAGCACCGCCTTTCATTGTGATCATGGCTGATCGTCCCCTATCAATAACCCGTGCCTGTCTTCTCCCCATATCCCTTGATTCCACTAGTCCCTTGAACTCTATCTAACTCTCTCTTAAATGCATCCAGTGACTTGGCCTCCACTGCCCTCTGTGCCAGGGAATTCCATAAATTCACAACTCTCTGGTTGAAAAAGTTTTTTCTCACCTCAGTCTTAAATGACCTCCCCTTTATTCTAATGTTGAGACAGCCCCTGCCTCAACTACCTCCTCCAGCGGATCGATCCCTGCACCCACCACCCTTTGTGTAAAAAAGTTATCCCTCAGGTTCCTGTTAAATCTTTCCCCCCAAACATTAAACCTATGTCCTCTAGTTATCCATTCCCCTACTCTGGGCAAGATACTCCATGTGTCTACCCGATCTATTCCTCTTATGATTTTGTACACCTCTATATGATCATGTATAGTGAAAGGCCTGAATAGAGTGGCTGTGGAGAGGATGTTTCCACTAGTAGGAGAGTCAAGGACCAGAAGTCATAGCCTCAGAATTAAAGGATGCTCCTTTAGGATGGAGATGAGGAGAAATTTGTTTAGTTAGAGGGTGGTGGATCTGTGAAATTAATTGCCACAGAAGGCTGTGGAGGCCAAGTCAGTGGATAATTTAAAGGCAGAGCTAGATGGCATCTTGATTAGTATGGGTGTCAGCGGTGCTTGATCGAAGGGCCGAATGGCCTACTCCTGCACCTATTGTCCATTGTTATGGGGAGAATGGGGTTAGGAGGGAGAGATAGATCAGCCATGATTGAATGGCGGATTAGACTTGATGGGCTGAATGGCCTAATTCTGATCACTTATGAGCTTATGTACACCTCTATAAGGTTGTTAACCGATGTGTGAAAGATGCAGCATTTACGATAAGGGCGATGGCAAAATAATACAAATTGTTGGGCAACTTGTGTTGTTTTGCCATCACACTGCTGCCTCAAACGCAAGAAGAGAAGACTCAGCCTGCCATCAATTCCCCCAGAGTTTCACTAAATGGCTGCATTTGCAATGTTGAGACACATTTAGTTCCCAGCAGGAAACTGGGGCCAGTGTTCAACAACGGAATGAAGTTCTTTAAAGGACATTTATGATTCTGTAATGCCATTCACAGAGGGCCAGAGCAGAGACCATTCCAATCATCCAACCTCACCTCTTCAGGCACTGCATCGCTCGTGTGCTGCGCTTTAGACTTTTAGAGGTACAGCGCGGAAGCGGCCCCCATCAGCCCACTCAGTCCACGCTGACCAGCGATCGCCCCGTACACGAGCACTACCCCACACACGCTAGGGTCCCTTTACACTTTGACTGCAGCCAATTCACCTACAAACCTGCACGACTTTGGAGTGTGGGAGGAAACCGGAGCACCCGGAGAAAACCCAAGGGGGAGAACATACAAACTCCGATCAGGCAGCACCCGCAGTCGGGATCGAACCCGGGTCTCTGACTCTGCAAGACGGCAACTCTACTGCTGCGCCACCGTGCCGCCCCAAATAAATAGGAAAAGATACACAACACTAAATAAATCAGTATAAATGATTTTAAATAGTATTTTCATTAATATAAAAACAATTATCCCTCCGTTAACTTACGAATGTAGATTATTTTCTTTCATTTTCTCTCTGCTAATATTTATTTTGTGTAAGAAAGAACTGCAGCCGCTAGTTTATACCAAAGATAGACACAAAGTGCTGGAGTAATTCAACAGATCAAGCAGCATCTCTGTAGAGAAGGAATAGGCGGCGTTTCGGGTCGGAACCCTTCTTCAGATGGTTTGTTTTCTTCCCTCTTTCTCTTTCTGGTTTTAATCTGACTAATTCATCCGTATTTCTTCTCGCTTATTCCTTAAATGTAATTGACCAAGGAGGTACTTGGTTGGTCCAGCATAATCAAGGACCAGTCTCACCCTGGCCACTCCCTCTTCTCCCCTCTCCTATCAGACAAGAGGCACGGAAGTGTGAAAACGCACATCTCCAGATTCAGAAGATAAGGGCCTGTCCTACCAGCATCCGACTCCATGCGATGAGCGCGATCAAACTAGAAGCGGGGGCCGCGCGGAGGTCGGGTGGTCTCCTGTACAGGGCCGTTCCCACCAGCATGCGCCTGCATGCGGCAAGCGCGACCAAACCGGCAGCGGGGGACGCGCGGAGGTCTGGTGAGTGGCGCAACGCGGCGCAAAGTGAGGCGAACTTGGAGCGAAGTCTTAAGGTAAGTTCGCCAGGACAGAGAGGGGCACACAGAGAGGGGCACAGAGGCACACACGCAGAGGGCCATGGAGCCACACACATAGAGGGTCACGGAGGCACCTACAGATAGGTTCACGGAGGTACGATGTCGAGGCGGTGTGTAATGCATCGAGGCGACTGTGAGCCGACAAGCCGTTGCCGCGCGTAATTTTTGAACACGGTCAGTTTTTCGGAGCCCCGCGCGTGTCAGGACGAACTCCGCACAATTCCGCACGGCTCCGGCGATCGAAGTGGGACCGGCCCCGCGACGCCGGACGGCTCAAGCGACCACGTTAGGTCGCGCTCATCGCGTGGAGTTGCATGCTTGTAGACAAAAATCCTGGAGAAACTCAGCGGGTGAGGCAGCATCTAGGGAGCGAAGGAATAGGTGACGTTTCAGGTCGAGACCCTGCCTCAGACCAGGGTCAGTTTCTTCTCGGCTGTTATCAGGCATCCTATCACCAACTAGAGAAGGGTCATGCCCTACCGTCTACCTCATTGGAGACCCTCAGATTATCTTTAATCTAACTTTATCTTGCACTAATTGTTGTGCTCCTTAGCCTTTATCTGTACACTGCGGGTGGATTCATTGCAATCATGTATAGTCTGTCCTTCGACTGTTCAGCGCACAAACTGTAGCGTTTCACTGTATCTTGATACATGTGACAAGAATAAACTAAATCCAAGTTCCCCGGAAATGCTGCCAGACCCACATTGTATCTCTAAGCTGAATTAAACATATCTGTAAACGTGCACAGGATAAACATGCTCTTTTAAAATGTTTACTTGGTTCCAGGTTAAACTCACACTCCAACTGGTGCATCCACAAATTGCCAACAGATGTCTATTAGGATCTGGCACAGTGATGCACACTACGGCACTGAAATTCGTATCTCAAAGGAAAGGCTAAAGGAATTGTGGTTATTTCATTTAAAAGTTAATTGTTATTTCCATTAAAAGGGCGGCGATGTGGCGCAGCACTAGAGTTGCTGCCTTAAGGGCCTGTCACACTAGCGCGCGATTAGACGCGATAAGCGCGACAAATTCGGACGCGGGGGTCGCGTGGGGGTCAGGCGATCCCGGTGCGAGTGAAGGGCCTGTCACACTAGCGCGCGATTACACGCGCGACGTCCGAAGGAAGGACGTTATTTTTCATCACGTGACGATGCGCATGAGCATGCGCGTTGCACGACGTCGGGCAGTGACGTCATCACGCAACGCCACGCTGAAGACGCACAACGTCAAAACGTCATCACGTTCCGCGCGACAGGATTTTGCCGCGCGTAATTTTTAAGCAGTGTCGGTTTTTGGACACTACGCGCGATGTCGACACCAGCTCCACACGAGTCCGCGGAACTCCACCAGACTCCGGCGATCGCAGTGGGACAGGGTCACGCGAGGCCGGACGACTAAAGCGACCACGGTAGGTCGCGCTTATCGCGTCTAATCGCGCGCTAGTGTGACAGGCCCTTTACAGCGTCAGAGACCCGGGTTCTTTCCTGACTACGGGTGCTGTCTGTATGGAGTTTGCACATTCTCCCCGTGACCTGTGTGGGTTTTCTCCGGGTGCTCCGGTTTCCTCCCACATACCAAAGACCCACAGGTCAATTGTAGGTCAATTGGCTTCGGGAAAGATTGTAAATTATCCCTGGTGTGTGTAGGATAGTGTTAATGTATGAGGTGATCATTGGTCAGTGTAGACCCGATGGGCCGAATGGCCTGTTTCCACGCTGTATTTCTAAACTAAACTAAACAAAAGTATACATCTACAATTCAATTACTTCTTGGCGAAACTTATGCTTCAGTCATCAAATTGCACTGGCTCCAAAACTCATTTTCCATAATTTTTCTTCAATCTTCCAATGTTAGTTCAATTACTCTGCAGTGAGAATACTTCATTAGCTGTAAACTGCTTATAAAGTCATAGGGAGTCATAGAGTGATACAGTGTGGAAACAGGCCCTTCTCCCCAACTTGCCCACGCCAACCAACATGTCCCAGCTACACTAGTACCACCTGCCTGCGTTTGATCCACATCCCTCCAAACCTGTCCTATCCATGTACCTGTCTAACTGTTTCTTAAACGTTGGGATAGTCCCAGCCGCAACTACCTCCTCTGGCAGCTCGTTCCATACACCCACCACCCTTTGTGTGAAAATGTTGCCCCTCGGATTCATATTAAATCTTTTCCCCTTCACCTTAAAGCTATGTCCTCTGATCCTCGATTCACCTACTCTGGGCAAAGGATTGTGTGCGTCCATCTCAGGCTACTCTGAGATTGAGCAGGGGGGCTTTACAAATGGGGTTATGGGGTGTCAGGGGTTATGGGGAGAAGGTAGGAGATTGGGGTTAGGAGGGAGAGATAGATCAACTAAGAATTAATGGTGTAGACTTGATGGGCCGAATGGCCTAATTCTCCTCATCGAACCTATGAAGTTTTGAACAAGTAAATTATTTTAATGTTACAAGGATTCTTTGCCTTTGTACATTTTGGGTTATCATCTTTAGTCTTTATGAGATATAATCAGTAGTTTAATGTCATCGAAATTAACCCAATTAGCCCACGACACAAAACTAATGGCTTAACATCAGACGAGCGTTTGACGTCACTGGGCCTGTACTCGCTGGAGTTTAGAAGGATGAGCGGACGCCTCATTGAAACTTACCGAAGACTGAAAGGCCCGGATAGTGTGGATGTGGAGAGGATGCTTCTACTAGTAGTAGAGTCTAGGACCAGGGGTGCAGCCTTAGAATAAAATGACGTACCTTCAGAAGGGAGATGAGGAGGAATTTGTTTAGTCAGAGGGTAGTGAATCTGTATCATTCATTACCACAGATGGCTGTGGAGGCCAAGTCATTGGGTATTTGTAAGGTGGAGATTTGCAGGTTTTTGATTAGTGAGGGTGTCAGAGGTCACGGGGAGAAGACAGGAGATTGGGGTTGAGCCATGATTGAATGGCAGAGTAGACTCAATGGGCCAAATGGCCTAATTCTGTTCCTATGTCTTATGAACCTATGAACTTATAAGTGGGAATATCTTCACTAACAGATATCCATACCAAATAGCTAGATATGGAATTCCAGAATGCATATCTTTAAGGTGAGAGGAGAACAGTTGGAGATGGACAAGGCACGTTTTTATACGGAGAGTTGGTGATGGGACCTGGAACAGTGCTGGAGATCGTGATGGAGACAGGTACGATAGTGGTGTTTAAGAGGCACATGGATTTGCATGGAAATGGAGGGATATGGACTATGTGTAGGCAGTTAAGAGTTTAGCTTGCCATTCATTTTCAGCACAGACATTGTGGGCCGAAGGGCCTGTTCCTGTGCTGTACTGCTCTATGCTCTATGTTCTATGTTCCATGTAACACAGTACAGGAAGGGTCTTGACCCGAAACGTCATCCATTCCTTCACTCCAGAGATGCTTCCTGTACCCGCCGAGTTCTTCCATCATTTTTTGTCGATCTTCGGTGTAAACCCGCATCTGCAGTATCCATGACAGTTTATAGTAACAGCAACAATCACAGGGAAAATTGATTATTTTCAGATGAGAGTTTTAATAATGAAAGGACACCAGCCTGAAATCTTCCTGAGAAGATTTCAGTCTGAAGAAGGGTTCTGACCCGAAACGTCACCCATTCTTTCACTCCAGAGATGCTGCCTGTCCCGCTGAGTTACTCCAGCATTTCTGCGCCTGTCTTCGGTGTAAACCAGCATTTGCAGTTCTTTCTGGCACATTCCAGTTCCTAACTCCACAAAGGCAGCCCGACTTGCTGAGGGCTTCTGAAGTTTCTGTTTTTAATTTCATATTTCTCTGTGTTGAACACAAGATCAAAATATTTACATCTGAAAGTTAGATGGAAAAGAACGTGTCAAATCTCAGGGTTTAGGGTAGCATTTAAAACTGCTGGAACTCACATTCTTCTGCAATTCAGATTCCACAATCCAATAACTGCAAGGTTCCAGGTGTGGACTCCTGTATATCAGCGAGCTCAAGCACAGACTCGGCGATCGTTTCGCTCAACAACTCCGCTCAGTCCGCCAAGGCATACGCGATCTCCCGTTGCTGAACACTTTAACTCCCCCTCCCATTCCCCTACTGACCTTTGTGTCCAGGGCCTCCACCACTGTCAATCGAGCCGTGAGACCCAGCACAAATTGGACGCACTGCAGCTTATACTTCGCTTGGGCAGCTTACAACCCAGTGGTGTGAACATTGATTTCTCTAACTTCAAGTAACCCTTGAATCACCTCTTTCTTGGTCTCTCCCCCCACCCTAATCATCGTACTAGTTTCACTGTCACCCTTTTGAGTTTCACTGTTTGTATTACTTGTTACCCCACTTCCCAAGTTACTCTGGTTACTTGTTATCACCTTCCCCACAGCCAACAATGGACCATTGTGGGCTCCAACTTTCCTTGATCATCGTTGCTGCCTTTGATCTGCCTTTTTGCATTTCCATCAATCATTTGTCCTACGTACCTTTTCACATCTCTCGGTTCCCTCTCCCCTGTCTCTCAGTCTGTTTCAGGCAACTGAACCATCCTATCGCCAATAGAGAGCAGTCCTGACCTTCCATCTAATCCATTGGGGACCATCTACCTACCTCTAATCGGACCTGACTGGAGTTTATCTTGCTCTAAATGTTATTCAAATGTTATTCTGTATCTGTACACTGTGGACGGCTCGATTGTAATCATGCCTGTGTAGGAAGGAACTGCAGATGCTGGTTTATACCAAAGATAGACACAAAGTGCTGGAGTAGCTTAGCGAGTCGGGCAGCATCTCGGGAGAAAAGGAATAGGTGACGCTTTGGGTCGGATAACTTCTTCAGACTGAGAGCAGAGGGGGGAAAGTAGAGGACATTATGCTACCATGTATACTATCTAAATAGTCTGTACTACTATCTAAATGGCGGCAAGTTGGGAAAAGGGGAAGTACAACAGGATCTGGGGGTCCTTGTACATCAGTCTATGAAAGTAAGCATGCAGGTACAGCAGGCAGTGAAGAAAGTTAATGGCATGTTGGCCTTTATAACAAGAGGAATCGAATATAGAAGCAAAGAGGTCCTTCTGCGGTTGTACAGAGCCCTAGTGAGACCACGCCTGGAGCATTGTGTGCAGTTTTGGTCCCCTAATTTGAGGAAGGGCATTCTTGCTATTGAGGGAGTGCAGCATAGGTTTACAAGATTAATTCCCGGGATGGCGGGACTGTCATATGCTGAGAGAATGGAGCGGCTGGGTTTGTACACTCTGGAGTTTAGAAGCATGAGAGGGGATCTTATTGAAACAGATAAGATTGTTAAGGGCTTGGACACGCGAGAGGCAGGAAACACGTTCCCAATGTTGGGGGAGTCCAGAACCAGGGGGCCACAGTTTAAGAATAAGGAGTGAACCATTTAGAACGGAGCCAAGGAACTTTTTCTCACTGAGAGTGGTGAGTCGGTGGAATTCTGGATCTCTGGATGCTTTCAAGAGAGAGCTGGATAGGGCTCTTAAAGATAGCGGAGTCAGGGGATATGGGGAGAAGGCAGGAACGGGGTACTGATTGTGGATGATCAGCCACGATCACATTGAATGGCGGTGCTGGCTCAAAGGGCCGAATGGCCTACTCCTGCACCTATTGTCTAGTGCATAGTGTCTGCTGACTGAATAGCACGTAAGAAAAGTGAGCTTTACCCTGTCATTCATGACAATGAATTAAACTATCTTTAATCGCGCTTTACTGGACTTTACCGCGCACTAGACGTTATTCCCTTTGTCCTGCATCTGTACACGTGGACGGCTTGATTGTAAACATGTGTAGTCTTTCTACTGTCTGGTCAGAGCACAACAAAAAAGGGTTTTCACTGTACCTCGTTACACGTGACAAACTAAACTAAACTAAACGTTGTACCAGTTTCAAAGTCGTCTTGTTGAGTCTCATTGTCTGCAACTGGTTTTCACCCAGCCCACAGCTAACAATGGCCTCTTTCCTTGATCGTCGCTACTTTTTTGCATATCTTTCATTCATTTGTATCACTCCCACATCACCGTCTCTCCTTTCCCTCTCCCCCTGGCTCTCAGTCTGAGGAAGGGTCTCGACCCGAAATGCCACCCATTCCTTTTCTCCAGAGATGCTGCCTGACCCATTTTGTCTGCTCCAATTACGAAAACTCCTCAAGGTTTGCCCACTTTGAAGACGTTCTTCCTCTCTCTTTGACGAGAGTTCTGCACCACTCTCTGTCCCGACTCCCCCTCTGTGATTCCCCCTGCTCTCCACTCCACGCTCTTTCATTCCTTTGTCCAAGTACCTCTTGTATCTCTCGTTTCCCTCTCTCCGGACTCTCAGTCTGAAGAAGGGTCTCGACCCAAAACGTCACCAGAGACGCTGCCTGTCCCGCTGAGGGGGGGAGTGAGAGAGAGGGGGGAGAGATAGAGATAGAGAGAGAGAGTGGGAGCGAGAGAGAGAGGAGGGGAGTGAGAGAGAGAGAGAGAGAGAGAGAGGGGGGGAAAGATAGAGATAGAGAGAGAGAGAGTGGGAGCGAGAGAGAGAGGAGGGGAGTGAGAGAGAGAGAGAGAGAGAGAGGGGGGGAAAGATAGAGATAGAGAGAGAGAGATTGGGAGTGTGAGAGAGAGAGAGAGAGAGAGAGAGAGAGAGAGAGGAGGGGAGTGAGAAAGAGAGGGGGGATGAGAGAGAGAGAGAGAGGGGAGAGATAGAGATAGAGAGAGAGAGAGTGGGAGTGAGAGAGAGAGGGGCGGGGGTGAGAGAGAGGGAGAGAGAGAGAGAGAGAGAGAGGAGAGATAGAGATAGAGAAAGAGAGAGTGGGGGGGGAGGGGGGAGTGAGAGACAGAGAGAGAGAGAGAGAGAGACGGGGGGGGGGGGGGGGGGGGGGGTGAGTGAGAGAGAGACCAGCAGGATCGCTGGTGAGTTTCCACTCTTCCAACCGCTCTGCGGAATCCAGTCACCTGAGAATTTGCAAACACTTGGCAGAAGCTGAGAGTGTGAAGGAGTAGATATTGTAAGCAGCAGGGCAGCGTCAGCCTGTCAGAGAGGCTTGGTGGTTGGAGTTGGTGGTGTGAACCACTGCTACCTACAAAGTCATACACACACTACACACACACTACACACACACACACACACAGCCAGCCAGCCAGTCCCCCGTTCAACACTGGGCTGCCGGATTTCGCTCTGTGATCGCAGCAGAGTGGGCGACCTCGACGTGTAATAGAAACTGCGCTTCCAGCAACATTTTTGGGACCGAACTGAACCGTCGAATCGATCCGAACTCAAGCGGGCGCCTGGGGCTGGTGAAGGGCTTCTCCAAACGACCCAGCGCGTCTGACAAACTCGCGTTTTATAAACGGCGGTGGGACCAGCAACTTAAAACCCGGTAAGTCAGCCCTCACACCCGCCCGCAAGAGAAATAATCACGCCGGCCAAAAATCCATAATATTTCCAATTGACCTTTAATATTTCCAAATAAGATGTAAAAAATTGTTTTTTTTTTAAATATTTTCAATTAATCCCTAATACTTCCAATCAGTATAGAATACTTCCAATTAATCCCTAACACTTACAATTAATCACGAATATTTCTAACCAATGACTAATACTCCCAATTAATATTTAATATTCCCAAATAATACCTAATATTTACAATTAGCATTTAATACTTCCAATTAATATCTAACATTCCCAATTAATCCCCAATAGTTTCCATTCATATTTAATACATTATTAATTCCTAAAATTACAATTAATAGTTAATATTTCGCATAATCCCAAATATTTCCCATTAATCCCTAATTATTCCAATTAATGTCCAATTCTTCCAACTATCCGCAATCCAATTAATATTTAATACATCATTAACGCGTAGTTTCCGATTAATCCCTAAAGTTTCCAATCGATTCCTAATATTTTTCAATTAATTCCTAATACTTCCAATTAATCGATAATATTTTCGATTAAAACTGACTTGTGTTTTTCAGCGTGCTAACACAACTGGGAATTGTTATCCGCCAATGTGTTCAAATCTGGTCACAGCGAATAATCTCACATGTACCCGTTTCCATGTGTGTGTGTGTGAGCATGACCTTGGTTATTCTGTGACTTGGGATATAACGATGTACATGCTTGTACTGGCGGAGGCCGCGGTGTATTGAGCCCCTTGCGTCGCGGGTAGATTTCGCAAGACCTTGCACAGCAGTTCGGAAAACAAAAGAGTAATTTAAAAAGCATCAAATCCTTCGCCAGAAAGTTGCCGGGAAAGCAGTGATATATTATCCCCGAGGAACTCGGGCTGAAAATGCCTCTCGCTCCAGGAGAAATCGGTTGGACAGGTTTCAAACAGTGTTAAAGAAGGAACTGCAGATGCTGGAGAATCGAGGGTTACACAAAAAGCTGGAGAAACTCAGCGGGTGCAGCAGCATCTAAGGGGCGAAGGAGATAGGCGAGACGTTTCGGGTCGAGACCCTTCTTCAGACTGTGCTCAGGGAGAAACTGCAGATGCAGGTTTCAACCGAAGATAAGGCGCTCAAAATGCTGGGGAAACTCAGCGTCTCTGGAGAGAAGGAATGGGTGGCGTTTCGGGTCGAGACCCTTCTTCAGACTGAGTGTTAGGGGAGAGGGCAGTGAGATATATAGACAGCGATGCGGAGAGATTGGGAGAAGTGGATGAAAGATATGCAAAGAAAGTAGCCGTGGTAAATGAAAAAAAAGGCCATTGTTATGTTAGCTGCCTGCGAGCTGGGAACGGGGAACCTGGCGCGACTTGGGTGGGGAAGGGATGGTGAGAGAGGGGATGTAAAGGTTACTTGAAGTTAGAGACATCAAGGTTCATCTCGGCGGGCTGTAAGCTGTCCGGGCGAAATATGAGATGCTGGGTCCTCCAATTTCAGAGTTCTGAGGTCTGAAGAAGGGTCTTGACCCGAAACGTCGCCGATCTCCTTCGCTCCTTAGATGCTGCTGCACCCGCTGAGTTTCTCCAGCTTTTTGTGTAACCTCTCCAATTTGAGAGTTTGGCCTCACTCTGACAATGGAGAGGATTGCATCCCCCCACGGGGAACCGGACTCGCCGATTCGCGCAAAGACACGTTTGCTCCGCGAATATAGAAATTACACTCATTTCACACTTTAACAATAAGACGGACGGATAAGGATCAAGCATCGCGAATGCCTGAAGAAGGATCTCGAGCCGAAACGTCGCCTATTCCTTTCCCCCCCAGAGATGCTGCCCGCCCCGCCGAGTTACTCCAGATTGTTGTATCTATCGATAGCAAGTTTGTAACTCTGTCGGCGCCAGAACCGTGGTAACACCGGGGTACTGCCCAGGCGAGGTCTGCTGTATGATTTTACCCGGCTGTGCGCAGAAACAAAGCATTTCACTGTACCTACAATAGGTGCAGGAGTAGGCCATTCGGCCCTTCGAGCCAGCACCGCCATTCAATGTGATCATGGCTGATCATCCCCAATCAGTGCCCCGTTCCTGCTTTCTCCCCATATCCCCTGACGCCGCTATCTTTAAGAGCCCTATCTAGCTCTCTCTTGAAAGCATCCAGAGAACCGGCCTCCACCGCCCTCTGAGGCAGAGAATTTTCCCCAACTCTCTGTGAGAAAAAGTGTTTCCTCGTCTCCGTTCTAAATGGCTTACCCCTTATTCTTAAACTGTGTGGCCCCTGGTTCTGAACTCCCCCAACATCGGGAACATGTTTCCTGCCTCTAGCGTGTCCAAACCCTTAATAATCTTATATGTTTCAATGAGATCCCCTCTCATCCTTTTAAACTCCAGAGTGTACAAGTCCAGCCGCTCCATTCTCTCAGCATATGACAGTCCCGCCATCCCGGGAATCAACCTTGTAAACCTACGCTGCACTCCCTCAAGAGCAAGAATGTCCTTCCTCAAATTAGGGGACCAAAACTGCACACAATACTCCAGGTGTGGTCTCACTGGGGCCGTGTACAACTGCAGAAGGACCTCTTTGCTGCTATATTCGATTCCTCTTGTTATAAAGGCCAACATGCCATTCGCAATGTGACAATGTGGTACAGTGTCAGAGGGAACTGCAGGTGTCGGTTTAAACCTATGTTAGATTACAAAAAGCTGGAGTGACTCAGCGGGTCAGGCAGCATCTCTGGACAAGTATTAGGGATTAATTGGAAACATTAAGAATTAATTCATATTAGGCATTAATTATGTATGAAATATTGGAAGCATTGTGGATAATTGGGAATATTAAATAGTAATTGGAAGTACTTGGGATTAATTCGAAATATTAAACATTAATTTGAATATTAAGTGACGTTTCGGGTCGAGACAATAGACAAAAGGTGCAGGAGTAGGCCATTCGGCCCTTCGAGCCAGCACCGCCATTCAATGTGATCATGGCTGATCATCCCCAATCAGTACCCCGTTCCTGCCTTCTCCCCATATCCCCTGACTCCGCTATCTTTATGAGCCCTATCCAGCTCTCTCTTGAAAGTATCCAGAGAACCGGCCTCCACCGCCCTCTGAGGCAGAGGATTCCACAGACTCACAACTCTCTGTGTGAAAAAAGTGTTTCCCCGTCTCCGTTCTAAATGTCTTGCCCCTTATTCTTAAACTGTGGCCCCTGGTTCTGGACTCCCCCCAACATCTTCAGACTCGATAAAATTTCAATTATTGAATCTGATTTGATAATTCAATGATCCAATGAATCCATCGTTCTTGTGATTTTTATGAGGGATTTCAAACGCAATCCAGTGATATAAAATTCAGAAGATAGACACAAAAAAGCTGGAGTAACTCAGCGGGACAGGCAGCATCTCTGGAGAGAAGGAATAGGTGACGTTTGGGGTCGAGACCCTTCTTCGGACGGTCGACCCGAAACATCACCCATTCCTTCTCTCCAGAGATGCTGCCCGTCCCGTTGAGTTACTCCAGCTTTTTTGGTGTCTATCTTCGGTTTAAACCAGCATCTGCAGTTCCTTCCGACACATGTCATCGTACAATGTTGACCTCTTAAACTCAGAATGACATTGTAAGCAGCATCTCTGGAGAAAAGGGACGGGAGACCCTTCTTCACACCGAGAGTCGGTGGAGAGATATGGTCCCGGTGAGTTGCTCCAGTTTCCTTCGGTTTAAAACATCATCCGCAGTCCCTCCCTACACTGATATTTTAAATGTTCGGGTCATTCACAAGATGCAACAATGTACCTTTACACGTAGAGTCGCGGCCTCTAAAAGGCAGGCAGCATCATCACAGACCCACACCACCCTGGCCACACACTCAACCCACCACTGCCATCGGGAAAAGGGCACAGGAGCCTGAAAACAGTATCGTCCAGGTTCAGGGACAGCTTCTTCCGCACAGCCACCAGGCTATTAAACACTACAAATAAGCTCCGAACTACAATAGACTGTTATTGTTATCAAGTCCAGAACAAGGGGGTCACAGTCTAAGGATAAGGGGGAATTCCTTTAGGACCGAGATGAGGAAAACATTCTTTACACAGAGAGCGGCGAGTCTCTGGAACTCTCTGCCACAGAAGGTAGTTGAGGCCAGTTCATTGGCTATATTTAAGAGGGCGTTAGATGTGGCCCTTGTGGCTAAAGGGATCAGAGGGTATGGAGAGAAGGCAGGTACGGAATACTGAGTTGGATGATCAGCCATGATCACATTGAATGGCGGTGCAGGCTCGAAGGGCCGAATGGCCTACTCCTGCACCTATTTTTCTATGTTTCTATGTTTCTATCGCATTATTATGATTTGTTTTGTATGTGTGCATATGTGTGGGTGTGAGTATACACACACACACACACACACACACACACACACACACACACACACACACACACACACATATATATATATAACTGTTTCCCCCTAGGTAGACAAAAGTGCTGGAGAAACTCATATCGGCCGAGGCAGCATCTATGGAGCGAAGGGAATAGGCAACGTTTCTGGTCTGGAGACCCTTCACCCGAAACGTTGCCTATTTCCTTCTCTCCATAGATGCTGCCTCGGCCGCTGAGTTTCTCCAACATGTTTGTCTACCTTCGATTTTCCAGCATCGGCAGTTCCTTCTTAAACACAGTTTCCCCCTAGTTTACCACATCGTTGACAGTGTGCTATGTTTACATATTCTGTTGTTCTGCTGCAAGTAAGACTCTCATTTTTTTTCCTACTGGGACATTTGACAATAGAACACTCTTGACTCTTGGTCAAAATAGTCTGTAAAGTTCGCGTTGAAGTCGCGGTGAATGTACGCAGTGGCCTCTTTGGAATGGGGGTGATGAGTAGTTTTGTTTGCTCCATCTCGCAGAGTAAAGGCGGGTGGAGAGGGGAGGGGGGGGAGACGAAGCCTTTATTTCGCCTTTTACCCGTTGACCCCCGTTTTTTTGCTTGCAAACACAGCTCCCCCTCCATCCCATCCCACCACCTGCACCACCGGCCGAACAATTCCCTGCCGCCGCTGGAAGGATGTGGGCGACCGGGCGAGTGGCGAGCACAACACAGCTCGGGCTAGTCCTCTACTGCGCCTCCCTGTTCATTAAAGTGGACGCGGGCAGGTCGGAGCGAGGCAAAGGTAAGAAGCAACTGCAGGCGCTACTTTAAGGGCCTGTCCTACAAGCATGCAACTCTATGCGTCGCGGGGCCGGTCCCACTTCGATCGCCGGAGCCGTGCGGAATTGTGCGGAGTTCGTCCCGACATCGCGCAGGGGCTCCGAATAAGTTCAAAAATTCCGCGCAGCAACAGCTTGGCGGCTCGCAGTCGCCTCGACCCTCTCGACATTGTGCCTCCGTGACCCTCTATGTGTGTGGCTCCGTGACCCTCTATGTGTGTGGCTCCGTGGCCCTCTGTGTGTGTGCCTCTGTGCCCCTCTCTGTGTGCCCCTCTCTGTCCTGGCGAACTTACCTTAAGACTTCGCTCCAAGTTCGCCTCACTTTGCGCCGCGTTGCGCCACTCACCCGACCTCCGCGCGGCCCCCTGCTTCTAGTTTGATCGGGCTCATCGCATGGAGTCGGATGCTGGTGGGACAGGCCCTTTACTCAGCGGGTCAGGCAGCATCTCTGGAGCAAAATGGATTTGGGTGGCGTTTTCGGGTCGGGGCCATTCAATCCTCATTCCAATCCTAACCCTGTAACCAGGAATGACACAGGTCAATGAACCAGGTAGACTGGGATGGAGTGCTCAAGGGTTTGGTCCCCCTGCATCAACTTCATCGGAACCCCACACGGAACTGGACCCACTTGGCAAAGATAGCGCTGGAGTAACTCAGCGGGTCAGGCAGCATCTCCGGAGAACAAAAGTCTGAAGAAGGCTCCCGATCCGAAATGTCACTCGTCCTTGTTCTCCAGAGATGCTGCCTGTCCCGCTGAGTAACTCCGGCACCTTGTGTCTATCTTCGGTTTAAACCAGCATCTGGAGTTCTTTGTTTCTACATGTTCTCCCAATTGCTAAACCAATTGCCCCCCCCCCCCCCCCCCTCTCTCTCCAATTTCCCTCCAGGGATAAATACATTTCTGTCGGATCATATCGTCTAGTAATCTCACACCACATGGCTGCCGTTTCCATTCTACAATGCATAAAAAACTACCACCTCATCAAATCCCAGACTGAACCCAAGAATTAGATAGTGGATGAAAAAAGAATGATGGCCGTCCGAATCAAACGTTGACAAAAGCTCATCAAATCAATTCATCTTGACCCAAACTCCCAATCAATGAGTAAATCATATTTCGCTTGGGCAGCTTACAACCCAGCCATATGAATATTGATTTTTCTAACTTCAAGTAACCCTTGCATTCCCTCTCTCTCCCCCCCCCCCCCCCCCGTCCCTATCCCCACCTAAGTCATCATGCTGAGTTTCACTGTTTTTTATTCACTTGTTGTCACCTTCTCCACAGCCCACAATGGATCATTGTGGGCTCCACATTTCCTTGATCAACCTTGCTGGCTTTGATTTGGCCTTCTCAAGTCTTTTCATTTATTTGTTCTAATGGGACCTTTTTCATACCTCCAGTTTCTGTTTCTCCTGTCTTTCAGTCTGAAGAAGGGTCTCAATAGACAATAGACAATAGGTGCAGGAGTAGGCCATTCGAGCCAGCACCGCCATTCACTGTGATGATGGCTGATCGTCCACAATCAGTACCCCATTCCTGCCTTCTCCCCATATCCCCTGACTCCGCTATCCTTAAGAGCTCTACCCAACTCTCTCGTGAAAGAATCCAGAGAATTGGCCTCCACTGCCTTCGGAGGCAGAGAATTCCACTGATTCACAACTCTCTAGGTAAAAAAGTATTTCCTCATCTCTGCTCTAAATGGCTCACCCCTTATTCTTAAACTGTGGCTCCTGGTTCTGGACTCCCCCAACATCGGGAACATGTTTCCTGCCTCTAGCGTGTGTTTCAATAAGATGTTTTAATAAGATCCCTTCTCATTCTTCTAAACTCCAGAGTATACAACCCAGCCGCTCCATTCTATCAACATATGACAGACCCACAACCCCGGGAATTAACCTCGTGAACCTACTCTGCTATCCCTCAATAGAAAGAATGTCCTTCCTCAAATTTGGAGACCAAAACTGCACACAATACTCTAGGTGTGGTCTCACTAGGGCTCTGTACAACTGCAGAAGGACCTCTTTGCTCCTATACTCAACTCCTCTTGTTATGAAGGCCAACATGCCATTCGCTTTCTTCACTGCCTGCTGTATCTGCGTACTTACTTTCATAGACTGATGAACAAGGACCCCCAGATCCCATTGTACTTCCCCTTTTCCCAATTTGACACCATTCAGATAATAATCTGCCTTCTTGTTTTTGCTACCAAAGAGGATAACCCCACATTTATCCGCATTAAACTGCATCTGCCATGCATCTGCCCACTCACCCAACCTGTCCAAGTCACCCTGCATTCTGATAGCATCCTCCTCACAGTTCACACTGCCACCCAGCTTTGTGTCACCTGCAAATTTGTTACTTTTAAATGTTTAAATGTTTCGACCCGAAACGCCACCTATTCCTTTCATCCGGAGATGCTGCCTGTCCCGCTGAGTTACTCCAGCGTTTTTGTGTCTATCTTCTAATGTGTCAGGGGTTATGGAGAGAAGGCAAGAGAATGGGGTTGGGAGGGAAAGATGGATCAGCCGTGATTGAATGGTGAAGTAGGCTTGATGGGCTGAATGGCCTAATTCTGCTCCTATCACTTATGAATGTGTGAACTATGAAATCCATCCCGGTTAGTTCAACCTTGTTGAAAGATTGATGTAACACTTTGCCCTGTTTTCACTCTCACTATAAGCATAAGATGCCGTGCCCGCTCCTGATGAGGGATCACCCTTTGTTTAGTTTAGTTTCCTCAGAGAGTGGTAGCGGTGTGGAATGAGCTTCCAGTGGAAGTGGTGGCGGCAGGTTCGTTGGTATCATTTAAAAATAAATTGGATAGGCATATGGATGAGAAGGGTATGGAGGGTTATGGTATGAGTGCAGGCAGGTGGGACTAAGGGAAAAAAAGTTGTTCGGCACGGACTTGAAGGGCCGAGATGGCCTTTTTCCGTGCTGTAATTGTTATATGGTTATATGGTTATATGGTTTAGTTCAGAGATACAGTGCAGAAACAGGCCCACCAAGTGTCCACATCGACCAGCGATCCCTAGACACTAACATTATCCTACACACACTAGGACCAATTTTACATTTATACCAAGCCAATTAACCTACATACCTGTACGTCTGTGGAGTGTGGGAGGAAACCGAAGATCTCGGAGAATATCCACGCAGGTGACGGGGAGAACATGCAAACTCCGTACAGACAGCACCCGTAGTCAGGTTCGAACCCTGGTCTCTGGCGCTGTACGCGCTGTGAGGCAGCAACACTGCCGCTGTGCCACCATGCCACCCTAAATGCGGGGTTGTGGGGTCTGTCCATCATGATTCCAGTCCCATCTTCTGCTCATATTGACCAGGAAACTCAGTGAGGCCACAGTTTGTGATAACTTAACCTAAACACAAATGGTGCAGTGGTCTTGAACAGTATAGAATGACCCCTCTTGCAGTTCACTGCAAGAAACAGTGTCCTCATTGGCATTAGTTTATAATTCAAAAGCACGCAATGTGCTGGAGTATCTCTGCAGGCCGGGCAGTGTCTCTGGAGGACATGGATAGGTGACGTTTTCCTCTAGGCACTGTCTTGATGTTATTTGAGATTTGGGCCACAATGGTGGGCCAATCTGCAAATTGTGACATGGAGTTGAAGCAGAATTTGGGAGCAAGGTCGTGAATATACAGGGAATATAATAAGGAACTGAAAACCTACCCTTGTGACGCACCAGAGTTGATAAGTATCCTGGAGGATGTTCTGTCGCATATTCTTATTGATTGTGGTCTTTTGGTCAATAATCGATGATCCTATTTAGTTTAGTTGGGAGTTATAGCGTGGAAACGGGTCTTTCGGCCCATTGAGACCCATCAAACAGCAATCACTCCATACACTAGCTCTATCCTACAGTCGGGACAATTTTAGAGAAGACAAATTAAGGGTCTGGCAGCATTTCGGGAGAACATCGATAGGTGATGTTTAATGTCGGGACCCGTCTTCATACTAATCTCCTTCTGTTCATCCTCACTGACAGAAGGTTTCAAGTAACAATTTTCACCCACACTATAAATATAAGGGTCCATGCCCACTCCAGATGCAGGATCACAATAGACAAAAGACAATAGATAATAGGTGCAAGAGGAGGCCATTCGGCCCTTCGAGCCAGCACCGCCATTCAATGTGATCATGGCTGATCATCCACAATCAGTACCCCGTTCCTGCCTTCTCCCCATATCCCCTGACTCCGCTATCTTTAAGAGCCCTATAGAATTCCCTCTTGAAAGCATCCAGAGAATTGCCCTCCACTGCCTTCTGAGGCGGATAATTCCACAGATTCACAACCCTCTGTGGGAAAAAGTTTTACATTATATGTTCCAATAAGATCCCCTCTCATCCTTCTAAATTCCAGTATACGAGCCCAGCCGCTCCATTCTATCAACATATGACAGTCCTGCCATCCTGGGAATTAACCTGGTGAACCTACGCTTCATTCCCTCAATAGAAAGAATGTCCCTCAAATTTGGAGACTAAAACTGCACACAATACTCCAGGTGTGGTCTCACTAGGGCCCTGAACAACTGCAGAAGGACCTCTTTGCTCCTATACTCAACTCCTCTTGTTATGAAGGCCAACATGCCATTCGCTTTCTTCACTGCCTGCTGTACCTGCATGCTTACTTTCTGTGACCGATGAACAAGGACCCCCCAGATCTTGTTGTACTTCCCCTTTTGCCAACTTGACACCATTCAGATAATAATCTGCCTTCCTGTTCTTGCCACCAAAGTGGATAACCTCACATTTATCCACATTAAACTGCATCTGCCATGCATCTGCCCACTCACACAGCCTGTCCAAGTCACCCTGCATCCTCATAGCATCCTCCTCACAGTTCACACTGCCACCTAGCTCTGTGTCATCTGCAAATTTGCTAATGTTACTTTGCTAACCCTTTAAATGTGGTTGTAGTTTCATGGTAATCATGTATCGAGGTTGTCATGCATAGTCTTTCCGCTGACTGTTTATAACGCAACAAAAGCTGTTCACTGTACTTCGGTACACGTGCCAATGACCTGAACGAAACTGGTTTATCCTGTCTGATCCTGATTCATATCCCAATGTTTACATTGCTCAGTCTGACCACAAAACCATATAATCAAGTCAAGTCAAGTTTATTCGTCACATACACATACGGGATGTGCAGTGAAATGAAAAGTGGCCGTGCCTGTGGACTTTGAGCAAAAAACAAACAAACAAACAAACAAACAAACAAACAAACAAACAAACAAACAACAAACTACAAACAGAATCACATGTTCTTTTCCATATTAAATATTGTGGGCGGTATTGTGGTCCAGTAAGTTAGTAGAGTTAGTCCCTGGTGAGATAGGAGTTTACGGGCCGAATGGCCTCTGGGAGGAAACTCTTTCTCATCCTCTCCGTTCTCACAGCACGGCAACGGAGGCGTTTGCCTGACCGTAGCAGCTGGAACAGTCCGTTGCAGGGGTGGAAGGGGTCTCCCATTATCTTATTGGCTCTGTTGCACCTCCTGATGTATAGTTACATAGAAACATAGAAATTAGGTACAGGAGTAGGCCATTCGGCCCTTCGAGCCTGCACCGCCATTCAATATGATCATGGCTGATCATCCAACTCAGTATCCCATACCTGCCTTCTCTCCATACCCTCTGATCCCCTTAGCCACAAGGGCCACATCTAACTCCCTCTTAAATATAGCCAATGAACTGGCCTCAACTACCCTCTGTGGCAGAGAATTCCAGAGACCCACCACTCTCTGTGTGAAAAAATTCCTTCTCATCTCGGTCCTAAAGGATTTCCCCCTTATCCTTAAGCTGTGACCCCTTGTCCTGGACGTCCCCAACATCGGGAACAATCTTCCTGCATCTAGCCTGTCCAACCCCTTAAGAATCTTGTAAGTTTCTATAAGATCCCCTCTCAATCTCCTAAATTCTAGAGAGTATAAACCGAGTCTATGCAGTCTTTGTTCATAAGACAGTCCTGACATCCCAGGAATCAGTCTGGTGAACCTTCGCTGCACTCCCTCTATGGCAATAATGTCCTTCCTCAGATTTGGAGACCAGAACTGTATGCAATACTCCAGGTGTGGCCTCACCAAGACCCTATACAACTGAAGTAGAAACTCCCTGCTCCTATACTCAAATCCTTTTGCTATGAAAGCTAACATACCATTAGCTTTCTTCACTGCCTGTTGTACCTGCATGCCTACTTTCAATGACTGGTGTACCATGACACCCAGGTCGCGCTGCATCTCCCCTTTTCCTAATCGGCCACCATTTAGATAGTAGTCGGTTTTCCTATTTTTGCCACCAAAGTGGATAACCTCACATTTATCCACATTATACTGCGTCTGCCAAACATTTGCCCACTCACCCAGCCTATCCAAGTCACCTTGCATTCTCCTAGCATCCTCCTCACAGCTAACACTGCCCCCCAGCTTAGTGTCATCCGCAGTTCTTAGTGTCATCCGCATCTTAGTTCCTGCAGAGGGGCGAGAGAAGTCCCCATAGTGCGTTCGGCCGAACGCACTACTCTCTGCAGAGCCTTCTTGTCCTGGGCAGAGCAATTCCCAAACCAGATTGTAATGTTCCCGGACAAGATGCTTTCCACAGCCGCAGAGTAGAAGCACTGGAGGATCCTCGGAGACGCTCTGAATTTCCTCAATTGCCTGAGGTGGTAAAGGCGCTGCCTTGCCTTACTCACGAATGCTGCAGCGTGCGATGTCCATGTCATATCCTCAGAGATGTGGACTCCCAGGTATTTAAAACAGCTCACCCTATCCACAGTACCCCCATTTATCCTCAATGGTGTGTACGTCCTCGGATGATGTGCCCTCCTAAAGTCCACGATCAGCTCCTTAGTTTTTTTGATGTTCAAGAGGAGGCTGTTGTCCTGACACCAGAATGCCAGATCAGCTACCTCCTCCCGAACACTGGTAGAGGTCTCAGTTCATGAACCATAACTTGGACCTCAACGTAAAGACTCGAAACGTCACCTTTCCATGATATCCAGAGGAGCTGCCTGAGCCGCTGAGTTACTCAGGCACTTTGTATCTATCTTCCGTGTACACCAGCATCTGCAGTTCCTCCCTATACATGTTGCCTGCGTGCTGAGTTACTCCACTTCATGTGGGAGGTTGGAGTTGATATAGCGTAGGTGGTGAGAGCAGGTATTGAGGGCCGGTCGGTCTAGGATGCCAGAACTAAATGATATACTTGCATCTACCTGACCAATTTTCCTGTGCTTGTTTACATAGCTGTTTATTGTATATGCAGTTAGTTATTGTCCACAGTATAAGTTTGTGTAATCAGTTTAGTTAGTACTTTGGCTTTGGGCTTGGTTCTCTTGGCTGAGTGCTTATTCTGGTGTTACAGCACAAGTACTTTGTGGTTTAAGTGTAATTTGTGTGGTGACATTGTGAATGATGAACGGTGATTCCTAGGATGGCGGGACTGTCATCTGCTGAGAGAATGGGATGGCTGGGCTTGTATACTCCGAGATTTAAAAGGATGAGAGGATATCTAATTGAAACATTATTGAAAGATTATTAAGGGTTTGGACACGCTAGAGGCAGGAAACATGTTCCCGATGTTGGGAGAGTCTAGAACCAGGGGCCACAGTTTAAGAATAAGGAGTAGCCATTTAGAACGGAGATGAAGAAACACAAGAGTTGTGAGTGTGGAATTCTCTGCCTCAGAGGGCGTTGGAGGCCGGCTCTCTGGATACTTTCATGAGAGAGCTAGATAGGGCTCTTGCAGATAGTGGAGTCAGGGGATATGGGGAGAAGGCAGGAACGGGGTACTGATTGTGGATGATCAGCCATGGTCACATTGAATGGCGGTGCTGGCTTGAAGGGCCGAATGGCCTACTCCTGCACTTATTGTCTATTGTCTTTTGACCCGAAATGTCACCCATTCCTTCTCTGCAGAGATGCTGCCTGTCCCGCTAAGGAAGTGCAGATGCTGGTTAATACACAACAGGATACAAAGTGCTGGAGTAATGGACAGGTGAAGCAAGGTTCGGGTCAGAACGTCTGCTATTGCTACAAGTTCACACCAGCCTGAAGAAAGGTCTCGACCAGAAACGTTACCTATCCATGTTCCCCTGAGATGCTGCCGGAAACGTGGCCCGTCCATTCCCTCCACAGTCCCACCGAGTTCCTCCAGCACTTTGTGTTTTGCTTAAGATTCCAGCATCTGCAGTTCCTTGTGCCTCTCTGATGTTTAAGTCCTTTGAACGGACACACGAGGAAAGTTGTCAGAGACAAAATCCTTGCCCTTGAAATCAATCGAGTGGGTTAAACTGTGCCAATCTTATCTAATCTTATGGGCGGCATGGTGGCGCAGTGGTAGAGCCGCTGCTTTACAGCACGAGAGACACAGGTTCAATCCCGACCATGGGCGCTGTCTGTACGGAGTTTGTACGTTCTCCCTGTGACCCGCGTGGGTTTTCTCCGGGTGCTCCGGTTTCCTCCCACATTCTAAATATTGTAGGTTGTTTAGCTTCCGTAAATCGGTCCCAGTGTGTGCAGGATATTGCTAGTGTACGGGGTGGTTGGCGCGGACTCGGTGGGCAGAAGGGGCTGTTTTCACGCTGTATCTCCAACGCATAAAGCTCAACAGCACTCAACTAACAACACAACAAGCCAAAAAAGGTTTACTAATAAAAAAAACAGCATGGTGGGCGGGGAGGAGGGGGTAGGGAGGGGAGGGGAGATGAGGCGAGGGTAGGAGCGGGAGGGGAGAGGAGGGGAGGGGGAGGGAAACTAAACTATATCCGTGGAAAGAATGGACAGGTGACGATTCGAGTCGTGACCCTTTATCAAGTCACTACTTACAAAATTCTTAAGGGGTTGGACAAGCTAGATGCTGGAAGATTGTTCCCGATGTTGGGGGAGTCCAGAACAAGGGGTCACAGTCTAAGGATAAGGGAGAATTCCTTTAGGACCGAAATGAGGAAAACATTCTTTACACAGAGAGTGGTGAGTCTCTGGAATTCTCTGCCACAGAAGGTAGTTGAGGCCAGTTCAATGGCTATATTTAAGAGGGCGTTAGATGTGGCACTTGTGGCTAAAGGGATCAGGGGGTATGGAGAGAAGGCAGGTACGGGATACTGAGTTGGATGATCAGCCATGATCACATTGAATGGCGGTGCAGGCTCGAAGGGCCGAATGGCCTACTCCTACACCTATTTTCTATGTTTCTATGTTTCTATCAGACTGGTCCGAACTTGTATTAGTAGTTCAGGCTCGTCATTGTGACTCTTAAAAGACTTTGTGTGGTGTAAAGATGGTCTTTGGTGTGTGTTGGCATGGAGTGGGGTGGTAACTTCCACAACCAGAGGAGGTAGTTGAGGCTGGGACTACCCCATCATTTATGAAACAGTTAGACAGGTGTACGGATAGGACAGGTTTGGAGGGATATGGACCAAGCTCAGGCAAGTGGGACTAGTGTAGCTGGGACACTGTTGGCCGGTATGGGCGAGTTGGGCCGAAGGGCCTGTTTCCACACTGTATCACTCTATGACTCTATGACTCTTAACAAGAGAGCACTACTATCTACCGTACCTCATAGGTGACCCTTGGACTTTCCTTGATCGGACTTTGCTGGCTTTACCTTGCACTAAACGTCATTCCCTTGCCATGTATCGGTACACTGTGGACGGCTCGATTGTAATCATGTATTATCTTTCCGCTGTCTGGTTAGCACGCAACAAAAGCTTGTCGCTGTACCTCGTTGGACGTGGCAATAAACTAAACGCAACTAAAATAGACTTGGTGTGTCGGAGGGAACTGCAGACGCTGGTTTAAATCGAAGTGCTAGAGTAACTCAGCGGGTTAGGCAGCGTCTGTGGAGAGAAGGAATGGTTGACGTTTCGGGTCGAGGCCCTTCTATAGACTCCGCTATTATTTTTACTTGGACCCGCCACCAGAGCCACGTTTGTATTCTCGGTATTTGCCTGCGCCTTTTTTTAAAACTAGACTTGTCTGTTGTTGTACTTTCCCGACAGCGTCTGACACGTTCTGCATGTTCCAAGACAAGAGATACCGGATAGGAGAGCATTGGCACCCATACCTCGAACCCTACGGATTTGTCTACTGCATCAACTGTGCCTGCTCCGAGGTACCTTCATGCTGCCCGTTTGTTCTTTGCCACCCTACGGCTCGGTCCTCTGGGTGTAAGTTGATAAGTTCATAAGTGATAGAGGCAGAATTGGGCCCATCGAGTAGGGTTGCCAACGTTCTCACTCCCAAATAAGGGACAAAAGATCAAAGTACGGGGCAAATTCCCGACGGCAATTCATTTTTACCGACTCGGCCGTGTCTGGGTGAGTGATGAGTTGGCCCGGGTGCTGGACCGCACACAAAGCCCAGCCGGCGGGCCAGCTGAGGAGTTTTGGCGCCCCATCCAACTCATGAACCGATGATCGGCCGCGAGAAGGAGGGGTGGTGGTGGTGTCGGCGGTGAGTGAAGGTCCGAAGGTCGGACAGCTGGCCGGGCTGCCGACCGACCGACGGGGCCACGGGCGAGGCGCTGCTGCTGCTGCACTCCATGGGCTGCACTACGCCGGGACGGGTGAGGCGTGGCCGGATGCTGCGCTCCGACCCGACGGTCCCCTCGACCCAAGTAGTAGCGGTCAAATACGGGACAAGGGCGGTCCATTACAGGACAAACCAATTTAGCCCAATATAAGGAATGTCCCGGCTAATACGGGACAGTTGGCAACCCTACCATCAAGTCTACTGCACCATTCAATCATGGCTGATCTATCTCTCCCTCCTAGCCCCATTCTCCTGCCTTCTCCCCATAACCCCTGACAGCCGTACTAATCAGGAATATGTATATCTCTGCCTTAAATATATCCACTGACTTGTTCTCCACAGCCTTTACCACCCCCTCTGGCTCAAGAAATTCCTCCTCGTCTCCTTCCTACAAGAACTTCCTTTAATGATGAGGCTATGATCTCTGGTCCTAGACTCTCCAACTGAAGGCAATGAATATACAGTGGCTTGCAAAAGTTTTCATACCCCATGAACTTTTCCACATTTTGTCACGTTACAACCACAAACGTAAATGTATTTTATTGGGATTTTATGTGATAGACCAACACAAAGTGGCGCATAATTGTGAAGTGGAAGGAAAATGATACATGGTTTTCAAATTTTTTTGCAAATAAAAAAGTGAAAAGTGTGGCGTGCAAAAGTATTCAGCCCCTTTTACTCTGATAGCCCTAAATAAAATCCAGTGCAACCAATTGTCTTCAGAAGTCACCTAATTAGTAAATAGAGTCCACTTGTGTGTAATCTAATCTCAGTATAAATACAGCTGTTCTGTGAAGGCCTCAGAGGCTTTTCTTTAGCAGGGACAGGGAAGCTGGTCAGAGTTGATGGGAAGATGGATGGAGCCAAAGACAGGGCAATCTTGGGAGAAAACCTGTTAGAGTTTGCAAAAGACTTGAGACTGGGGCGGAGGTTCACCTTCCAACAGAACAACGACCCTACACATACAGCCAGAGCTACATTGGAATGGTTTAGATCAAAGCATATTCATGTGTTAGAATGGCCCAGTCAAAGTCCAGACCTATATCCAATTGAGAATCTCTGGCAAGACTTGAAAATTGCTGTTCACAGACGCTCTCCATCCAATCTGACTGAGTTTGAGCTATTTTGCAAAGAAGAATGGGCAACAATTTCAGTCTCTAGATGTACAAAGCTGGTAGAGACATACCCCAAAAGACCTGTAGCTGTAATTGCAGCGAAAGGCGGTTCTACAAAGTATTGACTTAGGGGGGCTGAATACTTTTGCACGCCACACTTTTCAGTTTTTATTTGTAATAAAATTTGGAAACCATGTATCATTTTCCTTCCACTTCACAATTATGCACCACTTTGTGTTGGTCTATCACATAAAATCCCAATAAAATACATTTACCTTTGTGGTTGAAACGTGACACAATGTGGAAAAGTTCAAGGGGTATAAAAACATTTGCAAGCCACTGTATGTATAGACCATAGACAGTACAGCACAAGAACGGGCCCTTTGGCCCACAATGTCTGTGCCGAACATGATGCCAAGACCAACTCTTATCAACCTGCACATGGTCCTTATCCCCACCATTCCCCACATACCCTTGTGCCTGTCCAAAAGCATCTTAAACAATCGTAACTCTCCAGCACATCTCCTTTAAACTTTGTCCTCTCAACATAAAGCTTTGTCCGTGTGTGCCAGCGTATGTATGTATGTGTGTATGTATGTATGTATGTATGTATGTATGTATGTATGTATGTATGTATGTATGTGTGTATGTATGTGTGTGTGTGTGTGTGTATATATGTGTGTATGTGTATGTGTGTGTGTCTGTATGTGTGTATGTTTGCATGTGTGTGTATGCATGTGTGTGTATGTATGTATGTATGTGTGTGTATGTATGTATGTATGCATGTATGTATGTATGCATGTGTGAATGTATGTATGCGTGTGTGTATGTATGTGTGTATGTATTTATGTATGTGTGTATGTATATGTGTGTATGTACGTGTGTGTATGTATGTATGTGTGTATGTATATGTGTTTGTGCGTATGTATGTACGTACGTCTGTATGTATGTATGTACGTATGTATGTATGTGTGTATGTGTATATATAATATCTACACATACACAGGCACACACACACATTCACATATAGAAAGAGATAGATAGATAGATAGATAGATAGATAGATAGATAGATAGATAGATAGATAGATAGATAGATAGATAGATAGATAGATAGATAGATAGATAGATAGATATGTGTGTGCATATTTTTGTACAAGTGTATGTGTGTGTGTGTGCATATATGTGTATGAATGCGTGTATGTGTATGTAAAAATGTATGTGTTCATATATGAATGTCCTTTACACACAAACACACATGTATAACACCTGTATACACATTTACACATGCACACATACATGTATACACCCAAATATGTATGTATGTGTATGTATGTATGTATGTATGTATGTATGTATGTATGTATGTATGTATGTATGTATGTATGTATGTATGTATGTGTGTATGTGTGTGTGTATGTATACACACACACACACACACACACACACACACACATACATATATATACACACATGTATATTTGTGTGCGGAAATGAGTATGTGTGATGTGTGTGTAAATGTGTATGTGTGTGTGTACATATGTATGTGTGTGTGAAAGACTGAACTTAAATGTAACGTGTAGAGTGCTCAGCTGACGAGCGAGGCAATAATTCAGGTGTACATCATGAGGGGGACTAAGTGTTATATAACACCCAGTTTCCCGCTCATTTAATGTCTATCTTCAGTTTAAGGGGGAGAAGGCAGGAGAATGGGGTTGAGAGGGAGAGATAGATCAGCCAGGATTGAATGCGGAGTTGACGTGATGGGCCGAATGGTCTAATTCTGCTCCTATCACTTATGAACATGAATTAAACCAGCATCTGCAGTTCTTTTCAACACTGTAGATATATAGTGTAGGAAGGAACTGCAGATGCTGGTTTACACCGAATTTAGACACAAATTGCTGGAGTAACTCAGCGGGACAGGCAGCGTCTCTGGAGAGAAGGAATTGGGTGGCATTTCGGGACGGGACCCATCTACAGAACCTAGCGGGTCAGCCAGAAGAAGGGTTTCACCCCAAAACATCACCCATTCTTTCTCCCCTGAGATGCTGCCTGTCCCGCAGAGTCACTACAGCATTTTGTGTCTATCAATATATATTTTTTGTAGATGCACCAAATGTGAGTGTTAGATTTTTTCAGTGTAACCTGTTGGATTTCTGCTCTGGGCTAAATGTAAGGTTTGCATTTTGTTTTTCAGAATGGGAACGTGGCGTGTAATCGGGTGAAATGTCCGACTGTGTATTGCTCTAGCCCCATGACCATTCCTCAGCACTGCTGTCCCCGCTGTTCACCAGGTAAGGAAGGCAGATACACCCCTCTCCCCTCCTCTCCACTCCCCTCCTCCCTCCCCTCCCTCCCTCATCTCCCCTCCCTCTCCTCCCTCCCCTCCCCTCCTCTCCTCCCCTCCTCCCCTCCTCCCCTCCTCCCTCCCCCCTCCCCTCCCTCCCCTCCCTCCCTCATCTCCCCTCCCTCTCCTCCCTCCCCTCCCCTCCTCTCCTCCCCTCCTTCCCCTCCTCCCCTCCCCTCCCCTCCCTCCCCTTCCCTCCCTCCTCTCCCATCCCCTCCCCTCCCCCCCCACTTCCCTCCCTCCTCACCCTCCTCTCCTCCCCTCTTTCCCCTCCCCCCTCCTCTCCTCCCCTCCCCTTCCTCCTGCCTCTCCCCCTCTCTTCCTTCCCCTCCCCTCCCCTCCTCTCCTCCCCCTCCCCTCCCCTCCCATCCCTCTTTCCTCTCCCCGCCCTCTCCTCCCTCCCCTCCTTCCCCTCCTCCCCTCCCCTCCTCCACTCCCCTTCCTCCTGCCTCTCCCCCTCTCTTCCTTCCCCTCCCCCTCCCCTCCTCTCCTCCCCCTCCCCTCCCCTCCCGTCCCTCTTTCCTCTCCCCGCCCTCTCCTCCCTCCCCTCCTTCCCCTCCTCCCATCCCCTTCCCTCCTCTCCTCTCCTCCCCTCCACCCCTCTCCCTCCTCACCCCCCTCTCCCTCCTCTCCTCCCCTCTTTCCCCTCCCCCCTCCTCTCCTCCCCTCCCCTTCCTCCCGCCTCTCCTCCTTCCCCCCCCCGTCCCTCTTTCCTCTCCCCACCCTCTCCTCCCTCCCCTCATCTCCCTCCCCCCCTCTCCCCCTCTCCCCTTCCAACTCGCCATTAAACAAATGTCAACAAGTTGAAAGATCATAATGTCATAAATGATAGGAGTAGAATTAGGCCATTCAGCCCATCAAGTCTGCTACACCATTCAATCATGGATGATCTATCTCTCCCTCCCAACCCCATTCTCCTGCCTTCTCCCCATAACCCCTGACACCCGCACTGATCAACAATCTGTCTATCTGTGCCTTTAAAATATCCATTGAACACATGCAGTATAAGCGCTGAGAAATCAAAAGCAAAGTCCTCTGTGATCATTACGGGGGAAAAGGCGGCACTGGGCCTGTACTTGCTGCAGTTTAGAAGGATGAGGGTGGACCTCATTGAAACTTAGAATGGTGAGAGGCCAGGATTGAGTGGATGTGGAGAGGATGTTTCTACTAGTGAGAGAGTCTGGGACCATAGGGCTGTCTAGGACCTCCTCCCCCTCACAACATGTGCTGTACAGGCACCGAGATAAACACCCCCTTCCCATTCCCACACTGACCTTTCTGTCCTGGGCCTCCTCCACTGTCAGAGTGAGACCCAGTGCATATTGGAGCAACAGCACCTATTATTTTGCTCGGGCAGCTTACAGCCCAGCGGTCTGAATATCGACTTCTCTAACATTAAAGTGCTCCTGTTCCAAAGAGCAACAGGAATGAGGCGGAATAAATAGATTCCTTGGTCACCCTGTCCTTTGTCTCCAGAGATGCTGGCTGACCCGCTGATTTGCTCCAGTACTTGATGTCTCTTGAAGAACTGTAGATGCTAATTTTACAAAGAAAAAGACACAAAGTGCTGGAGTAACTCAGCGGGTCAGGCAGCATCTCCGGACAACTTGGATCGGTGACGTTCCTAACCGGGTCCCAACTTCAAACTGAATTTTTCCATGTTTTCCATGACCCGCTGAGTTATTCCAACACTTTGTCATTCACACAAGATTCCAGCATCTGCAGTTCTTTGTTTCTGGTCACCCCGTAAGCTACGTGTTTAGGGACCTGGTTGCCTAATTTAACTCATTAACAAATTAACCTTTGCAGTTATTTTCCCCCTCGTATTCAGGTTCAAGTTCAAGTTCAAATTTCATTCAGTCTCTTCTCCGGTCGTGGGACTTGTTAAGAAATGATATCAATGTCAGATTTCTCGTCAGACATTTTTTCAATCTCGGTTTAAATTCTACTGAGACGCTAGTAAACCTACTACAAATAGAATTAAGTAGAATAAATGGAAGGTGGACACAAAATGCTGGAGCAACTCAGCGGGTGAGGCAGCATCTCTGGAGAGAAGGAATGGGTGACGTTTCGGGTCGAGACCCTTCTTCAGACCCTAAACGTCGCGCATTCCTTCTCTCCAGACTTGCTGCCTCCACCCGCTGAATTACTCCAGCGCTTTGCTTCCACCTTCGATTTTAACCAGCATCTGCAGTTCTTTCTTACACATCAGTAGAATAAATGTCGACTTTTATGGCGCTGAAAAGTTTGGGTGGGGGAGTGGAAGTGTTTAAGTCTCGTATTCTTAAGCGACGTGGATTGTTGCTGTTGCAGGCGAAATCTTGTCTTGGCAACGTTGCTCTTTGGCACGAGTTTCAGGCAAACTGCACGTCACACATCAATCATCCTGGAGTCTCTTGACTCCCCTGATTGGAAACACATTGGCGCTCAGTCCCTCCACAATCGTCAATTTTTATTATCCTTTCATCAGAAAACATCTCCTTTGACACTATTTTATTAAAAAGAAATGTAAAGATACGTTGTTTGGCGAGAGTGAACCTGCGCCTGCCTTCAATGCCATCTCATGTATACTAGATATTAGAGTCATAGAAAGGCATAGAGTTATGCAGTGTAGATACAGGCCCTTCAGCCCAGCTTGCCCACACTGACCAACATGTCCCATCAACACTAGTCCCACCTGCCTGCATTTGGCCCATATCCCTCTAAACCTGTCCGATCCATATATCTCTCCTGATTCTCAGTTTGAAGAAGGGTCTCGACCAGAAACATCATCTATTCCTTCTCTCCAGAGATGCTATTGGACTCGCTGAGTTACTACAGCTTTTTGTGTCTATCCATGTGCCTGTCTGATTGCTTCATGAACGTTGGGGCAGCCCCTGTCTCAACTACTTCCTCCAGCAGCTCGTTCCATTCACCCACCAGCCTTTGTGTAAAAAAAAAATATTTCGCCCCTAATGTTAAACCTATGTCCTCTGGTTCTCGATTCCCCTACTATAGGCAAGAGACTGTGTGTGTTTACCTGAACTATCCTCTCATAGTCTTGTAAGATCTGTCAGATCACCCATCCTCATACGCTCCAAGGAATAGTGTTTATTTTGTCAGAGGGTGGTGAATCTGTGGAATTCATTGCCATTTCTAATGGCCATGGATATTTCTAAGGCAGAGATAGATAGATTCTTGATTAGTACAGGTTAAGAGGGGAAAGGAAGGAGAATGGGGATAGATCAGCCATGATTGAATGGCAGAATAGACTTGATGGGCCAAATGGCCTAATTCTACTCATATCACCTCTGAACATCTGAGTCCTACACTGCCCAACCACTGAAGTCTGAAGAAGGGTCTCGACCCGAAACGTCCCCCATTCCTTCTCGTCAGAGATGCTGCCTGTCCCGCTGAGTTACTCCAGCATTTTGTGTCTATCTGAGGTTTAAACCAGCATCTGCAGTTCCTTCCTACACTCTCCTGAAAGCGCTGGTCCTCGAGTCTTGGCATCATCCTCGTAAATCTGCTCTACATCACGGTATTCGCTACATAGAAACATAGAAAATAGGTGCAGGAGTAGGCCATTCGGCCCTTCGAGCCTGCACCGCCATTCAATATGATCATGGCTGATCATGCAACTCAGTATCCTGTACCTGCCTTCTCTCCATACCCCCTGATCCCTTTAGCCACAAGGCCCACCTCTAACTCCCTCTTAAATATAGCCAATGAACTGGTCTCAACTACCTTCTGTGGCAGAGAATTCCACAGATTCACCACTCTCTGTGTAAAAAATTATCTTCTCATCTCGGTCCTAAAAGATTTCCCCCTTATCCTTAAACTGTGACCTCTTGTTCTGGACCTCCCCAACATCGGGAACAATCTTCCTGCATCTAGCCCGTCCAACATCTTAAGAATTTTGTAAGTCTCTATAAGATCCCCCCCTCAATCTTCTAACATCGCAATATGTTGTGTGCATTCTTAAGGGCCTGTCCCACTTGGGCGTCATTTTAGCGTAATCTACGTGACATCCTAAAAATTGGTTGGCGCGTCATGACGCGTGGTGGGGCGTGGTGGGACGTGGTGGGACGTGGTGGGGCATGGTGGCATATGCAGTGACACACAGTAGCGCGCGGCACCACAGGATTTTGGGATGCTCGCGCGCCACCTACGTGATGCGCAAATGGCGCCCAAATGGGACAGGCCCTTTAGTCATAATGTGGCAAATTCCGATTGTCCCAGCGGCTCCAGACATAGCCAAGACGGGACGATTTCTATACAAACATTTCTGAGCTTGTATAAATCTCAACTTTAAACCAAGTTCAAGAGGTAATGTTAGGGCGGCACGGTGGCGCAGCGGTAGAGTTGCTGCCTTTACAGCGCCAGAGACCCAGGTTCGATCCTGACTGCAGGTGCCGTCTGTACGGGGTTTGTACGTTCTCCCCGTGGCATGTGTGGGCTTTCTCTGGGTGCTCCGATTTCCTTCCACACTCCAAAGCTGTACAGGTTTGTAGGTTAAGTGGCTTTGTTGAGTTGCTCCAGCACTTTGTTCTATACCATTACTATTCTATATAATTCCATACTGTACAGTTGAGCTCATTCAGATTTGTTTATTGTCACGTGTACCGAGGTACAGTGAAAAGACTTGTTGTTGCTTGCTACAAAACCACTCAGCAGAAGGACAATACATGATCACAATCGATACATTTACATGATAAGGGAATAACGTTTAGTGCCAGGCAAAGCCAGTAAAGTCCATTCAAGGATAAGTCCGAGGGACACCAAAGAGATATCTGTAGATAGTATGTTTAAGAAAGAACGCATCAGTCTGAAGAAGGGTTTCGACCCGAAACATCGCCTATTCCTTCTCTCCATAGATGCTGCTTCACCCGCTGAGTTTCTCCAACATTTCCGTCTACCTGTAGATAGTGGTCCTACACAATCCTACACAACACTATACTAATCTTTACCATACCATACCATGCGACACCACACCATACTACACTACGCAATGCCATACTATACCGTAGTATACTGTGCTATACCATACCATACTATAATATATCTTCTTCTTATCGAGTCCACACACAAGATTAGAAGTTGTTCAGCCAGAGCTGAATACTCTTCTCGGCATCGGCACGCAGTGGTGTCTGTCGTGTCGCTTCTTGTGCTTCTTGTGCGTGGTGGGGGAAAGATTGGTGGAAACATGGTCGCGACGTGAACGCTCCTTCCTTGACCCCACTATAATATATGAAACTGCACCATGCAATACTATACTAGAGTCGTAGGCCCCCCTCGGTCATGACTGACCATGGGTGATGCATCCTTGTTGTTATACTAGACGAGACTATACTGTACACCACCGTACCAGACCTCTGCACGTGTGGCTTTATAACACGTTTTCTCCCTCCTCTCCCACAGAAGATCACCATAACCCGGCAACAGCCAAAGTCATCGGCAAATCCTGCGAATACAACGGCACCACGTACCAGCACGGGGAGATGTTTGTGGCAGAAGGACTATTCATGTCGCGACATCCCAACCAGTGTGCGCAGTGCAGCTGCTCGGTAGGTGACGCTTCTCTGATGCCTCGCAGTGCAAGGGACCCGGGTTCGATGCTGGCTACGGGTGCTGTCTGTACGGAGTTTGTACGTTCTCCCCTTGACCACATGGGCTCACCCTGGGCGCTCCGGTTTCCTCCCACACTCTAAATGCATACAGGTGTGTAGGTTAATTGGCTTGGTATAAGTGTAAATTGTCACTGGTGTGTGTAGGATAGTGCTAGTGTTGATGGCATGGATTCAGTGTGCCAAAGTTCCTAAACTAAACTAAAAAATATATAAAACCAGCTGCAATTTATTTTAAACCAATACTAGGTGTAGCCTTAAAGCTGCAGATGCTGGAATCTTGGTTGATTGATTTAATTGATCATACGATCATAAGGTAATAAGTGATAGGAGCAGAATTAGACCATTCAGCCCATCAAATCTACTCCGCCATTCAATCATGGCTGATCTATCTCTCCCTCCTAACCACATTAACCATATAACAATTACAGCACGGAAACAGGCCTTCTTGGCCCTTCCAGTCCCTGCCGACCATTTATTTTCCCCTAGTCCCATCTACCTGCACTCAGACCATACCCCTCCATTCCCTTCCCGTCCATATACCTATCCACTTTACTTTTAAATGTTAAAATCGATCCTGCCTCCACCACTTCTGCTGGAAGATCATTCCACACAGCCACCACTCTCTGAGTAAAGAAGTTCCCCCTCATGTTACCCCTAAACTTCTGTCCCTTAATTCTCATGTCATGCCCTCTTGTTTGAATGTTCCCTACCCTCAATAGGAAAAGCTTATCCACGTCAACTCTGTCTATCCCTTTCATCATTTTAAAGACCTCAATCAAGTCCCCCCTTAACCTTCTGCGCTCCAAAGAATAAAGACCCAACTTGTTCAACCTTTCTCTGTAACTTAGTTGCTGGAACCCAGGCAACATTCTAATAAATCTCCTCTGTACTCTCTCTATTTTGTTGACATCCTTCCTATAATTAGGCGACCAAAATTGTACACCATAATCCAGAATTGGTCTCACCAATGCCTTGTACAATTTTAACATTACTTCCCTACTCCTATATTCAATGCTCTGATTTATAAAGGCCAGCACACCAAAAGCTTTCTTTACCACCCTATCCACATGCGATTCCACCTTCAGGGAACTATGCACAGTTATTCCTAGATCCCTATGTTCCACAGCATTCCTCAATTCCCTATCATTTACCATGTACGTCCTATTTTGATTTGTCCTGCCAAGATGTAGCACCTCACACTTATCAGCATTAAAGAGCATTATCAGCATTGTCCTGCCCTCTCCCCATAACCCCTGACACCCGCACTAATCAAGAATCTATCTATCTCTGCCTTATATTTGAGAGACTGATTAATTGATACTGTTTGATTGATACTTTATTGTCACATGTACTTGGTGCAGTGGCAATTTACACACAATGTACAATGTATGACACGAGCTGCCACGCATTGGGTGCCGACAATATTATGAAAGCGTAATCTCTGGAGGACATGGATAGGTGACGTTTCGGATCGGGACACTTCTTCAGGCTGCCCGCGATAGTGGGGAGAAAGCTGGAAAAGAGATGGGGGCAGCACAAAGCCTAGCAAGTGACCCTACATAATAACAGTTGTTTAAGAAAGAACTGCAGATGCTGGGAAAAATGGAAGGTGGACAAAAATGCAGGAGGAACTCAGCGGGTGAGGCAGCACCTATGGAGAGAAGAAATAGGCGATGTTTCGGGTCGAGACCCTTCTTCAGAATGATTTCGAGGAGGGGGGGCGGGAAAAAGAAAGGAAGAGGCGGAGAGTGGGCTGTAGGAGAGCTGGGAAGGGGAGGGGAAGGAGGGAGAAGGCAGGGACTACCTGAAATTGGAAGTCAATGTTCATACCGCTGGGGTGTAAACTACCCATGCGAAATATGAGGTGCTGCTCCTCCAATTTGTGCTGGGATTCACTCTGGCCATGGAGGAGGTCCAGGACAGAATGGTCAGTTTCGGAATGTGAGGGGGAGTTGAAGATCTGAGCCACCGGGAGATCAGGTCGGTTAGTGTGAACTGAGTGGAGGTGTTGGGCGAAGCGATCGCCAAGCCTGCGCCTGGTCTCACCGATGTAGAGAAGTTTACAACTGGAACAAAGGATGCAGTAGATGAGGTTGGAGGAGGTGCAGGTGAACCTCTGCCTCACCTGGAAAGACCGCATGGGTCCTTGGATGGAGTCGAGGGGGGAGGTAAAAAGACAAGTGCAGCATTTCCTGCAGTTGCAGGGCAAAATACCGAGGGAGGGAGTGGTTTGGGCGGGAAGGGACGAATTGACCCAGGAAATAACAGTGAGGCTTTCAATGGGAATAGTGTGTTCTAGCACCAGCCAATACTAGCCCTGTTAGCTCTAGGTAACTTGAACCAACAGTGTGTGGAGGTTAGACAATGATGTAGAAACAAGGAACTGCAGATGCTGGTTTATACCAAAGATAGACACAAAGTGCTGGAGTAAGTTGGTGTGTTAGGCAGCATCTCGGGAGAACATTGATAGGAGACATTTCGTGACAAGACCCTTTTTCAGACTGAAATCGACCCAAAACGTTACCTATCCAAGTGCTCCAGTGATGCTGCCCCACTCGGTGAGTTACTTCAGCACTTTGTGTCCTGTTGTGTATTAACCAGCATCTGCAGTTCCTTAGCGGGACTGGCAGCATCTCTGGAGAGAAGGAATGGGTTTTGTTTGGGTCGCGACTCTTCTTCAGTCTGAAGAAGGGTCTCGACCCGAAACGTCGCCCATTCCTTCTCTCCAGAGATGCTGCCTCACCTGCTGAGTTACTCCAGCATTTTGTGTCTACCTTCGATTTAAACCAGCACCTGCAGTTTTTCCTTAAACACCTGCAGTCCCTTGCTACTGGAGTTTATGAAGAAGGGGCCCGACCCGAAGTGGCACCTATCCAAGTTCTCCAGAGATGCTGCCCGACCCGCTGAGTTACTCCAGCACTCTTGTGTCATTTGAAAGGGGTCAGGGGTTATGGGGGTTGGAATATGAGAAAGATCAGCCATGATTGAATGGTGGAATAGACAGGACGGGGCGAATGGCCTAATTCTGCTCCTATCACATGAAAGATAGCGAGCGTTTGGTGTGGGATGCAATGTTCTCATCTTGGTCAGCTCTGAGGCAATGGGACTAGGGGGAGTTGGATTATGATTTTTTTTTTAGGTGGGGTAGGAGTGTGGGGGATTGAAGTAACTTAAGTCAAGGCTTCACATTGAGTGTGTGTGAGTGTGTGTGTGTGTGTGGGGGGGGGGGGGGGGGGGGGGGTTGTATGCGTTCTCAGGCTGAACAATTCCTTGCAAGTTCACTGATCCAAGTCCTCCTTTGGCCAAGCGCACACATCTCCTTGTGGTAATGTATTGTGAGATCGTTTTCCACTCCTTGGACAGTCTCGATGCCAAACGGACGGCGCCAAATTAATAGAAACATATCACGTCAGACAGACTATTAGCGAGTTTGCATTCCAGCACTCGCTTTATTTTTTTTTCCCCCCCCGACCACTTAATATTTATTTTTGCACGAAAGGTGCATATTGAACTCTCTTCCCATACGGATAAGTGATTTAAAAAAAAACTCCCGTGGACGCCAAGTTGAAAAATAAGCCGCGCAGAAGAAATAAACTGACCTTTTGGATAACTCAATATGTTTATTAACTGTCCTTATTCAGTTTTGAGTTTAATTGAAGTTTGGCACTTGGCTGGATGTTAGCAACCGCCAGATGCAATAGGCAGCGAATAGGGGAAAATCCAAGGTCACATCAACACTTAAAAATAAAAAAAACAACACACACACAAAATAGGATCAAGTTTCTGCTCAAAAGTATTTCCCCCGCTCCAGTGCGTTTAAAGGTCTGTCTCGCTGCAACAGAGGGGCGTTTGTGTGCGTCCAAAGTGGACTCGATGACAATTCATCCCAACTCTGGGCTCTGGTGGATCTGGGCAAGTCAACAATGTTATTCCCCGCTCGACGCTGGCTTGCGTCGTGCATTCAAATGCAGCATAACATTGTTCCCATAATCGGGCATTTGAAACGTTGGCTGCGTGCTGGAAGGTGGATTAAGAAGTATTTTTGCAGCTCCGATACACAACCTCATTATTCTAACAGTGGAGACACTCGGACTATCATTGATAGTACTGGCTTTACCTAAAAGGCATTATTCCCTTATCCTGAGTGGCTGGATTGTGTACCATGTATTCAGTTACTCCAGCATTTTGTGTCTACCTTCGATTTAAACCATCATCTGCAGTAACAAAAGCTTTTCACTATAGCTCGGTACACATAATAATAAACTAAACTGAACCATACCAATCTAAACTATCTGCCGATCTTTATTGCATCTTCTCTTGAAGCTACTGACGCCTGTTGTGTTATAGGTAGCAATGTTACAAAATTTTGAGATTTAAAAAATCAAGTCTGCAATTTATCCCATCAGATAAAGCATAAAAAGAAGTTTAATTTGACACCTAATTCACTTTCATATCTTCAGTATTAAGAAAGTTATGACCATATACACACGGAAATTGGCATCTTGTTCCCCATTGCCTTTCAATTGACTTAACTCAAAAGCTGTGATCTAGAACCGTTAAAAGCCCATAACTTTCTTAAAAATTAAGAGAACTCAATGAAATTTTCAGTTATTATAGATTGAAGCATTCTGAAACAAATATGAAACAATCTTACTTGGATGACCTGAAATTAAAGCATATAATTAGTTAGTTATCTAATTGTAGCTAATTACAACATTCAATGAGTAGATCTAAACCTATCCATTTCTTAAGAAAAAATAAACTTTTTTTAAAATTGCCTAAGTGTCCAAATAACATTCACACAATAATCCACAATATAACATAATTTTTAAATCTCATTTTCATGAATTTATAGGCCAAATGCAAGGAATTTAGTGTTTAATGCCTGTAAATTAATGGCCATTTAAATCAACTAGTGTGTGGGTTTTAGTGGAATGCGGTGGATTGGAACGTTGCGGTTTGCGGTGAAGTCAGTATGAAAAATACTGTTGGTTCATACATTTTTTTGGACCCCATTTCGCAACATGAAAATATGATTAAAACCTCCATAAAAAACAACTTTTAATATAAAAATAAACTGTGTACCTTTTTTTCTCCCCTACGCAAAATCCTTCCCGTTATCGACGCTCACGTCTTTTGAAGGTGATTTTTAAATTACTCTAGATAATAAATAATCTAGCTTAATTTAAAATTACCTTCATGAATGAAATGTCGGAGTGATTTTTCTTCCGCAACGAAATCGCCCGAAATGGATCGATTTTCCCTGTCTGTTGAAAAACGGCACTTTAAGCCCGCCCCCCTCTGAAAGGCGCCAAAGTCACGCACACGGGGAGCGGCAGAACTGCAGCGCTGCTCAAGGTAAGTTTTGTAACATACCTATTATAGGTGCAAACAATTGTCTGGTAGAGACAAAAGAAGGTTTACCAGCCTGGATAAGGTTTTGAGTTTAGTTCATTGTCACGTGTACCGAGGTACAGTGAAAAGCTTTTGTTGCGTGCTAACAAGTCAACGGAAAGACAATACATGATTACAATCGAGCCGTCCACAGTGTGCAAATAGATGATGAAGGGAATAATGAGAATAACGTTTAGTGCAAGGTAAAGTTCGATCAATGATAATCTGTGAGTGTCCAATGCGGCAGATAACAGATTCTATAGATTCGGGATCCGTTCCTGTGGATTGGAGGGTAGCGAATGTTATCCCACTTTTAAAGAAAGGCAGGAGAGAGAAAACAGTTAACCTGACATCGGTGGTGGGGAAGATGCTGGAGTCAATTATAAAAGATGACATAGCGGCACATTGGGATAGCAATAACAGGATCGATCCGAGTCAGCATGGATTTACGAAGGGGAAATCATGCTTGACTAATCTTCTGGAATTTTTTGAGGATGTAACTTGGAAAATGGACAAGGGAGAGCCAGTTGATGTAGTGTACCTGGACTTTCAGAAAGCATTTGATAAGGTCCCACATAGGAGATTAGCGAGCAAAATTAGGGCACATGGTATTGGGGGTAGAGTGCTGACGGATAGAAAATTGGTTGGCAGACAGGAAACAAAGAGTAGGGATTAACAGGTTCCTTTCAGAGTGACTAGTGGGGTACCACAAGGCTCGGTGCTGGATCCGCAGCTATTTACAATATACATCAATGATTTGGATGAAGGGATTCAAAGTAACATTAGCAAATTTGCAGATGACACAAAGCTGGGTGGTAGTGTGAACTGTGAGGTGGATGCTATGAGAATGCAGGGTGACTTGGACAGGCTGGGGAGTGGGCAGATGGATGGCAGATGAAGTTTAATGTGGATAAATGTGAGGTTATCCACTTTGGTAGCAAAAACAGGAAGGCAGATTAGTATCTAAATGGTGTTAAGTTGGGAAAAGGGGAAGTACAATGGGATCTGGGGATCCTATGAAAGTAAGCATGCAGTACAGCAGGCAGTGAAGGAAGCGAATGGCATGTTGACCTTTATAACAAGAGGAATCGAATATAGGAGCAAAGAGGTCCTTCTGCAGTTGTACAGAGCCCTAGTGAGAGCACACCTGGAGTATTGTGTGCAGTTTTGGTCTCCTAATTTGAGGAAGGACATTCATGCTATTGAGGGAGTGCAGCATAGGTTCACAAGGTTAATTCCCGGAATGGCGGTACTGTCATATGCAGAGAGAATGGAGCAGCTGGGCTTGTATACTCAAGTTCAGAAGGATGAGAGGAGATCTCATTGAAACATATAAGATTATTAAGGGTTTGGACATGCCAGAGGCAGGAAACGATGTTGGGGGAGTCGAGAACCAGGGGCCACAGTTTAAGAATAAGGGGTAAGCCATTTAGAACGGAAACACTTTTTCACACAGAGAGTTGTCAGTCTGTGGAATTCCCTACCTCAGAGGGAGTTGGAGGCTGGTTCTCTGGATACTTTCAAGAGAGAGCTAGATAGGGCTCTTAAAGATAGCGGAGTCAGGGGGTATGGGGAGAAGGCAGGAACGGGGCACTGATTGGGGATGGTCAGCCATGATCACATTGAATGGTGGTGCTGGTTCGAAGGGGCTGAATGGCTTACTCCTGCACCTATTGTCTATTGTCTATTAACACACTTCTCGGCATCTGCACACAATGGTGTCCGTCTTGTCGCTTCTTGTGCTTCTTGTGCGTGGTGGTGGAAAGATTGGTGGAGACAGGGCCGCGATATGTACGCTCTTTCTTTGACCCCTTTTATCTAGGTTTTATCCACCTTTAAAAGCTAATTTTTAGTTTGTTTTTAAATTTACAACGCGGAAACAGGCCCTTCGGCCCACCGAGTGAGTCCGCACCGAACTAGCGATCCCCGCACATTAACACCATCCTACACACCCTAGGGAACAATTTTACATTGACAATTTTACATTGACCAAGCCAATTAACCTACAAACCTGTACGTCTTTGGAGTGTGGGAGGAAACTGGGGCTCCCAGGGAAACCCCAGACGGTACACGGGGAGAACGTGCAAACTCCATACAGACAGCACCCGTAGTCAGGATCGAAGCCGGGTCTCTGGCACTGTTTCTTGTATCTTACATCTTGTTATTATCAGCAGTGGGTATTGCAATGATTCACTGATCCAGTATGCTGGTGTGGAGGTGTACGGCCATTCCAATAGGATGAGCATTTAACTATAAAGCGTACTTAATAAAATACTTACATACAGACCAGCTGCTAAACGAGCTGATTAAACAAATCATATGAATCATTACAATGTTGATCCACTGACCATCGGCAATTATACACATTTACAATAAATTGATGAATATTCTGTTTATGTTCAATTTATATCTGTTTTTAAAAAAAAAAAGATTTATGGCACTCAAGGTTTACATCTATTGAGAAATATATTTGCTGGAATTTCATTTGGCTCAAATATTGGATTGGATTTTGTGGCTGCCTTTCATACGATCATGTGCTCTTGGAGCAGAATTAGGTCATTTGGCCCATCAATTCTCCTCCGCCATTCAATCGTGGCTGATCTATCTGTCCCTCTCAACCCCAGTCTCCCCCCGTCGCCCCATATCTCCTGACACCCGTACTAATCAGGAATCAATCTCCGCCTCAGTGTCCTTTGACATCCTCCACAGCCGTCTGTGGCAATGAATTTCCCCGATTCATCACCCTCCAACTAAAGAAATTCCTTCTCATCTCTTTTCTAAAGGTACGTCCTTTTATCCTGAGGCTGTGGCCTCTGGTCCTAGACTCTCCCACTAGTGGAAACATTCTCTCCACATCCACTCTATCCAGGCCTTTCTACTGTCCCCAGCAGTAATCATCTGCAATTTTGAATTTTACTTGAATTACCATAGAGAAAGAATCCACGTTGAAGCTAACTTTGAGTCCTGGATTGCTTTGAAGCGTAATCACTTTGTATTAAGTAATTAGGTATGTAAGTAAGTTTATTGGCCAGTATTCACATACAAGGAATTTGCCTTGGTGCTCCGCCCATAAGTAACAACATGACATACAGTGACAGTTACGATTTTGTTGCTACTATTTGACTGTAGAATCAGAGAGTCAGTCACTTTAAGAAAGAAACGATAGTTAACTGGCAATCTCGGAAGTGTGTCAGGATTTATAAATTAGGTTATATTTTCTAATAATGGGATATACAGTATGGAAACAAGCCCTTCAAGCCAACTGCTCCATGACGCCAAAAATGTTCCGTCCAACCTCCCTTCTATTGACTCCATTTATAACTCGCGCTGCCTCGGCAAGGCCAGCAGCATAAAAGGACCAATTCCTCCCACACTCCAAAGGTTTGTAATTGGCTTGGTAGAATTGTAAACTGTCCCTAGTGTGTGTAAGTGTGGGCATCGCTGGTCAGTGAGGACCCAGTGGGCCGAAGGGCCTGTTTCTGCTCTGTATGCTAAATTAAACTAAACTAAAATGTCCCTCCCTTCACGAACAAGGATGGAGCCTATTGTATACATAGAACATGCATTATTTGCCACAGACGGCTGTGGAGGCCAAGTCAGTGGCTATTTTTAAGGCAGAGATAGGCAGAATCTTGTTTAGTGTGGGTGTCAGGGGTTACGGGGAGAAGGCAGGAGAATGGGGTTGAGAGGGAGTTTCAGCCCACAATGTCTTTGCTGAAGATGATGCCGAGACCAACTCTCAATGGAAAAGGACACAAACATAGACATAGAAACATAGAAAATAGGTGCAGGAGTAGGCCATTCGGCCCTTCGAGCCTGCACCGCCATTCAATATGATCATGGCTGATCATCCAACTCAGTATCCCGTACCTGCCTTCTCTCCATACCCCGTGATCCCTTTAGTCACAAGGGCCACATCTAACTCCCTCTTAAATATAGCCAATGAACTGGCCTCAACTACCTTCTGTGGCAGATAATTCCAGACCACTCTCTGTGTGAAAAATTGTTTTCCTCATCTCGGTCCTAAAGGAATTCCCCCTTATCCTTAGACTGTGACCCCTTGTTCTGGACCTCCCCAACATCGGGAACAATCTTCCTGCATCTAGCCTATGCAACCCCTTAAGAATTTTGTAAGTTTCTATAAGATCCCCCCTCAGTCTTCTAAATTCTAGCGAGTACAAGCCGAGTCTATCCAGTCTTTCTTCATATGAAAGTCCTGACATCCCAGGAGTGCCGGAGTGCCGGAGTAACTCAGTGTGTCGGGCAGCAGCCCTGGAGAACATTTTGGATCAGGATCCTTCTTCAGACAACTCTTATCTGCCTGTACATGATAACGGAGTTAAAGGATATGGAGAGAAGGGAGGAACGGGGTACTGATTGTGGATGATCAGCCATGGTCGCATTGAATGGCAGTGCTGGCTCGAAGGGCTGAATGGCCTACTCCTACACCTATTGTCTGTTGTCTAATCCCTGCATGTCCACACACCTATCCAAAAGTCATGTCATAAGTGATAGGAGCAGAATCAGACCATTCGGCCCATCAAATCTACTCCTCCATTCAAGCATGGCTGATCTATCTCTCCCTTCTAATCCCATTCTCCTGCCTTCTCCCCATAACACCTGTACTAATCAAGAATCTGTCTATCTCTGCCTTAAAAATATCCACTGACTTGGCCTCCATGGCCTTCTGTGGCAAAGAATTCCACAGATTGACCAAGTCTCTTAAATGCCACTATTGTATCTGTCGCAACCACCCCCTGTGTCACTTTGTTCCAGGCACTTGCCACCTTGTGTGTAAAATCTTTCTCAGAAGAATTTGATGTTGAGGGGATATGCATTCCTGCCACTGTGTGGTGTAAAATCTTGGCTCAACGTTACGCATGTTTCTGTCAAGGAATAAGTAAAACTGGGTTTCTGTTGGTTTATTGGCATTTAGAACATCACTTTCAGCAATTTTGAACATGCAGTGCTAAGCCCACTGATATTTGCCCCTGTGTTACAGGGATTGCGTGTCAGAATGCTGTCTGTTTCCATGTGGGAGTTGCAATAAAGTGCTTTTGTTAATCCGACAGAAAGCGGTTCCATTAAATGTTAAATCAATTAATTAAACAGAGTGCATGACGGAGCCTGCGACAGGCGACCCTCCGCGGGCTGGTCCCAGACGTGGATCTGCGATCACTCATTACAATCCTCCGCTCTTTAAAACCTCTACTCCCAACAGCAGCAGCATTTCTTGCTGAAACCAAGAGCGGAACTCGCTATCAAAACATGGAGGGGACGGGGGACACAATTTTTTGGCGGCCGCGCGCGCACGGGCGCACTCACATACACATGCGCGAGGCTTCGGAGGCTCAATCCAGCGCTAAATGCAGCTCAACTCTGCCCGTCTCACCGGGTTAACTACACCCCTGTCTGGACTGACGGGACACCAGCGCTGCTTCTCCGCGCTGCCCACATTTCCCGCAAGCCCAGGCAGGTTCACTTAGCGGGACGGGCAGAGTGAGCTGGGTTTAGCGCTGGCCGTGGGCCTGGGGGTACAGCTCGTGTCTGACTCCCGACGTCTCTGGCCACCCGTGGGGGGGGGGGGGGGGCACTCGGGTGGGGACGGGACAGCGCCGGAGAACCGGCCGGGATCGATCCTGGCTGTGGATGAGGCGCAGGTCTGTGCCACGTCTCCCTCCTCCAATCACCGCACTCTATCCCCAGTCCCACCCCCCCCCACTCCCCCCTCCTCCAATCATCGCGCTGAATCATCATGTCCCGCCCCCATTGCCTGCTGACCGACGTCTCTCTCGTCCAATCGGCGCCCTCGATCAGCAGTCCCACCTCCACTGTCTCGCGGAAAGCGGAGATTTTAAAATCCGGATCACAAAAACTTGGGGGGGGATGTCCCCCACCTCCCAAAACATGGGGGGGGGGGGGGCGTGTCCCCTCTGCCCCCCCCCGGGTTTTCCGCCCCTGGCTGAAACGTTATTCCCTTTATCATGCATCATTAAACTCTGGACAGCTCGACTGTAATCATGTGTTGTCTTTCCGCTGACTGGTTAGCACGCAACAAAAAAAACTTCTCACTGTTCCTCGGTACACGTGACAATAAACTAAACTGAACTAAATTAGAAACCTGACATTGGTGGCGCAGCGGCAGAGCTACTGCCTTACTGCGTCAGCGACCCGGGTTCGATCCTAACTGCGGGTGCTTGTCTGTGCGGAGTTTGTACGTCCTCCCCGAGACCTACGTGGGTTTTCTTCGAGATCTTGGAGACGCACAGGTTTGTAGATTAATAGGGTTGGTGTAAATGTAAGGTGCCCCTAGGGTAGTGTTAATGTGTAGGGATCGTTGGCCGGTGCCGTCTCTTAACTAAACTAAACTAAACTAAACTAAGACAGACTGAATTCTGAAGATAGATGCAAAGTGCTGGAGTAACTCAGCGGGACAGGCAGCATCTCTGGAGAAAAAGAAAGAGGTGACTTTTTAGGTCGAGAACCTTCTTCAGAATTCAGATTTTTTTAAAATGTGTGATAATGAGAGACAGTGTTATAGAGATTTTGTGTAGGAAATATTTCTCCCAACAGTGCAGGAATGTATTGGAGCGATCAGAACTACACACAATACTCCAAATGTGATTCACCAATGTATAATTTAGGAATAAAACCTTTGCTAAATTTTTGACATTCAAGAATTTTTACATCAAGTATGAAATGTATCAGATACACACATATCATACACTCTGTGCGAGAAAGAACTGCAGTTGCTGGATTAAATCGAAGGTAGACACAAAATGCTGGAGTAACTCAGCGGGACAGGCAGCATCTCTGGAGAGAAGGAATGGGCGACGCTTCGGGTCGAGGCCCTTCTTCAGACTGATGTCAGGGTAGGTGGCGGGACAAAGATAGAATGTAGGCGGAGACAGTAAGACTAGTGGGAGAACTGGGAAGAGGGAGGGGATGGAGAGAGAAAACAAGGACTACCTGAAATTGGAGAAGTCAATGTTCACACCGCTGGGGTGTAAACTGCCCGAGCGAAATACGAGGTGGTGCTCCTCCAATTTGTGCTGGACCTCACTCTGGCCATGGAGGAGGCCCAGGACAGAAAGGTCAGATTGGGACTTCAGTCTGAAGAAGGGTCTCGACCCGAAATGTCGCCCATTCCTTCTCTTCAGAGATGCTGCCTCGCCCGCTCGCTGAGTTACTCCAGCATTTTGAATCATACACTCCGCTCGCCTGTACAAATGCAAATATGTCCCTTTAATCCTCAGATAAGCCAATGTAGCGAGATAGACACAAGGTGCTTAAGTAACTCAGCGGGTTAGGCAGCATCTCTGTGAGAAAAAGGATGGGTGACATTGTTGGGTTGGGACCATTCATCAGACCTGAGTTGAGTGCAGGGCTTGTGGGCTGGGTGGGGTGAAGAGCTGGAGGCGAGAATAGACCAGGAACAAACGGGCCAGCCACTAATAACTGTAAGCATGGGTGGTGCCCTGGTTGGCCCAGTGTAGGCTGGGGTAGAATCAGCGCGTCAAGCAGCATCTATGGAGAGCGTGGAGAGGCGACTAATGTGTAGTAAGGAAGTGCAGATGCTGTTATATACTAAAGATATGCACAAAGTCCTGGAGTACCTCAGCTGGTTTGGCAGCATCTCTGGAAAAAAATGATGGGTGATGTTCAGGTCGGATTCCTTCGTTAGATCCCTGCAAAAGATGTGCCGGGACAAAAATTATAAGGTCTTACGATTACATGATAGGAGTAGAATTAGGCCATTCGGCCCATCAAGTCTACTCCGCCATTCAATTCATGGCTGATCTAACTCTCCCTCCTAACCCCATTCTCCTGCCTTCTCCCCATAGCCTCCGTACTAATCAAGAATCTATCAATCTCTGCCTTAAATATACCCACTGACATTGCCTCCGCAGCCTTTGTGGCAAAGAATACCACAGATTCGCCACCCTCCTCATCTCCTTCCTAAAAGAA